>OY728165.1:779678903-780278903 GCA_963277665.1 Viscum album
ACCTGCAAAAAATCTGTGCTTTGACAAAGTCCACAACCACATGAGAATCGTCAGTCCTGGTGGCCTTGGCCTCCACCCATTTACTCACATAATAAACAGAAACCAAAATATACAAAAATCCAAATAAACTAGAAAAAGGACCCATAAAGTCGATGCCTCATACATTAAAAATCTCACAAAATAGTATGGGTTGTTGGGGCATCTCATGTCTCCTTGAAATGTTCCCAGTGTGTTGGAAATGAGAGCATGACTTACAAAACAAATGGGCATCATGGAAAAATCTAGGTCAATATAATCCGGAGTCTAAAACCATCCTAGCTGTCCGTTGGGGTCCAAAGTGTCCACCACAAGACAGTGTATGACAGAAATGCAAACCAGACTCAAACTCATGATCGGGAACACACCTCATAATGACTTGGTCACTACACATGCGCCAGAGGTAAGGATCATCCCACACATAATACCAAGACTCAATTTTTAATTTTTGGACTTGATGCTTCTTCAAATTTACTGGGATTTCAGAGGCAACAATATAATTAACTAAATCAGCATACCAAGGATGCTTACCTGAGATGGTATAGAGATGCTCATCGGGGAAAGTGTCCCGAAGTGTTACCTGGTCCAAGGTGTCACCCTCTAGTGTGTGAGTAAGCCTACTCATGTGGTCTGCCACCAAATTCTATGACCCCTTCTTGTCCTTTATCTCAAGGTCAGAATCATGAAGAAGGAGAATCCAACAGATAAGCCATGTCTTTGCATCTGGCTTCTTTAAAAGGTACCTCAAAGCTGCATGGTCAGAAAAAACAACTACTTTAGAGCCCAATAAATATGAACAGAATTTATCTAAAGAAAAGATGACAGCAAGAAACTCCTTTGCTGTGGTAGTGTAGTTTGATTGGCTGAATCCAGTGTCCTCGATGCATAGGCGATCACATGTGAACGTCCTTCCACCCTCTGAGATAAGACAGCTCCAACCGCAAAATTGGAGGCGTCACACATAAGCTCAAAATGAATCTCCCACCGTGGGGGCTGTATGATAGGTGTAGTGGTCAGACGTTGTTTTAGCTCATCAAATGAATTCCTGCAAGAAACATCAAACACAAAATCAGAATCCTTTTGAAGTAATCTTGACATAGGAAGATAAATCTTACTAAAATATTTGATGAAGCTTCGATAAAATCCTGCAATCCCTAGGAAAGATCTAACATCACGCACACATGAAGGATATGGTAAGGATGAAATAATATCTATCTTAGATCTATCAACCTCTATCCCATGTTTGGACACTACATGCCCAAAGACAATTCCATTCTCTACCATGAAATGACACTTTTCAATGTTTAGGACCAGATTATTCTCAATACAAAAATTCAACACCTTTCCCAAACTCTTTAGACATTCATAAAATGAGGATCCATACACTGTAAAATCATCCATAAATACCTCCATGTAGGTCTCAATAAAATAAGAAAAAATACTCACCATGCATCTCTGGAAAGTACCTGGGGACTTGCAAAGTCCAAATGGCATCCTTCGGTAGGCAAAGGTATTGAATGGGCAGGTGAATGTCGTCTTCTCCTAGTCCTACGGAGCTATAGGAACCTGAAAATATCCAGAAAATCCATCCAAGAAACAACAGTGTGTCTTCCCAGTTAGTCTCTCAAGCATCTGACCAATAAATGGGAGGAGGAAATGGTCCTTGCATGTGGACTAATTTAGTTTCCTATAATCAATACACACACACCAACTCTTTTTCACCCTCATTGGAACTAACCCATCTTTCTCATTTTTAACAACAGTAACACCACTTTTCTTAGGCACGACCTGAATAGGACATACCCACTGAGAATCTGAAATGGGAAATATTATACCTACCTCAAGTAATTTCCCAACATCCTTTTTAACAACTTCCAGGAGGGTGGGATTGAGTCTCCTTTGTGGTTGTCTCACCGGTTTAGCCCCATCCTCCAAGAGAATCATATGCATGCAAATGGAGGGGCTAATACCTGATATGTCAGCCAAGGTCCACCCAATCACCTTGATGTTCTCCCTCGGAATATTCAAAAGATTTTCTTCATATTCAAAAGGGAGATTGTTAGCAATGATAAGAGGTAATCTCTCACCATTCAACAAGTATGAGTATTTCAGATTTGGTGGCAATGGCTTGAGTTCTAATGAAGGAGGGTGTAGTATGGAAGGAGACATTGAAGGAACTAAAATATGTGCAGAAAGAGCATCAGTATCGGAATAGACAACATCAAAATCATAGAATAAAGCATCAAATACATCAGCATACTCAACAACCGTTTCATAATCAGAGTGAACATGATCAAAATCAGAATATGAATCCACATCAAAATCAAATCCAAGATAGGATTGTGTATCAGCAACATGTTCGGAAGTGCTCTTAGACATCAAACTCGAACCAATACTTATAATCTCCCTAAGAATAGGACAATCAAATTCTATGGAGTTTTTATTTGGTGGTTCAAAATGGGAGATAACAAAAGAAGAATGGTCCTCAGAGGGGTACTTCATGGAATCCATAACATTAAATATCACAACTTCATCTCCAAACTCCATGGAAAGTGTACCCTCATTGACATTTATGATAGTTTTTGCAGTCTTGAGGAAGGGCCTACCTAAGATAATGGGGGCATGAGAACTTACCTGATCATCCTCCATGTTAAGCACATAGAAGTCTACTGGAAAGATCATGTCTCTTACCCGAACAAGTACATCCTCATGAACTCCAGCTGGATATGCCGTAGCTCTATTCGCCAACTTCACCACTACTCTTGTCGGCTTCAACTCACCAACCTGCAAGGAAGAGAATACAGAGTGAGGCATCACATTTATGGAAGCTCCCAAATCACAAAGAGCATCATAGAAGTGCAACTCCCCTATGGTACATGGGATGGTGAATGTCCCGGGATCCTTGCACTTTGTTGGCATTGCTAGAGTTGGTGTAATGAGTGCTTATACATTCCTTCCAAGGTTGATCCTCTCATTCCCCTTGAGCCCTCTTAGATTGGTGCAGAGTTATTTTAAGAATTTGGCATACCTTGGGATTTGGTTAATAGCTTCAATTAGAGGAATGTTGATCTCCAAATGCATGAATGTGTCCAAAACCTCCTTTTGAATTGCTTCTTCAGCCATCTTCTTGGTTTGAACAACCCTGTTTGGAAAAGGAAGGGGTTTAGGAGGAACATCATCAATATTTTTCTTACCTTTATCTTTCTCCTTGGATTTCTCATCAGTTGGTTTGGAATGCGGCTTCTCTGGAGTTGAGGTGAATCCTGGTGGAATGGTAGGTACAGATGTATCGTTCATTTGCTTCCCACTTCTCAATGTGATGGAACTAACATTCCCTTTTGGATTTGGAGTGGGTTGGGAAGGTAGATTTCTGGAATTATTACTTACAAGTTCATTGATGGCGGTGGAAATCTGGCTCAATTGAGTCTTCAACTCCCTCAGCTCCGAACTTTGACTCTTCAGCTCATTATGTTGATTAAGAACAATTTGATTCAAAAGATCATCAGTATTAGAATCTACCTTTGGTGGAGGATTCCCTTGTTGCTGACTTGCTGATGCTTCTCATTTGGGGTTATTTGAAACCCTGTTGGTAAGGCGGAGGCTGCTGGAAGTTTGGATGAAAAGGGGGACTTTGTTGTTGTCCAGAGCCATACCTCATGTCTGGTTGATCTTTCCACCCTTGGTTGTATGTTGGAGCAAATGAATCAAACTTATTTTGGGGATATGGTTGTTGTTGCTGCTGAAATGGTCTCCCTGGGAATACTGCTGCGCAATCCTCTGTCTCTTGTAGTTGTGGGCAACAGTCAGTTGGGTGGTTTGTCTCAGTGCAAATGCCACAAGGCCATGAAGGATGGGGTAGAGATTTCTTTTATGCCAGAGCAATTTAACTCACCATAGTTTTCAATTCTTCTAACTTGGTATCAATCAAATGACTCTCAAGAGAAGAAGGACTTACCTGATGTACTCCCCTGATATGTGGTGTACCTCGATCACCAAATTGTTGGGAATTTTGGGCCATATTGTCGATCAATGCACGTGCGGCTGCTGGTGTCTTGTCCACCAATGCTCCTCCAGCTAAAGCATCCACCATTCACCTCTCCATGGGTGTTATTCCTTCGTAGAAGTATTCGATGAGGAGTTTCTCACTGATTTGGTGATGCGGACAGCTTGCGCACAACTTCTTGAATCTCTCCCAATACTCATACATTTAATCCCCTTGTTATTTCTTGATCCCTGATATCTCCTTTCGAATGGATGTGGTCCTTGATGCTGGAAAAAATCTCTTCAAGAAAAGACGTTTCAAATCATTCCAACAAGTTACATCTTCGGGTTGTAAATAATACATCCAGTCTTTTGCAGCTCCATCAAGTGAGAATGTGAATGCTCTTAATTTGATTTGATCTTCAAAAACATTTCATGGTTTAAGGGTTGAGAAAACCATATTAAATTATTTCAAATGTTTATTAGGATCCTCACCAGAGAGGCCATGAAACTTTGGAAGTAAGTGAATTAACCCAGATTTTAGGTCAAAGTCCGATTCGAGATTTGGGTATGCAATACAATTTGGTTGATAGTTAATATCAGGTGCAGCCAATTCTCGAATGGTTCTATTAAGTTCATTTCCATTTTTTCAGCCATTTGTTCCTCTATTATGTTTGAATATGAATAGCTTCCAAATTCAATGTTTCTAGAAGAGAGGAATTCACCAACCGGTTGAATATTGAAACTTCCCGTAGACTGAGAATTTATGATTCGAGCCTTAAGGCTACGTACAATGTTAGGGTCAAGATCTAAGAGATATTCGGGATTATTTTGTGTCATAGATCAAATAAAAATTAAAAGAAAGAATGTTGACCATAGTAAAATAAAAATGAGAAGTTTGAGTTGATGTTTCAAAAAGAAGTAGAAAAAAATAAAAGAAGAAGAAGAAAAATCAGATTGGGTAAAGAAGGAAGAAAGAAGAGAGGAAGAGAATAAAATGTAAAATAAAATAAATACCTCTAATTGGATGAAATAATTACTTGCCTCCCTGGAAATGGCTCCAATTTGAAAGAGATCTATCGTGGGAGCCCTCAAATGATTAGTGTGATTTGGGGTACTTGGATGCAGCAGAGTGGCTGACCAAGGTCGTCTCTCAACGGAATAATTGAATTTAACAACTTATTAGAGGTATTCTAAAAAAATAAAATAAAATAGAATAGAATAAAAACACTACTTTAAATGATTGGGGTTTGTTGTAGTTTATGAATCTAGAAGAAGTTTGCTGGAAGAAGATTGTATAATTTTTTTTAGTTTTGAAATGAATTTCGATTAAAATGACACAACAACAAGATGTTTTTTAGAAATCTATTTAAAAGGCGTAATCGATCTAACTCTACCTCTTCACTTTATTATTAATAATTATCATTTAAATTAACATTCACTTAATTATGATCCCTTAATTTGTTAAATCCCGAACCCTATGAGAATTAACTTTACCACGAAGATGATGTGAATTTAACCCTAGGCTAACTTCGGAACATGCAATCACAACACTCTGCTTTGATTGATGTTATAAGATTAGCTTATGGTCAGTGGTAAATTAAGGGACATAACCATTATTTAAATGAGGATGAATTGTGTTTAGGGATTATATTTGAACTCTACAAATTTATCTCGTCTGGTCTTGTATTACCGATTAAGATCGCGCTCTCACAATTTACACAAAATCCCGACCTCGCGTGTTTTTGTGTTAATTGTTCAATTGCTTGCTTAGTTTATTACAATTTAAAAACACAATTCATGGATCATATTAAGTGAATTACAGTAGCTCAATGATTCAAAATAATTAAAGGAAGAGGGTAGAATATAGATCAATTACTAAAAGACTACTCTTCCATGGGTGGCGTAATCATCTTAGTAGCGTTTTGCATGTGCAAAGGTTTATAATGGGTATAACCCAATAACGCTTCTACTCAAGAATTCCATCCCAAAGAGGAAGATTAATAGAATAATAAATTTAAACAAAATAGAAGAAAAGTGAAGATGTAAAAGAATAACAAAGAAGTTTATTACACAAATGAAAACATTACAAAATGAAGAAGAGAAGGAGGCTTCGATGAGGGGATCCTTGCTTCAAGAGCTACCCCTCTTACAATGGTTAGAGAATTTGGGTGAAACAAATTCTTTTCTGAATAAAATCTCCCAATTCACGTCCCAACCCCTCCAAATGAGAAAAACACCAATTTATAGAGGGGAGGGGAGGAGAGGTTAAAAGTGGTTTCAAGTGTGAATGAGGAAATTCGGCCAAATATTTTAATGAAACTTCCACCGCCCATTTGACCTTCAAAACGCATGAATTGACCGGCTATCCAGAAGGATCAAATGTGAGGATATGGGTCCTCTATCTCCTCTCCACATTTGGGCTCAATACAAGCCCATATGTAGGCGTTATGGCCGAAATACAGAAGCTTATCCATTCTGGAGAGTCCATCCCATCTTTGACTTCATGGCCCAATTACTCCATTAAAATGCATCCTTTTGATCTAGTGTCCTGAATTAAAGTTGTAGATATCTAAGTTATGAACACTTTTACAAAATTTCAAATTAAAATAATAAATATAAAAATATTTATATTCGAAATACTATAGTGCGCTGTTAAGGGTAAAACTAAAATTTTCACCAAATTTTCAAATGAATGATCAAATCCCAAATATTTTATAAATAAACATATTTAACACAATGTGAGGAAATTATTTCATTTATTATCAATAAAATATTCAATAAAATTGTGTTTTATCAACTCCCCCACACTTACCCTTTTTCACACCTGGGCAAAACCTCATATCATGTAAACATCAATATCAAATCAAAACCAATTTTAAAACACATATCCTTAAGATCAATCAATTTCACAACAAGAATCAAAAGATATCATGCCTAATAAAAACCCTTATTTCAAGTTCTCCATTTATATCATTCAATATATTTCCACTTCATTTATCCGCCCATGCACAAAACACATACCTCGCTTGAATTTTCTCTCATCACTCAAATATAAATTTTTTTGCAATGTCTTTCTCATCCAAACTCATAAAAGGGTCACCATAGGCTTGATAGATTCCTACATCGCTACCCGATGTGATTCAAGGACATATGTTTATCATGAGGACTTTTCAGGGTTGTTCTGTGGATTTCGGTTGGTAGGATTAAGATGTGAAAAACTCTAAGGCTAAATGAGGAGGGCTTGACTCTTTTGAAGCAAAATTGCATTAATCTAATTTTCACTTAAATATGGTCTTCTCTTCAATCCCCATTGTATCAATTCAGCTCCATCATCATGAAAAGTCATTAATGTTTTACACCATTCATCATTTTAGCATAAAAAATGTCAATCTTCTCAAACATGATTTTCTTGAAAGCTCCAAATGGGCACAGCTTTCCAGCTCAATTAGAAGCTCCAGAAAAGGCACAGCTTCACTTGTCATGAAAGCTCTAGAAAAGGCACATCTTTCAATATAATGACTTTCTTTATCAGAAAACACATCTCTTCAGAATTTAATTTTCCACCCAAAGTATCACAGAATGTGTTGGCAAAACCCATGACAACTTCCCACACACTTAAGCTCAACTAGATTATGAAAATTTCACTTCAAGAGTTGGTTGGATAGGGAAAATTGGCTTGTAATGTGGCTAACCTCACAGGCTTTTCATGGCTTCTAATGGCTAAAAGGATTAAATATTCAAGGTAGGCCATTATAAAAAAGGATTCTTTTTAATAGGGGCTTTAATACCAAACAAATGCCTCAATCATTTAAACATAAGTACCTCAAACCTTCAAGTTTTGATAGGAATAGATCAAATTCTGGTTAAATCAAGTATGGTTTGGTTCTCTCAAGAAGTGAGGTGAATGTAAAGAATATGAAAATAATGGTTTAGAAGCCTCACAGGAAAGTGATTTCAAATATAAAGACAGTGATATTGGTATGGGATTCAAAATTCAGCGTACTTTTCATGAAATTACTAGATATTTGAACTTGAAACAAAGTCATTTCAGCATTCATTTATGTTTAGTTTCAAGGGGTAAATTGTTTCACTTATTTATATGGATTTAAAAATGGTGATGAGAATCATTTTAGATCAAAAAGTTTCAAAAAAAAAACAGAAAATTGTAAAATAAACACAAAAAATTTTAAAAACACACAATTTTTTTTTGAAAAACACGCAATTTTTTTGGGATTTTTTTTAAACAGGAAAACAATTGAAATTACTAAACAAAAAGGTTCCCTCCCACACACTTAAAATATTGCATTGTCCTCAATGTGAACCCGTGAGATGATATATGCACATGAAATGCAGAATTTTTAAATAGGACAAATAATATAAAAGTGGAAGGGTTAGGAACAGCCTGATGTGATCAAGTGATGATGGGGTCATGCAGTGTGATAAAATCCACTGCATCAGTAGGATGTACCTCAATGTATCTCGTCAAACGTTCCCCATTGACTGTAAAGATCCTTCCAGTGACCTCTTATGTGATCTCCACTGCACCATAAGGAAAAACATTAGACACAATATAAGGATCTAACCATCTGGAACACAACATACCAGGCATCAACTTCAGTCCTGAACTATGGAGAAGGACTTTCTCTCCAACATGAAACTCCCTTTGTTGGGTCATTTTGTCATGAGATGCTTTTGATCATTCCTTGTAGAGACTTGAGTTCTCATACGATGACAGTCGAATCTCCTCAAGCTCTTGAATTTGCAACTTTCTTTGAATTCCATCTTGGGCCAAATCCATGTTGCATTTCTTTATAGCCCAATATGCCCAATGCTCGACTTCCACGGGGAGATGAAACCCTTTCCCAAAAATCAATCCGAAATGGGGACATACTAATGGGGGTCTTGTATGTTGTCCTATAAGCCCACAATGCATCATCCAAGTGCTTTCTTCAATCCTTCCTATTTGGCTGCACAGTTTTCTCCAAGATTTGTTTCAACTCACGATTTGAAACCTCGGCCTGACCATTTTTTGGGGGGTGGTATGGTGTTAATGTTTTGTGTTTCACCCCATACTTTCTATGGAGAGAATAAAAATTCCTATTTAAAAGTGTGTCCCTTGGTCACAGATGATTTCCTTTGGTACTCCAAACCTGCAAAAAATCTGTGCTTTGACAAAGTCCACAACAACATGAGAATCGTCAGTCCTGGTGGCCTTGGCCTCCACCCATTTACTCACATAATCAACAGCAACCAAAATATAAAAAAATCCAAATGAACTAGGAAAAGGACCCATAAATTCGATGCTCCATACATCAAAAATCTCACAAAATAGTATGGGTTGTTGGGGAATCTCATGTCTCCTAGAAATGTTCCCAGTGTGTTGGCAATGAGAGCATGACTTACAAAACAAATGGGCATCATGGAACAAGCTAGGCCAATATAATCCGGAGTCTAAAACCTTCCTAGCTGCCTGTTAGGGTCCAAAGTGTCCACCACAAGCAAGTGTATGACAAAAATGCAAAACAGACTCAAACTCATGATCGGGAACACACCTCCTAATGACTTGGTCACTACACATGCGCCAGAGGTAAGGATCATCCCACACATAATACCTAGACTCACTTTTTAATTTTTGGACTTGATGCTTCTTCAAATTTACTGGGATTTCAGAGGCAACAATATAATTAACTAAATCAGCATACCAAGGATGCTTACCTAAGATGGTATAGAGATGCTCATCAGGTAAAGTGTCCTGAAGTGGTACCTGGTCCAAGGTGTCACCGTCTAGTGTGTGAGTAAGCCTACTCTTGTGGTCTACCACCAAATTCTCTGAACCCTTCTTGTCCTTTATCTCAAGGTCAAACTCTTGAAGAAGGAGCATCCAACGGATAGGTCGTGTCTTTGCATTTGGCTTCTTTAGGATGTACCTCAAAGCTACATGGTCAGAAAAAACAACTACTTTAGAGCCCAATAAATATGAACAGAATTTATCTAAATCAAATATGACAGCAAGAAACACCTTTTTTGTGGTAGTGTAGTTTGATTGGGCTGAATCCAGTGTCCTTGATGCATAGGCGATCACATGTGAACTTCCTTCCACCCTCTGAGATAAGACAGCTCCAACCGCGAAGTTGGAGGCGTCACACTTAAGCTCAAAAGGAATCCCCCACCGTGGGGGCTGTATGATAGGTGGAGTGGTCAGACATTGTTTTATCTCACCAAATGAATTCCTTCAAGAAACATCAAACACAAAATCAGAATCCTTTTGAAGTAATCTTGACATAGAAAGAGCAATCTTACTAAAATCTTTGATGAAGCGCCGATAAAATCCTGCATGCCCTAGGAAAGATCTAACATCACACACACATGAAGGATATGGTAAGGATGAAATAATGTCTATCTTAGATCTATCAACCTCTATCCCATGTTTGGACACTACATGCCCTAAGACAATGCCATGCTCTACCATGAAATGACACTTTTCAAAGTTCAGGACCAGATTCTTCTCAATACAACGATTCAACACCTTTCCCAAACTCTTTAGACATTCATCAAATGAGGATCCATAAACTGTAAAATCATCCATAAATACCTCCATGCAGGTCTCAATAAAATCAGAAAAAATACTCACCTTGCATCCTTGTAAGGTACCTGGGGCGTTGCAAAGTCCAAATGGCATCCTTCAGTAGGCAAAGGTACCGAATGGGAAGGTGAATGTTGTCTTCTCCTGGTCCTCCGGAGCTATAAGAACCTGAAAATATCCAGAAAATCCATCCAAGAAACAATAGTGTATCTTCCCAGCTAGTCTCTCAAGCATCTGATCAATAAATGGGAGGGGGAAATGGTCCTTGTGAGTGGACTGATTTAGTTTCCTATAATCAATACACACACGCCAACTATTTTGCACCCTCATTGGAACTAACTCATCTATCTCATTTTTAACAACAGTAACACCACTTTTCTTAGGCACAACCTGAATAGGACTTACCCACTGAGAATCTGAAATGGGAAATATTATACCTGCCTCAAAAAATTTCTCAACTTCCTTTTTAACAACATCCAGGAGGGTGGGATTGAGTCTCCTTTGTGGTTGTCTCACCGGTTTTGCCCCATCCTCCAAGAGAATCCTATGCCTGAAAATGGAGGGGCTAATACCAGATATCTCAGCCAAGGTCCACCCAATCGCCTTGATGTTCTCCCTCAAAATATTCAAAAGATTTTCTTCATATTCAAAAGGGATATTGTTAGCAATGATAATAGGTAATCTCTCACCATTCAACAAGTATGAGTATTTCAGATTTGGTGGCAATGGCTTGAGTTCTAATGAAGGAGGGTGTATTATGGATGGAGACATTGAAGGAACTGAAATATCTGCACAAAGAGCATCAGTATCAGAATGGAAATCATCAAAATCATTGAATAAAGCATCAAATCCATCAGCATACTCAACAACAATTTCATAATCAGAGTGAACATGATCAAAATCAGAATATGAATCCACATAAAAATCAAATCCAAGATAGGATTGTGTATCAGCAACATGTGAGGAAGTTCTCTTAGACATCAAACTCAAACCAATACTCATAATCTCCCTAAGCATAGGACAATCAAATTCTATGGAGTTTTTATTTGGTGGATCAAAATGGGAGATAACAAAAGCAGAATGGTCCTCAGAGGGGTACTTCATGGAATCCGTAACATTAAATATCACAACTTCATCTCCAAACTCCATGGAAAGTGTACCCTCATTGACATTTATGATAGTTTTTGCAGTCTTGAGGAAGGGCCTACCTAAGATAATGGGGGCATGAGAACTTACCTTATCATCCTCTTTGTTAAGCACATAGAAGTCTGCTGGAAAGATCATGTCTCTTACCCGAACAAGTACATCCTCAAGAACTCCCTCTGGATATGCCGTAGCTCTATTCGCCAACTGCACCACTACACTTGTCGTCTTCAACTCACCAACCTACAAGGAAGAGAATACAGAGAGAGGCATCACAATTATGGAAGCTCTCAAATCACAAAGAGCATCAGAGATGTGCAACTCCCCTATGGTACATGGGATGGTGAATGTCCCGGGATCCTTGCACTTTGTTGGAATTGCTAGATTTGGTGTAATGAGTGCCGATACATTCCTTCCAAGGTTGATCCTCTCATTCCCCTTGAGCCCTCTTCGATTGGTGTAGAGTTCTTTTAAGAATTTGGCATACCTTGGGATTTTCTTAATGGCTTCAAGTAGAGGAATGTTGATCTCCGCACGCTTTAATGTGTCCAAAACCTCCTTTCGCATTGCTTCCTCAGCCATCTTCTTGGTTTGAACAACCCTGTTTGGAAAAGGAAGGTGTTTAGGAGGAACATCATCAATATTTTTCTTACCTTTATCTTTCTCCTTGGATTTCTCATCAGTTGGTTTGGAATGCGGATTCTCTCGAGTTGAGGTGAATCCCGGTGGAATGGTAGGTACAGATGTATCGTTCATTTGCTTCCCACTTCTCAATGTGATGGAACTAACATTCCCCTTTGGATTTGGAGTGGGTTGGGAAGGTAGATTTCCGGAATTCTTACTTACAAGTTCATGGAGGGCGATGGAAATCTGGATCATTTGAGTCTTCAACTCCCTCAGCTCCGAACTTTGACTCTTCAGCTCATTCTGTTGATTAAGAACAATTTGCTTCAAATGATTATCAGTATTAGAATCTACCTTTGGTGGAGGATTCCCTTGTTGCTGACTTGCTGATGCTTGGGCTTCAAATCTCCTTTTGGGTTGTTGGAAACCCTGCTGGTAAGGCGGAGGCTGCTGGATGTTTGGTTGAAAAGGGGGACTTTGTTGTTGTCCACAGCCATACCTCATGTTCGTTTGATCTTTCCACCCTTGGTTGTATGTTGGAGCAAATGAATCAAACTTATTTTAAGGATATGGTTGTTGTTGCTGCTGAAATGGTCTCCCTGGGAATACTGCTGCGCAATCCTCTATCTCTTGTAGTTGTGGGCAACAGTCAGTTGGGTGGTTTGTCTCAGTACAAATTCCAAAAGGCCATGAAAGATGGGGTGGAGATGTCTTTTGTGCTAGACCAATTTTCCTCACCATAGTTGTCAATTCTTCTAACTTGGTATCAATCAAATGACTCTCAAGAGAAGAAAGACTTACCTGATGTACTCCCCTGATATGTGGTGTACCTCGATCACCAAATTGTTGGGAATTTTGGGCCATCTTGTCGATCAATGCACGTGCGGCTACTGGTGTCTTGTCCACCAATGATCCTCCAGCTGCAGCATCCACCATGCTCCTCTCCATGGGTGTGAGTCCTTCGTAGAATTATTGGATGAGGAGTTTCTCACTGATTTTTTGATGCGGACAGCTTGCGCACAACTTCTTGAATCTCTCCCAATACTCATACATTGACTCCCCTTGTGCTTGCTTGATCCCTGATATCTCCTTTCGAATGGATTTGGTCCTTGATTTTGGAAAAAATATCTGCAAAAAAAGACGTTTCAAATCGTTCCTACAAGTTATATCTTCGGGTTGTAAATAATACATCCAGTCTTTTGTAGCTCCATCAAGTGAGAATGGGAATGCTCTTAATTTGATTTGATCTTCAGAAACATTTCTTGGTTTAAGGGTTGAGAAAACCACATTAAATTTTTTCAAATGTTTATTAGGATCCTCACCAGAGAGGCCATGAAACTTTGGAAGTAAGTGAATTAACCCAGATTTTAGTTCAAAGTCTGATTCGAGATTTGGGTATGCAATACAATTTTGTTGATAGTTAATATCAGGTTCAGCCAATTCTCGAATGGTTCTATTAAGTTCATTTCCATTGTTTTCAGCCATTGGGTCCTCTTTTATGTTTGAATTTGAATAGCTTCCAATTTCAATGTTTCCAGAAGAGAGGAATTCACCAACTGGATGAATATTGAAACTTCCCGTAGACTGAGAATTTCTGATTCGAGCCCTAAGGCTACGTTCAATCTCAGGGTCAAGATCTAAGAGATCTTCGGGATTAGTTCGTGTCATAGATCAAATAAAAATGAAAAGAAAGAAAGTAGACCATAGTAAAATAAAAATGAGAAGTTTGATTTGATGGTCCAAAAAGAAGTAGAAGAAAATAAATGAAGAAGAAGAAAAATCAGATTGGGTAAAGAAGGAAGAAAGAAGAGAGGAAGAGAATAAAATGTAAAATAAAATAAATACCTCTAATTTGTTGAAATAATTACTTGCCTCCCGGGAAATGGATCCAATTTGAAAGGGCACTATCGTGGGCGCCCTCAAATGATTAGTGTGATTTGGGGTACTTGGGTGCAGTAGAGTGGCTGACCAAGGTCGTCTCTCAACAGAGGAAGTGAATTTAACAACTTATTAGAGGTATTCTAAAAAAATAAAATAAAATAGAATTGAATAAAAACACTACTTTAATGGATTGGGGTTTGTTGTAGTTTATGAATCTAGAATAAGTTTTCTAGAAGAAGATTGTATAATTTTTTTTAGTTTTGAAATGAATTTCGATTAAAATGACACAACAAGAAGATGTTTTTTCAGAAATCTATTTAAAAGGATTAATCGATCTAACTCTACCTCTTCACTTTATTATTAATCATTATCATTTAAATTAACATTCACTTAATTACGATCCCTTAATTTTTTAAATCCCGAACCCTACGAGAATTAACTTTACCACGAAGATGATGTGAATTTAACCCTCGGCTAACTTCGGGACATGCAATCATAGCACTCTGCTTTGATTGATGTTCTAAGATTAGCTTATGGTCAGTGGTAAATTAAGGAACATATCCATTCTAGAAATGAGGATGAATTGTGTTTAGGGATTATATTTGAACTCTGCAAATTTATCCCGTGTGGTCTTGTATTACCGATTAAGATCGCGCTCTCACAATTTACACAAAATCCCGACCTCGCGTGTTTTTGTGTTAATTGTTCAATTGCTTACTTAGTTTATTACAATTTAGAAACACAATTCATGGATCATATTAAGTGAATTACAGTAGATCAATGATTAAAAATAATTAAATGAAGAGGGTAGAAGATAGATCGATTACTAAAAGACTACTCTTCCATGGGTGGTGTAATCATCGTAGAAGCGTTTTGCATGTGCAAAGGTTTATAATGGGTATAACCCAATAATGATTCTACTCAAGAATTCCATCCCAAAGAGGAAGATTAAGAGAATAATAAATTTAAACAAAACAGAAGAAAAGAGAATAAGTAAAAGAAGAAAAAAAAGTTTATTACAGAAATGAAAACATTACAAAATGAAGAATAGAAGGAGGCTTCGATGAGGGGATCCTTGCTTCAAGAGCTACCCCTCTTACAATGGTTGGAGAATTTGGGTGAAACAAATTATCCTATGCCTCCAATCTCCCAATTCACGTCCCAACCCCTCCAAATGAGAAAAACTCAAATTTTATAGAGGGGAGGGGAGGAGAGGTTACAAGTGGTTTCAAGTTTGAATGAGGAAATTCGGCCAAATATTTTAATGACAATTTCACCACCCATTTGACCACCAAAACGGGTGAATTGGCCGGCTATCCAGAAGGATCAAATGTAAGGATATGGGTCCTCTATCTCCTATCCACATTTGGGATCAATACAAGCCCATATGTAGGAGTTATGGCCGAAATACAGAAGCTTATCCATTCTGGCGAGTCCAGCCCAGCTTTGACTTCATGGCCCAATTACTCCATTAAAATGCATTCTTTTGATCTAGTGTCCTGAATAAAAGTTGTAGATATCTAAGTTATGAACACTTTTGCAAAATAGCAGATTCAAATAATAAATATAAAAATATTTATATTCGAAATACTACAGTGCACTATTAAGGGTAAAACTAGAATTTTTACCAAATTTTCAAATGAATGATCAAATCCCAAATATTTTATAAATAAACATATTTAACACAATGTGAGGAAATTATATCATTTATTATCAATAAAATATTCAATAAAATAGTGTTTTATCAACTCCCCCATACTTACCCTTTTGCACACCTGGGCAAAACCTCATATCATGTAAACATCAATATCAAATCAAAACCAATTTTAAAACACATATCCTTAAGATCAATCAATTTCACAACAAGAATCAAAAGATATCATGCCTAATAAAAACCCTTATTTCAAGTTCTCCATTTATATCATTCAATATATTTCCACTTCATTTATCCGCCCATGCACAAAACACATACCTCGCTTGAATTTTCTCTCATCACTCAAATATAAATTTTTTTGCAATGTCTTTCTCATCCAAACTCATAAAAGGGTCACCATAGGCTTGATAGATTCCTACATCGCTACCCGATGTGATTCAAGGACATATGTTTATCATGAGGACTTTTCAGGGTTGTTCTGTGGCTTTCGGTTGGTAGGATTAAGATGTGAAAAACTCTAAGGCTAAATGAGGAGGGCTTGACTCTTTTGAAGCAAAATTGCATTAATCTAATTTTCACTTAAATATGGTCTTCTCTTAAATCCCCATTGTATCAATTCAGCTCCATCATCATGAAAAGTCATTAATGTTTTACACCATTCATCATTTTAGCATAAAAAATGTCAATCTTCTCAAACATGATTTTCTTGAAAGTTCCAAATGGGCACAGCTTTCCAGCTCAATTAGAAGCTCCAGAAAAGGCACAGCTTCACTTGTCATGAAAGCTCCAGAAAAGGCACAGCTTTCAATATAATGACTTTATTTATCAGCAAACACATCTCTTCAGAATTTAATTTTCCACCCAAAGTATCACAGAATGTGTTGGCAAAACCCATGACAACTTCCCAAACACTTAAGCTCAAATAGATTATGAAAATTTCACTTCAAGAGTTGGTTGGATAGGGAAAATTGGCTTGTAATGTGGCTAACCTCACAGGATTTTCATGGCTTCTAATGGATAAAAGGATTAAATATTCAAGTTAGGCCATTATAAAAAAGGATTCTTTGAAATAGGGGCTTTAATACCAAACAAATGCCTCAATCATTTAAACATAAGTACCTCAAACCTTCAAGTTTTGATAGGAATAGATCAAATTCTGGTTAAATAAAGTATGGTTTGGTTCTCTCAAGAAGTGAGGTGAATGTAAAGAATATGAAAATAATGGTTTAGAAGCCTCACAGGAAAGTGATTTCAAATATAAAGACAGTGATATTGGCATGGGATTCAAAATTCAGCGTACTTTTCATGAAATTACTAAATATTTGAACTTGAAACAAAGTCATTTCAACATTCATTTAAGCTTAGTTTCAAGGGGTAAATTGTTTCACTTATTGATATGGATTTAAAAATGGTGATGAGAATCATTTTAGCTCAAAATGTTTCAAAAAAAACATAGAAAATTGTAAAATAAACACACAAAATTTGAAAAACATACAATTTTTTTTTTGAAAAACACGCAATTTTTTGGGATTTTTTTTTAAACAGGAAAAAATTGAAATTACTAAACTAAAAGGTTCCCTCCCCCACACTTAAAATATTGCATTGTCATAAATGTGAACCCGTGAGATGATATATGCACATGAAATGCAGAATTTTTAAATAGGACAAATAATATAAAAGTGAAAGGGTTAGGAACAGCCTGATGTGATCAAGTGATGATGGGGTTATGCAGTGTGATAAAATCCACTGCATCAGTAGGATGTCCCTCAATGTATCTCTTCAAATGTTTCCCATTGACTGTAAAGCTCTTTCCAGTGTCCTCTTGTGTGATCTCCACTGCACTATAAGGAAAAACATTAGACACAATATAAGGACCTAACCATTTGGAACACAACTTACCAAGGATCAACTTCAGTCATGAACTATGGAGAAGGACTTTCTCTCCAACATGAAACTCCCTTTATTGGATCATTTTGTCATGAGATGCTTTTGATCTTTCCTTGTAGAGCCTTGAGTTCTCATAAGATGATAGTCGAATCTCCTCAAGCTCTTGAATTTGCAACTTTCTTTGAATTCCAGCTTGGGCTAAATCCATGTTGCATTTCTTTATAGCCCAATATGCCCGATGCTCAACTTCCACGGGGAGATGACACGCTTTCCCAAAAACAATCTGAAATGGGGACATACCAATGGGGGTCTTGTATTCTATCCTATAAGCCCACAATGCATCATCCAAGCGCTTGCTCCAATCCTTCCTATTTGGCTGCACAGTTTTCTCCAAGATTTGTTTCAACTCACGATTTAAAACCTCAGCCTGGACATTTTTTTGGGGGTGGTATGGTGTTGATGTTTTTTGTGTCACCCCATACTTTCAAAGGAGGGAAGCAAAATTCCTATTGAAAAAGTGTGTCCCTTGGTTAATAATGATGTCCTTTGGTACTCCAAACCTGTAAAAAATCTGTTCTTTGACAAAGTCCACAACAACATGAGAATCGTCAGTCCTGGTGGCCTTGGCCTCCACCCATTTACTCACATAATCAACAGAAACCAAAATATACAAAAATCCAAATGAATTAGGAAAAGGACCCATAAAGTCGATGCCCCATACATCAAAAATCTCACAAAATAGTATGGGTAGTTGGGGCATCTCATGTCTCCTAGAAATGTTCCCAATGTGTTGGCAACGAGAGCATGACTTACAAAACAAATGGGCATCATGGAACAAGCTAGGCCAATATAATTCGGAGTCTAAAACCTTCCTAGCTGTCCGTTGGGGTCCAAAGTTTCCAAAACAAGCAAGTGTATGACAGAAATGCAAAACAGACTCAAAATCATGATTGGGAACACACCTCCTAATGACTTGGTCACTACACATGCGCCAGAGGTAAGGATCATCCCACACATAATACCTAGAATCAGTTTTTAATTTTTGGACTTGATGCTTCTTCAAATTTACTGGGATTTATGAGGCAACAATATAATTAACTAAATCAGCATACCAAGGATGCTTACCTGAGATGGTATAGAGATGCTCCTCGGGGAAAGTGTCCTGAAGTGGTACCTTGTCCAAGGTGTCACCCTCTAGTGTGTGAGTATGCCTACTCATGTGGTCTGCCACCAAATTCTCTGACCCCTTCTTGTCCTTTATCTCAAGGTCAAACTCTTGAAGAAGGAGCATCCAACGGATAAGTCGTGTCTTTGCATCTGGCTTCTTTAGGAGGTACCTCAAAGCTGCATGGTCAGAAAAAACAACTACTTTAGAGCCCAATAAATATGAATAGAATTTATCTAAATCAAATATGACAGCAAGAAACTCCTTTTCTGTGGTAGTGTAGTTTGATTGGTCTGAATCCAGTGTCCTCGATGCATAGGCAATCACATGTGAACGTCCTTCCACCCTCTGAGATAAGACAGCTCCAACCGCGAAGTTGGAGGCGTCACACATAAGCTCAAAAGGAATCTCCCACCGTGGGGCCTGTATGATAGGTGTAGTGGTCAGACGTTGTTTTAGCTCATCAAATGAATTCCTGAAAGAAACATCAAACACAAAATCAGAATCCTTTTGAAGTAATCTTGACATAGGAAGAGAAATATTACTAAAATCTTTGATGAAGTGCCGATAAAATCCTGCATTCCCTAGGAATGATCTAACATCACGCACACATGAAAGATATGGTAAGGATGAAATAATGTCTATCTTAGATCTATCCACCTCTATCCCATGTTTGGACACTACAGGCCCAAAGACAATGCCATTCTCTACCATGAAATGACACATTTCAAAGTTCAGGACCAGATTATTCTAAATACAACAATTCAACACCTTTCCCAAACTCTTTATACATTCATCAAATGAGGATCCATACACTGTAAAATCATCCATAAATACCTCCATGTAGGTCTCAATAAAATCAGAAAAAATACTCACCATGAATCTCCGGAAGGTACCTGGGGCATTGCAAAGTCCAAATGGAATACTTCGGTAGGCAAAGGTACCGAATGGGAAGGTTAATGTCGTCTTCTCCTAGTCCTACGGAGCTATAGGAACCTGAAAATATCCAGAAAATCCATTCAAGAAACAATTGTGTGTCTTCCCAGCTAGTCTCTCAAGCATCTGATCAATAAATGGGAGGGGGAAATGGTCCTTGCAAGTGGACTGATTTAGTTTTCTATAATCAATACACACACGCCAACTATTTTTCACCCTCATTGGAACTAACTCATCTTTCTCATTTTTAACAACAGTAACAACACTTTTCTTAGGCACAACCTGAATAGGACTTACCCACTGAGAATCTGAAATGGGAAATATTATACCTGCCTCAAGCAATTTCTCAACTTCCTTTTTAAAAACTTCCAGGAGGGTGGGATTGAGTCTCCTTTGTGGTTGTCTCACCGGTTTAGCCCCATCCTCCAAGAGAATAATATGCATGCAAATGGAGGGGCTAATACCTGATATGTCAGCCAAGGTCCACCCAATCGCCTTGATGTTCTCCCTCAAAATATTCAAAAGATTTTCTTCATATTCAAAAGGGAGATTGTTAGCAATGATAACAGGTAATCTCTCACCATTCAACAAGTATGAGTATTTCATATTTGGTGGCAATGGCTTGAGTTCTAATGAAGAGGGTGTAGTATGGATGGAGACATTGAAGGAACTGAAATATGTGCACAAAGAGCATCAGTATCAAAATAGACATCATCAAAATCATAGAATAAAGCATCAAATCCATCAGCATACTCAACAACCATTTCATAATCAGAGTGAACATGATCAAAATCAGAATATGAATCCACATCAAAATAAAATCCAAGATATGATTGTTTATCAGCAACATGTGCGGAAGTGCTCTTAGACTTCAAACTCGAACCAATACTCATAATCTCCCTAAGAATAGGACAATCAAATTCTATGGAGTTTTTAGTTGGTGGTTCAAAATGGGATATAACAAAAGAAGAATGGTCCTCAGAGGGTACTTCATGGAATCCATAACATTGAATATCACAACTTAATCTCCAAACTCCATGGAAAGTGTACCCTCATTGAAATTTATGATATTTTTTGTAGTCTTGATGAAGGTCCTACCTAAGATAATGGGGGCATGAGAACTTACCTGATCATCCTCCATGTTAAGCACATAGAAGTCTGCTGGAAAGATCATGTCTCTTACCCGAACAAGTACATCCTCAAGAACTCCCGCTGGATATGCCGTAGCTCTATTCGCCAACTTCACCACTACTCTTGTCGGCTTCAACTCACCAACCTGCAAGGAAGAGAATACAGAGTGAGGCATCACATTTATGGAAGCTCCCAAATCACAAAGAGCATCAGAGAAGTGCAACTCCCCTATGGTACATGGGATGGTGAATGTCCCAGGATCCTTGCACTTTGTTGGCATTGCTAGAGTTGGTGTAATGAGTGTTGATACATTACTTCCAAGGTTGATCCTCTCATTCCCCTTGATCCCTCTTCGATTGGTGCAGAGTTCTTTTAAGAATATGGCATACCTTGGGATTTTCTTAATGGCTTCAAGTAGAGGAATGTTGATCTCCACACGCTTGAATGTGTCCAAAACCTCCTTTTTCATTGCTTCTTCAGCCATCTTCTTTGTTTGAAAAACCCTGTTTGGAAAAAGGAAGGGGTTTAGGAGGAACATCATCAATATTTTTCTTACCTTTATCTTTCTCCTTGGATTTCTCATCAGTTGGTTTGGAATGCGGATTCTCTGGAGTTGAGGTGAATCCCAGTGGAATGGTAGGTACAGATGTATCGTTCATTTGCTTCCCACTTCTCAATGTGATGGAACTAACATTCCCCTTTTTATTTGGAGTGGGTTGGGAAGGTAGATTTCCGGAATTCTTACTTACAATTTCATGGAGGGCGGTGGAAATCTGGCTCAATTGAGTCTTCAACTCCCTCAGCTCCGAACTTTGACTCTTCAGCTCATTCTTTTGATTAAGAACAATTTGCTTCAAAAGATCATCTGTGTTAGAATCTACCTTTAGTGGAGGATTCCCTTGTTTCTGACTTACTGATTCTTGGGCTTCAAATCTCCTTTGGGGTTGTTGGAAACCCTGCTGGTAAGGCGGAGGCTACTGGAAGTTTGGTTGAAAATGGGGCCTTTGTTGTTGTCCAGAGCCATACCTCATGTCTGGTTTATCTTTCCACCCTTGGTTGTATGTTGGAGCAAATGAATCAAACTTATTTTGGGGATATGGTTGTTGTTGCTGCTGAAATGGTCTCCCTGGGAATACTGCTGCGCAATCCTCTGTCTCTTGTAGTTGTGGGAAACAGTTTGTTGGGTGGTTTGTCTCAGTGAAAATGCCACAAGTCGAGGAAGGATGGGGTAGAGATGTATTTTGTGCCAGAGCTATTTTCCTCACCATAGTTGTCAATTCTTCTAACTTGGTATCAATCAAATGGATCTCAAGAGAAGAAGGACTTACCTGATGTACTCCCCTGATATGTGGTGTACCTCGATCACCAAATTGTTGGGAATTTTGGGCCATCATGTCGATCAATGCACGTGCGGCTGCTGGTGTCTTGTCCACCAATGCTCCTCCAACTGCATCATCCACCATGCTCCTCTCCATGGGTGTGAGTCCTTCGTAGAAGTATTGGATGAGGAGTTTCTCACGGATTTGGTGATGCGGACAGCTTGCGCACAACTTCTTGAATCTCTCCCAATACTCATACATTGACTCCCCTTGTGCTTGCTTGATCCCTGATATCTCCTTTCGAATGGATGTGGTCCTTGATGCTGGAAAAAATATCTTCAAGAAAAGACGTTTCAAATCGTTCCAACAAGTTACATCTTCGGGTTGTAAATAATACATCCAGTCTTTTGCAGCTCCATCAAGTGAGAATGTGAATGCTCTTAATTTGATTTGATCTTAAGAAACATTTCTTGGTTTAAGGGTTGAGAAAACCATATTAAATTCTTTCAAATGATTATTAGGATCCTCACCAAAGAGTCCATGAAACTTTGGAAGTAAGTGAATTAACCCAGATTTTAGTTCAAAGTCCGATTCGTGATTTGGGTATGCAATACAATTTGGTTGATAGTTAATATCAAGTGCAACCAATTCTCGAATGGTTCTATTAATTTCATTTCCATTGTTTTCAGCCATTGGTTCCTCTTTTATGTTTGAATATGAATAGTTTCCAATTTCAATGTTTCTAGAAGAGAGGAATTCACCAACTGGTTGAATATTGAAACTTCCCGTAGACTGAGAATTTCTGATTCGAGCCTTAAGGCTACGTTCAATATCAGGGTCAAGATCTAAGAGATCTTCGGGATTAGTTCGTGTCATAGATCAAATAAAAATGAAAAGAAAGAAAGTTGACCATAGTAAAATAAAAATGAGAAGTTTGAGTTGATGGTCCAAAAAGAAGTAGAAGAAAATAAAAGAAGAAGAAGAAAAATCAGATTGGGTAATGAAGGAAGAAAGAAGAGAGGAAGAGAATAAATTGTAAAATAAAATAAATACCTCTAATTGGTTGAAATAATTACTTACCTCCCTGGCAATGGCTCCAATTTGAAAGAGCGCTGTCGTGGGCACCCTCAAACGATTAGTGTGATTTGGAGTACTTGGGTGCAGCAGAGTGGTTGACCAAGGTCGTCTCTTAACAGAGGAAGTGAATTTAACAACTTATTAGAGGTATTCTAAAAAAAATAGAATAGAATAAAAACACTACTTTAATGGATTGGGGTTTTTTGTAGTTTTGGAATCTAGAAGAAGTTTTCTGGAAGAAGATTGTATAATTTTTTTTTAGTTTTGAAATGAATTTCGATTAAAATGACACAACAAGAAGATGTTTTTTTAGAAATCTATTTAAAAGGCGTAATCAATATAACTCTACCTCTTCACTTTATTATTAATAATTATCATTTAAATTAACATTCACTTAATAATTATCCCTTAATTTGTTAAATCCCGAACCCTACGAGAATTAACTTTACCACGAAGATGATGTGAATTTAACCCTAGGCTAACTTCGAAACATGCAATCACAGCACTCTGCTTTGATTGATGTTCTAAGATTAGCTTATGGTCAGTGGTAAATTAAGGCACATATCCATTCTGGAAATGAGGATGAATTGTGTTTAGAGATTATATTTGAACTCTACAAATTTATCCTGTGTGGTCTTGTATTACCGATTAAGATCACGCTCTCACAATTTACACAAAATCCCGACCTCGCGTGTTTTTGTGTTAATTGTTCAATTGATTTCTTAGTTTCTTACAATTTAAAAACACAATTCATGGATAATATTAAGTGAATTACAGTAGCTCAATGATTCAATATAATTAAATGAAGAGGGTAGAAGATAGATCAATTACTAAAAGACTACTCTTCCAAGGGTGGCGTAATCATCGTAGAAGCGTTTTGCATGTGCAAAGGTTTATAATGGGTATAACCCAATAATGCTTCTACTCAAGAATTCCATCCCAAAGAGTAAGATTAAGAGAATAAGAAATTTAAAAAAAACAGAAGAAAAAAGAAGATGTAAAAGAATAACAAAGAAGTTTATTACACAAATGAAAACATTACAAAATGAAGGAGAGAAGGAGGCTTCGATGAGGGGATCCTTGCTTCAAGAGCTACCCCTCTTACAATGGTTGGAGAATTTGGGTGAAACAAATTCTCCTCTGCCTCCAATCTCTCAATTCACGTCCCAACCCCTCCAAATGAGAATTTCCAATTTATAGAGGGGAGGGGAGGAGATGTTACAAGTGGTTTCAAGGGTGAATGAGGAAATTCGGCCAAATATTTTAATGAAAATTGAACCGCCCATTTGACCACCAAAATGCGTTAATTGACCGGCCTTCCAGAAGGATCAAATGTGCGGATATGGGTCATCTATCTCCTCTCCACATTTGGGCTCAATACAAGCCCATATGTAGGAGGTATGGCCGAAATACAGAAGCTTATCCATTCTGGAGAGTCCAGCCCAGCTTTGACTTCATGGCCCAATGACTCCATTAAAATGCATTCTTTTGATCCAGTGTCCTGAATAAAAGTTGGAGATAATTAAGATAGGAACACTTTTACAAAATTTAAAATTCAAATAATAAATATAAAAATATTTATATTTGAAATACTACAGTGCACTATTAAGGGTAAAACTAGAATTTTCACCAAATTTTCAAATGAATGATCAAATCCAAAATATTTTATAAATAAACATATTTAACACAATGTGAGGAAATTATATCATTTATTATCAATAAAATATTCAATAAAATAGTGTTTTATCAACTCCCCCACACTTACCCTTTTGCACACATGGGAAAAACCTCATATCAAGTAAACATCAATATCAAATCAAAACCAATTTTAAAACACATATCCTTATGATAAATCAATTTCACACCAATAATCAAAAGATATCATGCCTCATAAAAAACCTTATTTCAAGTTCTCCATTTATATCATTAAATATATTTGCACTTCATTTATCCGCCCATTCACAAAACACTTACCTCGCTTGAATTTTCTCTCATCACTCAAATATCAATTTTTTTTTCAATGTCTTTCTCATCGAAACTCATACAAGGGTAACCATAGGCTTGATAGATTCCTACATCGCCACCCGATGTGATTCAAGGACATATGTTTATCATGAGGACTTTTCAGGGTTGTTCTATGGCTTTCGGTTGGTAGGATTTAGATGTGAATAACTCTGAGGCTAAATGAGGAGGGCTTGACTCTTTTGAAGCAAAATTGTATTAATCTAATTTTCACTTAAATATGGTCTTCTCTTCAATCCCCATAGTATCAATTCAGCTCCATCATCATGAAAAGTCATGAATGTTTTACACCATTCATTATTTCATCATAAAAAATGTCAATCTTCTCAAACCTGATTTTCTTGAAAGCTCCAAATGGGCACAGCTTTCTACCTCAATTAGAAGCTCCAGAAAAGGCACAGCTTCACTTGTCATGAAAGCTCCAGAAAAGGCACAACTTTCAATATAATGACTTTCTTTATCAGTAAACACATCTCTTCAGAATTTAATTTTCCACCCAAAGTATCACAGAATGTGGTGGAAAAACCCAAGACAACTTCCCCCACACTTAAGCTCAACTAGATTATGCAAATTTCACTTCAAGATTTGGTTGGATAGGGAAAATTGGCTTGTAATGTGGCTAACCTAACAAGTTTTTCAAGGATTATAAGGGATAAAAGGATTAAATATTTAAGTTAGGCCATTATAAAAAAGGATTCTTTGAAATAGGGGCTTTAATACCAAACAAATGCCTCAATCATTTAAACATAAGTACTTCAAACCATCAAGTTTTGATAGGAATATATCAAATTCTGGTTAAATCAAGTATATTTTGGTTCTCTCAAGAAGTGAGGTGAATGTAAATAATATGAAAATAATGGTTTATAAGCCTCACAGGAAAGTGATTTCAAATATAAAGACAGTGATATTGGAATGGGATTCAAAATTCATCGTACTTTTCATAAAATTACTAAATATTTGAACTTGAAACAAAGTCATTTCAGCATTCATTTAAGCTTAGTTTCAAGGGGTAAATTGTTTCACTTATTGATATGGATTTAAAAATGTTGATGAGAATCATTTTAGCTCAAAATGTTTCAAAAAAAACACAGAAAATTGTAAAAAAGCACACAAAATTTGAAAAACACACAATTTGTTTTTGAAAAACACGCAATTTTTTTTGGTATTTTTTTAAACAGGAAAACAATTGAAATTACTAAACTAAAAGGTTCCCTCCCCCACACTTAAAATATTGCATTTTCCTCAATGTGAACCCATGTGATGATATATGCACATGAAATGCAGAATTTTTAAATAGGAAAAATAATATAAAAGTGAAAGGGTTAGGAACAGCCTGATGTGATCAAGTGATGATGGGGTCATACAATGTGATAAAATCCACTGCATCAGTAGGATGTCCCTCAATGTATCTTTTCAAACGTTTCCCATTGACTGTAAAGCTCCTTCCAGTGTCCTCTTGTGTGATCTCCACTACACCATATGGAAAAACATTAGACACAATATAAGGATCTAACCATCTGGAACGCAACTTACCAGGCATCAACTTCAGTCGTGAACTATGGAGAAGGACTTTATCTCCAACATGAAACTCCCTTTGTTGGATCATTTTGTCATGAGATTCTTTTGATCTTTCCTTGTAGAGCCTTGAGTTCTCATATGATGACAGTCGAATCTCCTCAAGCTCTTGAATTTGCAACTTCATTTGAATTCCATCTTGGGCCAAATCCATGTTGCATTTCTTTATAGCCCAATATGCCCGATGCTCAACTTCCACGGGGAGATGACACGCTTTCCCAAAAACAATCCGAAATGGGGACATACCAATGGGGGTCTTGTATGCTGTCCTATAAGCCCACAATGCCTCATCCAAGCACTTGCTCCAATCCTTCCTATTTGGCTGCAGAGTTTTCTCCAAGATTTGTTTCAACTCATGATTTGAAACCTCAGCCTGGCCATTTTTTTGGGTGTGGTATGGTGTTGATGTTTTGTGTGTCACCCCATACTTTTGAAAGAGGGAAGAAAAATTCCTATTGCAAAAGTGTGTCCCTTGGCCACTGATGATGTCCTTTGGTACTCCAAACTTGCAAAAATATGTGCTTTGACAAAGTCCACAACAACATGAGAATCGTCAGTCCTGGTGGCCTTGGCCTCCACCTATTTACTCACATAATCAACAGCAACCAAAATATACAAAAATCCAAATGAACTAGGAAAAGGACCCATAAAGTTGATGCCCCATACATCAAAAATCTCACAAAATTGTATGGGTTGTTGGGGCATCTCATGTCTCCTAGAAATGTTCCCAGTGTGTTGGCAACGAGAGCATGACTTACAAAACAAATGGGCATCATGGAACAAGCTAGGACAATATAATCCGGATTCTAAAACCTTCCTAGTTGTCCGTTGGGGTCCAAAGTGTCCACCACAAGCAAGTGTATGACATAAATACAAAACAGACTCAAACTCATGATCGGGAACACACCTCCTAATGACTTGGTCACTACACATGCGCCAGAGGTAAGGATCATCCCACACATAATACCTAGACTCAATTTTTAATTTTTGGACTTGATGTTTCTTCAAATTTAATGGGATTTCAGAGGAAAAAATATAATTAACTAAATCAGCATACCAAGGATGCTTACCTAAGATGGTATAGAGATGCTCATCGGGGAAAGTGTCCCGAAGTGGTACCTGGTCCAAGGTGTCACCCTCTAGTGTGTGAGTAAGCCTACTCATGTGGTCTACCACCAAATTCTCTGACCCCTTCTTGTCCTTTATCTGAAGGTCAAACTCTTGAAAAAGGAGCATCCAACGGATAAGTCGTGTCTTTGCATCTGGCTTCTTTAGGAGGTACCTCAAAGCTGCATGGTCAGAAAAAACAACTACTTTAGAGCCCAATAAATATGAACAGAATTTATCTAAAGCAAATATGACAGCAAGAAACTCCTTTTCTGTGGTATTGTAGTTTTATTGGGCTGAATCCAGTGTCCTCGATGTATAGGTGATCACATGTGAACGTCCTTCCACCCTCTGAGATAAGACCGCTCCAACTGCAAAGTTGGAGGTGTCACACATAAGCACAAATGGATCTCCCACCGTGGGGGCTGTATGATAGGTGGAGTGGTCAGACGTTGTTTTAGCTCATCAAATGAATTCCTGCAATAAACATCAAACACAAAATCAGAATCCTTTTGAAGTAATCTTGACATAGGAAGAGCAATCTTACTAAAATCTTTGATGAAGCGCCGATAAAATCCTGCATGCCCTAGGAAAGATCTAACATCACGCACACATGAAGGATATGGTAAGGATGAAATAATGTCTATCTTAGATCTATCAACCTCTATCCCATGTTTGGACACTACATGCCCTAAGACAATGACATGCTCTACCATGAAATGACACATTTCAAAGTTCAGGACCAGATTCTTCTCAATACAACGATTCAACACCTCTCCCAAACTCTTTAGACATTCATCAAATGAGGATCCATACACTATAAAATCATCCATAAATACCTCCATGCAGGTCTCAATAAAATCAGAAAAAATACTCACCATGCATCTCTGGAAGGTACCTGGGGCGTTGCAAAGTCCAAATGGAATCCTTCAGTAGGCAAAGGTACCGAATAGGCAGGTGAATGTCGTCTTCTCCTGGTCCTCCGGAGCTATAGGAACCTGAAAATATCTAGAAAATCCATCCAAGAAACAATAGTGTTTCTTCCCATCTAGTCTCTCAAGCATCAGATCAATAAATGGGAGGGGGAAATGGTCCTTGCGAGTGGACTGATTAAGTTTCCTATAATCAATACACACACGCCAACTATTTTTCACCCTCATTGGAACTAAGTCATCTTTCTCATTTTTAACAACAGTAACACCACTTTTCTTAGGCACAACCTGAATAGGACTTACCCACTAAGAATCTGAAATGGGAAATATTATACCTACCTCAAGAAATTTCTCAACTTCCTTTTTAACAACTTCTAGGAGGGTGGGATTGAGTCTCCTTTGTGGTTGTCTCACCGGTTTAGCCCCATCCTCCAAGAGAATCCTATGCATGCAAATGGAGCAGCTAATACCGGATATGTCAGCCAAGGTCCACCCAATCACCTTGATGTTCTCCCTCAAAATATTAAAAATCTTTTCTTCATATTCAAAAGGGAGATTGTTATCAATGATAATAGGTAATCTCTCACCATTCAACAAGTATGAGTATTTCAGATTTGGTGGCAATGGCTTGAGTTCTAATGATGGAGGGTGTAGTATGGATGGAGACATTGAAGGAACTGAAATATTTGCACAAAGAGCATCAGTATCAGAATATAAATCATCAAAATCATATAATAAAGCATCAAATCCATCAACATACTCAACATCCATTTCATAATCAGAGTGAACATGATCAAAATCAGAATATGAATCCACATCAAAATCAAATCCAAGATTGGATTGTGTATCAGAAACATGTGCGGAAGTGCTCTTAGACATCAAACTCGAACCAATACTCATAATCTCCCTAAGCATAGGACAATAAAATTCTATGGAGTTTTTATACGGTGGTTCAAAATGGGAGATAACAAAAGCAGAATGGTCCTCAGACGGGTACTTCATGGAATCCATAACATTAAATATCACAACTTCATGTCCAAACTCCATGGAAAGTGTACCCTCATTGACATTTATGATAATTTTTGCAGTCTTGAGGAAGGGTCTACCTAAGATAATGGTGGCATGAGAACTTACCTGATCATCCTCCATGTTAAGCACATAGAAGTCTGCTAGAAAGATCATGTCTCTTAACCGAACTAGTACATCCTCAAGAACTCCCGCTGGATATTCCATAGCTCTATTTTCCAACTGCACCACTACTCTTGTCGGCTTCAACTCACCAACCTGCAAGGAAGAGAATACAGAGTGAGGAATCACTTTTATGGAAGCTCCCAAATCACAAAGAGCATCAGATAAGTGTAACTCCCCTATGGTACATGGGATGGTGAATGTCCCGGGATCCTTGCAATTTGTTGGAATTGCTAGAGTTGGTGTAATGAGTTCCGATACATTCCTTCCAAGGTTGATCCTCTCATTCCCCTTGATCCCTCTTCGATTGGTGCAGAGTTCTTTTAAGAATTTGGCATACCTTGGGATTTTCTTAATGGATTCAATTAGAGGAATGTTGATCTCCACACGCTTGAATGTGTCCAAAACCTCCTTTTGCATTGCTTCTTCAGCCATCTTCTTGGTTTGAAAAACCCTGTTTGGAAAAGGAAGGGTTTTAAGAGGAACATCATCAATATTTTTCTTACCTTTATCTTTCTCCTTGGATTTCTCATCATTTGGTTTGGAATGCATCTTCTCTGGAGTTGAGGTGAATCCTGGTGGAATGGTATGTACATATGTATCGTTCATTTGCTTACCACTTCTCAAGGTGATGGAACAAACATTCCCCTTTGGATTTGGAGTGGGTTGGGAAGGTAGATTTCCGGAAATCTTACTTACAAGTTCATGGAGGGCGGTGGAAATCTGGCTCATTTGAGTCTTCAACTCTCTCAGCTCTGAACTTTGACTCTTCAGATCATTAGGTTTATTAAGAACAATTTGCTTCAAAAGATCATCAGTATTAGAATCTACCTTTGGTAGAGGATTCCCTTGTTGCTGACTTGCTGATGCTTGGGCTTCAAATCTCCTTTGGGGTTGTTGGAAACCCTGCTTGTAAGGCAGAGGCTGCTGGAAGTTTGGTTGAAAAGGGGGCCTTTGTTGTTGTCCAGAGCCATACCTCATGTCCGGTTGATATTTCCACCCTTGGTTGTATGTTGGAGCAAATGAATCAAACTTCTTTTGGGGATATGGTTGTTGTTGCTGCTGAAATGGTCTCCCTGGGAATACTGCTGCGCAATCCTCTGTCTCTTGTAGTTGTGGGCAACAGTCAGTTGGGTGGTTTGTCTCAGTGAAAATTCCACAAGGCCTTGAAGGAGGGGGTAGATATGTCTTTTGTGACATAGCAATTTGCCTCACCATAGTTGTCAATTCTTCTAAATTGGTATCAATCAAATGACTCTCAAGAGAAGAAGGACTTACCTGATGTACTCCCCCGATATGTGGTGTACCTCGATCACCAAATAGTTGGGAATTTTGGGCCATCTTGTCGATCAATGCATGTGCGGCTACTGGTGTCTTGTCCACCAATGCTCCTCCAGCTGCAACATCCACCATGCTCCTGTCCATGGGTGTGTGCCCTTCGTAGAAGTATTGGATGAGGAGTTGCTCACTGATTTGGTGATGCGGACAGCTTGCGCACAACTTCTTGAATCTCTCACAATACTCATACATTGACTCCCCTTGTGCTTGTTTGATCCCTGATATCTCCTTTCGAATGGATGTGGTCCTTGATGCTGGAAAAAATCTCTGCAAGAAAAGGCGTTTCAAATCGTTCCAACAAGTTACATGATCGGGTTGTAAATAATACATCCAGTCTTTTGCAGCTCCATCAAGTGAGAATGGGAATGCTCTTAATTTGATTTGATCTTCAGAAACATTTATTGGTTTAAGGGTTGAGCAAACCACATTAAATTCTTTCAAATGTTTATTAGGATCCTCACCAGAGAGGCCATGAAACTTTGGAAGTAAGTTAATTAACCCAGATTTTGGTTCAAAGTCTGATTCAAGATTTGGGTATGCAATACAATTTGGTTGATAGTTAATATCAGGTGCAGCCAGTTCTCAAATGGTTCTATTAAGTTAATTTCCATTGTTTTCATCCATTGGTTCCTCTTTTATGTTTGAATTTGAATAGCTTCCAATTTCAATGTTTCCAGAAAAGAAGAATTCACCAACTGGTTGAATATTGAATCTTCCTGTAGACTGAGAATTTCTGATTCGAGCCCTAAGGATACGTTCAATCTCAGGGTCAGGATCTTAGAGATCTTCAGGATTAGATCGTGTCATAGATCAAATAAAAATGAAAAGAAAGAAAGTTGACCATGGTAAAATAAAAATGAGAAGTTTGAGTTGATGGTCCAAAATGAAGTAGAAGAAAATAAAAGAAGAAGAAGAAAAATTAGATTGGGTAAAGAAGGAAGAAAGAAGAGATGAAGAGAATAAAATGTAAAATAAAATAAATACCTCTAATTGGTTGAAATAATTACTTTCCTCCCTGGAAATGGCTCCAATTTGAAAGAGCGATGTCGTGGGCGCCCTCAAATGATTAGTGTGATTTGGGGTACTTGGGTGCAGGAGAGTGGCTGACCAAGGTCGTCTCTCAACGGAGGAAGTGAATTTAACAACTTATTAGAGGTATTCTAAAAAAATTAAAATAAAATAGAATAGAATAAAAACACTACTTTAAAGGATTGGGGTTTGTTGTAGTTTATGAATCTATAAGAAGTTTTCTAGAAGAATATTGTATAATTTTTTTTTGTTTTTAGTTTTGAAATGAATTTCGATTAAAATGACACAACAAGAAGATGTTTTTTTAGAAATCTATTTAAAAGGCGTAATCGATCTAACTCTACCTCTTCACTTTATTATTAATAATTATCATTTAAATTAACATTCACTTAACTATGATCCCTTAATTTGTTAAATCCCAAACCCTACGAGAATTAACTTTACCACAAAGATGATGTGAATTTAACCCTAGTCTAACTTCGGAACATGCAATCGCAGAACTCTGCTTTGATTGATGTTCTAAGATTAGCTTATGGTCAGTGGTAAATTAAGGCACATATAAATTCTATAAATGAGGATGAATTGTGTTTTGGGATTATATTTTAACTCTACAAATTTATCCAGTGTGGTCTTGTATTACCGATTAAGATCGCGCTCTCACAATTTACACAAAATCCCGACCTCGCGTGTTTTTGTGTTAATTGTTCAATTGCTTGCTTTTTTTCTTAAAATTTAAAAACACAATTCATGGATCATATTAATTGAATTATAGTAGCTCAATGATTCAAAATATTTAAATGAAGAGGGTAGAAGATAGATCGATTACTAAAGAACTACTCTTCCATGGGTGGCGTAATCATCCTAGAAGCGTTTTGCATGTGCAATGGTTTATAATGGGTATAACCCAATAACGCTTCTACTCAAGAATTACATCCCAAAGAGGAAGATTAAGAGAAGAAAAAATTTAAACAAAACAGAGGAAAAGAGAATAAGTAAAAGAAGAACAAAGAAGTTTATTACACAAATGAAAACATTACAAAATGAAGAAGAGAAGGAGGCTTCGATGAGGGGATCCTTGCTTCAAGAGCTACCCCTATTACAATGGTTGGAGAATTTGGGTGAAAAAAATTCTCCTCTTCCTCCATTCTCCCAATGCACGTCCCAACCCCTCAAAATGAGAAAAACTCCAATTTATAGAGGGGAGGGGAGGAGATGTTACAAGTGGTTTCAAGTGTGAATGTGGAAATTCGGCCAAATATTTTAATGCACATTGCACTGCCCATTTGACCACAAAAACGCGTGAAGTGGCCGGCCATCCAGAAGAATCATATGTGAGGATATGGGTCCTCTATCTCCTCTCCAAATGTGGGCTCACTAAAAGCCAATATGTAAGAGTTATGGCCGAAATACAGAAGCTTATCCATTCTGGAGAGTCCATCCCAGCTTTGACTTAATGGCCAAATTACTCCATTAAAATGCATTCTTTTGATCTAGTGTACTGAACACAAGTTGTAGATAATTACGTTAGGAACACTATTACAAAATCTCAATTTCAAATAATAAATATAAAAATATGTATATTCGAAATACTACAGTGCACTATTAAGGGTAAAACTGGAATTTTCACCAAATTTTCAAATGAATGATCAAATCCCAAATATTTTATAAATAAACATATTTAACACAATGTGAGGAAATTATATAATTTATTATCAATAAAATATTCAATAAAATAGTGTTTTATCAAGTATCATGATACGTCATGTGAAATGAGTTTTGACTCATTCTAATTCAAGTGCAATGAGGGTTTTACTCATGCTTCATGTGCAATGAGGGTTTACTCATGCTCCATGTGCAATGAGCCTTGGATCATGATAATTCCATGTTAAGTGCTGTTGAAACATTTCCATGTTATGATTATCATGCTTTATCATGCCTTTATTTTCATTTTTCTCTTATTCTCTATTGATATGACTATTTTCTAACCTACCGCCTTCTTTACTTTCTTGGAAACCAAATAGAGGATCTATATTCATGATCTCCATGGGGAAGATCAATGTAGTGGTAGATTCGCTCCATCATGGGCCAGGGGTTGATTAGATAATTCAGTAGTGATTTCCTCAATGAATTTGAATATTATTTATAATGGTGATCTAAACATTCCCCCTATCTACCATTGGTAAATGTAGATGGTTCTTCATAATGTCAATAATGATAGGGTCATAGAACAAATCATATAATTTAGTGGATAATTAGCCTTATTTTTTACAATTTCTAGCCCCCTATCTAGAAGTCTGTGGCTGGAGATTTAGAAATAGTTGGTTAGATTAGTGAAATTTGGTGGTAAATATGGGAAAGAGTAGTAGGATCTCACCCAATGTGACTCTTGGGTAGTCATTATTATATAATAACTTTCCAAATTTAAATATAAAATTTTAGAAACATCTAAATCCAGAAAAGGGATCCCAATATTTTTTAAGGAATCAATGAAGACTGTTCCTCTTTATTATATAGCTTTTATAGTACTATAATTTGTTGTGTCATCTCCTCTAAGTGGTCAGGATATATATTCAGTGTATAGATGATGTAATTATATAATTATTCGTATACAATAAAGTAAACCACCATGAACTAATGGTTTAAATGGGTGACATCATTCATCTAGGTTTTGGACTTGAGGAAGTCATAGAAGTGGTAGAATGTTTGAGATTCAACGGGTTGATAATTCATAAAAAAACCCAGGATTCCTAGTGATTTCTATTAGCTTGGATATTGTATTAGATTCCGTGGCAGGTGTTGGTTATGAACAATTGTTTGGTTTATCAATAAGTAAGTTAAAGTAAACAACCCATAAGTGAAATGTTAATAAATAATACATAGTTAATTAGTATCTTTATTAAGTAAAGGATTTCACGTTGGGTGAAATATATTTTTAATACCTTCCACTATAACACTCCCATTGATTTGATTTCTAATAATGTACACATTTTATATTCGAGAGGATGAGAGGATTATTTAACTCATGAGGTATCTTATTTTCTATCCTGGCATAATCTTATAGATTTAAGAGTATTTTTTAAATCATTCCAAGTTATAATACATGTTACTAATATAAAAAACAATTAACATAAACCATTATTTTTTAGAAAAAAATGTGTGAGATAGGTTATCTATCATCCATCATCGATTAATTATCATTTAGTTTAAATTCCTATAGTTATTGGTGAGTATTTATTTTTAATGAATTTATTAACTTTGATTTCTTTTAATATAAAACATAATGGATTAATAATTACCATTTTTAATTTAAGTGTATTATATTTTTGTAATTACCATTTTATGTTTAATTTTTGAGAAATTAAAAGAAAAATATTTAGTTGAATATGTTTTTCTATTCACATTTCTATGTGATCAGTAGGCTGGATATTGATAAGGAAGTTTAGGAGATTGGAAAAAAAATTATTCCAGTAAGGGCCAACCATCAATGAATGTTGAGATATCCATATAGTATCAACTAGAGGGGATATAATCCAATCCTCCCATAGGGAAAACTATAAGAATATGGTAGAGGGAAATGATAAGTCAAAATGGAATGCAAAAAGAAGTGAACTAGCATGTGGGGATTATATTTGTGTCGTAGTGGGAGGAGAGCCACGCTGGGGTAGGGAGGAACACAACAGCATATGGGGTCCTCTGGTACCCATGAAACACAATGGTGGATTTATGGATAAGAATTTCATAAATAGTAGCAGAATTCCAAAATCAAAACAGATGTGGCTGTTGGTTTTCTTCTGGGCACTGTTCACTTAACAAAAGATACATTGTTTCATCTTCTCAAGTTTTTCATCTCCCTTGGACAAAATATGTGCCCGCATTATGTTGTAAAAATCACTTTTGCGTCATGGTATCACCATAAATAATTGAAGATGGATATTTTTTCCATGGGAATTTTGACACTCCCTATATCGTTTTCATGGCTATGTGTAATAAGGACATCAGAAGATGATGAAAATGAAAAGATATTCCCCACAACCCTATTTTTGTGTCATAGCCCATATTGGGTTTAGGTTGGATGGAGAATGATTCACTAAGGCTGGTTGATAATGGGAAATGTTGAAGATGATTATGGGTAATTAAATTACCATTACAAAACACCTCGTAAGGGTAGATTGACATAGCTCTTTACATTAGTGGATTACCCATATGGAAGTGTAAGGTGTTACCTTTAAGAAATACATATCACGTGGGATGAACTTTATATATATTATGACTATCACTAATAAACTATGGAAGACCTATACAATACGGTATTGTCCAAGAGTTTCACTGTGTAAAAATTAAGAATAAAAATCCTTCAGAAGAAGATGAGGATGTTGTGGTATAGGTTTACAACTAATTCATAGAATATAAAAAATGGAATGAGTCATGTATGAGAAGAAAATTATGTTTTTGTCATAATACTAACAATACACCATAGTCAAAAATTGATATTTACACATGAGAAAAGGTTATATCGAAAGGATTTTTTCTTTTATCGAGGTGAGAAAAATGGTAGATTCTTGAAAATGATGAAGAAGAATATTGTGGCAATGGATAGTAGGTTATGATTTAAAAAGGATTAATAAATAAAACATGTGATGAATTTTGTGCCTCAATAATCAATCTATTCTGTAGAGGGTCCGTCCATAGTAAATTTGAATGCATGATGATTCCAACCGATCAATGTTCGGTGATTTATTCTCATGGGAGAAATTAATAGAAACAATTATATGGGTTTTTCATGCCCAATTGAAGATTAAAAATACTCCCTAGAACATGGGTTTAAACAGCCAAGATATAAGGATATAGGATATTTTAACATATTTAGATACCCCCAATACCCTCTCTCATACATGAATTATGATATATTTTAAGAGAAGAGTTGATTACCATGTTAGATGGATAAAATCAAAGGATGTGAGAAAATTAAACTGAATATATGTGATAGATTCCATTTGATATGCATCATATAATAATATAATAGTTGATTCATATTAGACATGACTCCTAGAAGTATACAAGGAGACTAGAGACTGAACCCAACGATACTCCTACTATGGAGTTCTACTGTATTAGGTCTAATTTTAATTTCATATAAATTCAAGATGAGTAATAGGGGATAACATTATTGTACCAAGATTTGAAATAAAGGGGGATTATAGAGACCCAAGATTCTCATGCATGGATATAACATTATTTTAGATGAATATTCAGCACACTAAAAATGTACATTCCTGAGTACTTTAAAAGTTTATTGTCTTTGGAAACATGGGATAAAATATCCTTGCATGGTTAAATATATTCAAAGTTTCCCACCATGATGAAACCTTTTGTAATCATACTTAATATTTTTATAAATAACAAAGATAAAGGAAACATAATAATTAGTGATATTAGATGCTCAGTAAGGTTAAATAGAGGATATATGTAATCATTGCCTAAATATAAGTGTATGAGAACGTGATTATAAAATTTGAAGACCACACCCTACATAACAAATATAATGAACATGAGTCATGGAATAAATACAAGTATATCATAAGAAATGAATCATAAAATAATGAATAATATAATATATGAGAGAACATCATAGTAATAAGACATTGAATCTGTGGAAAACACATATGAATAAACATACTTCCCATATTAGTCAAGGCTCACTACTAAGGCCATCATAGCAGACAAATTCCATTACTGAACTCGGTTCACATCCTGCTCCTACCATGTATGATTGAACCAAGTTTAATTCTAATTATAGACATTTATTACTAATTCGTGTTCAATCTCCATTCTATTTTTGTCTATAAAATGAGATATAAATCATTACCCAATGCATTTGATTGCTATCTAGATGCACAGATCATGTAATCTATAATTGGCTTGTCTAGCTCTATCTTGGTCAAACCATCATATAAGCTATAACAGGCTTACCTTGTGCTATCTATGCCTCCCACAGTATATTATATAATTGTATTACCCAGCACTATCTAGTCCATCATATCTTATATGAAATAATGGGTTTACTTGGCATTGTCTGGTTCAAGCCATGATATAAGTAATATCAATGAAACCTAACATGATTAAAGTATAAATAGATAGAATATAATCATAAAAAATAATAAAAATAATTATTCATTAATAACATAAGTAACCATTGAATCAATTTGGTTTCATGTCAATCTATTTGCAACTCTATTGACCCATGGAAGAAAAATGGGTTCCATAAACCTCCTATCATCAAAACAAAGACGTTTAATATGAATAATATGAATAATATGAATAATATCATTAGATTATATCCCTAGTGAAACATAAAATATATAAAATGATGTCATCCTATATGGAAGATAATTTTAAATTTTCATTTGAGATAATTCTTGATGAAACTATCCTTTCTTCGTTGAAAAATTCTTTTTAAAATAGAAAACATTTTGATTAACTTTTTCATTAAAAATAACCTTTATAACATAGAAAAGAAGCATTGAATTCCCTTTTATACAATTTCTAAAACAGTAAATATTTTCAAAATACTTTTCCTTTTAAATAATATTAAAATATCAATTAAAAAAATTGAAAATATATTTATAAAATATTTTTTTGAATGAATATAGATTTCTGACCAAAGAGAGATAAAGTCGAGTTCCCTTAATACCATTTTACTAATTATCTTAAGTAAAAAATCAGAAAAATGGTACCCTAGGTGAAGATTCCATGAATAACTAGAGATTAATAAAAATCTGGAGTATTCTTAAGATATTTACAATAATATTTTATCAATTGAAGCATAATCATAAACAATCTCGATAAATTAGGAGATTGTAGAAATAAACTCATACCACTTTAGTAACTTTGAATATTAATCCCCATGAAACAATAACATTATGTTAAGATTAAAATATCATGAATAGTAGTATATTCATTATATAAAATGTCAATGAGGCAACATATAAACAACATTATGGAATATAGGGGAATAACATAACATGTGTCCAAAATAAGGTAAATTGAGACAAAATTCCCATATCGATTAGATAAATTTTCAACTGTAAACCCCAAGAAAGAAATATCATTAAATGTATATATGAATACCATTAAATTTTATTAAAATATTCATAAAATACTTTAAAGGTATGTATTCACACTACATTGAAGAAAGAGGTGGTGAATATAAATTGTGTTTCACAAAAGTATAAAGTGAGATGGAAATCCATTACTACTTGAGTAACTTTTGAAACATGATCCCTATAAAAGAATAACATCAATTGAATATTTTATATCATGAAATAAATTCAATTCCTATTATAACATGTCATAGGGTAATATATACCTCACAAAAATGAAACGAGTGGTGAATATGGCCTATGTCTCGCATATATAAATGTGAGACTACAAATATACTTACATTAATTCTTGACTTTGTTTGTACAAATTCAATCCTCATGTATAAAAAATATATGTTTATTAAAAATATACCTCTTAAAATTATTCATATATATAATACCATATATTATTTTATTATAAATATATATTACCCATTTAATAGTAATTCCTCATTAAAGTTCTGTTTCGTGTAACTGTCATTTTGTTATAAGAATATGTTTGTTGACGCTTCTTTCTTCTCAGAGTATAAAGATTGGAAAAGGGGAATATCTTAGCTAAAAGTGATTCAACCTTTGGAAAAAAATAAAAATTTGACAAAGGAATAAGAAGAACATTGCACAAGGGTCGCACAAGTTCTGCAATGGTCACGCAGGTACACTTGCGCACCGAAGTTGGTCGAGCAAGTCACTTGGACGCCCTAAGTGATAACCGCCCGGGGTCTTCTCCAGCATATAAATAGCCCCGGTGGGTCCCCCATTTCAAGAGGGAATTTTTCCAGAATTCAGATATAGAGCTCTGAACGCCCAAGTCTCTTCTTCAGGTCTTCCTAACACTTATAAGGTAATTCTTTTCCTAGAATGGAAGGTCTAAACAAGAGGAGTAAGGTCTATGTGTTAGAATTCACTAACACTTGCACGGCTAAGGTGTTTTACCCTTAAAGGAAATGAACATACTTGCGCGCTGCCCTACTTCTTCACCAAAACTTCTGCGCCTCTCTTCTGGAAGTACCTCAGGATAATTCTAAAGGCTTTGGTCAAGGATTTCCCAAGTGTTACCCTACTGGTTAACAAACGTGCAAGTACCCATGTGTCGCGCAGGTATACCTGCACGACCAGGGCTTGCACACCCATGCAGTACCTACGCACCTACCAGGACTTGCGCGCCCCTACCATTTTGGGTGCCCTTCTTGCCCATTTAACCCCTATTATACCATTCCACCTCTCCAATTCAAGATTCAGTCTTCAAGAAATTCTTCAAAGACATTTATGGCATGTTTTGTTGATTAACATCCTTATCTGAAATGAATTCTGTGGAATATCTCTCAAAACCTAGTGATTTACACATCTTTATGTCACTAAAGATTGAGATTTCATTCGTTCATCCTCATCCTTTAATATGAGAGAACCCCTTAACCTGGGCCTCCTTTTCAGGAATAAGCCCCAGTAATAATTCTCAAATTTGGGCATCCTCCTTAGGAGTAAGCCCCAAGTCCTCTTTAACCTGGGCATCCTTTTTAGGAGTAAGCCCTAGTCACAATGTTCACAAGTATGAGAATCCTCCTTAGGAGTAAGCCCCAAGTCCTCATTAACCTGGGCCTCCTTTTCAGGAGTAAGTCCCAATCATAATTCCAATTAATTTTGGGAATCCTCCTTAGGAGTAAGCCCCAAGTCCCATAATCTGGGCATTCATTTCAGGAGTAAGAACCAATATTAAAATTCCCAAATATGGGCATCCTCTTTAGGAGTAAGCCCCAGTCTCAAATATGGGCATCCTCTTTATGAGTAAGCCTCAAGTCCCTTAATTTTTCAAGTCCCTTAACCTGATCCTTCTTCTCAAGAGTAATCCCTAGCCTTAATCTCTCTTAACCAGTCTTAATTTTCTTTTGATCCGGGCTTCCTTCTCAGGAGTAAAACACAATCATAAGCCCCCTCCTAACTTGGGCATATTCCTTAGGAGTAATCCCCAAGATTAGAGTATCCAAATCACCATGAAGAACATATACCTTTATGGACCCTATTCCTGGATTTTTCCATGAAGTAAATCTTAATACTCATCTATTTGGGCAGTCATACAAACATAAGCCCCACATCATTGCATCTTTCATGGCACAATTGTCTGGTTTCACCAATACCTCTTGTTTCTTACACCGAGCATGACTCACGTGAGCTTAGAGTGTAAAAGTAATCATGACATATTTCGTTGAGCCATCAATCATGCATAAGCATCATACTCCCTTACTCGAACTACGTGGGGTCTGATTCCTTTTCCAAAACAAAGGATACATAGGTAGCCCATCTGCGGGTACGATCCCAACTCTAAAATAATCAATGTCCTTCCGAATGAAAATAAACTTCAAGTGCCCCACTGAGTGGCTTTAAAACCAGTATGATCTTCATAATGACCAAGAGAATCTTATGTATCAATGGATACCATTGACTAAGAATCTCTAACAAATACTGATGATTCTCTATCAATGAGGAACCTCTAATATATATAAAAGATTTTCTAAATTTCCTACATATCAATCATTGATTGTTAGATCTAAAGGAAAACTCTTTTTATACTTGGTAATGTAATAAGGATTCACTAACATAACTTAAATCTATAAAGAGAGTCCCAGAGTAGATGATAATTCCCCTAAAAAAGGTGTGATGAGTCCGACCTCTCATCCTCTCGACCAATGAAAATTCCTAAGCCCCATTAGTCCACAACTAATGAGTGCCTACCTTTGGAAAGTAGGTTCAAAAAGATCTGGAATCATTGGATGTTTCCGGTTCTACAAACAACCCCGTTAGAAACCATTTGGAATGTTTGAATCATAAATCAATGAGATCATCCCCAATTCCAGAGGGAAACAAAAAATGGTGAACCCGACGTGAATCCTTCACCAAGTTAAAATTATGTTTTTCTTATTTGTTAGGCCCCTATTTAAAACTCTATGAGAGGGACAATAAAAAGAATCATTGACATATGTGCTCATCCAAAAGATGTAGTGGATGAATTTATCTTGATTACGTCTGTTATATCAAATAGGTGCTATTTTCCATGATTTTATGCATTCAAGGAAATGGATGCTTTCAAGTTCACACATGTGAATACCGCTGCTTCGAATGCCATTGCTGCTACTCCTGTTGGATCGTCGTCCGCTCTGAGGACGACATCACCTACTCAGTGTCTTCAAAGTTGGGTATCAAACGCGCTGGTTAAAGAGTATCGTCAACATGGTACCATTCCAACTCTGGAGGCTACCCAACAAGCCCTCTAAGTGAACAAATCACACCGGTAATCCAGAAAACGACGACCATTGATCAAGAAGAAGGCGGTGCTAACCACCATCTCCAACCGTTTCGGATCGTTATCCCCAGAATGCAATCACCATTCACTCCCATATTCTGAGGAGGTGAATGAGCAGGCCACTTAGGGCCTTAATGCAATGAAACATGAGTTCTTCCCAAGGGCTCCTATCAACAATCGCCACCAGACTCGTGCGACAGTGCACCCTAAACATGATGAGGGTACCGACTCGAGGAGTTCTGCTCAAGATCCTTAAACCCAAGAAGGTAAGATGAATCGCTAGAGGCGAAACCCGGTTAACAGTGAGTAGGTTCTCATCTCTGCCATCTCCAAAGAAGTCCACAATCCTAACTTGGTGGAAAGCAACGAGCATACACACACACCTGCCCGTTTTAATTCCACTGTCCAGCAGACTCGTCTGGAAGCATCATGCCAATCCTGCCAGGCAATTTCGGTGGAGTATTATAGGCAGGAACATACACCTGTTTATACGTTATCAGCTAGTCAGCAGGCTCGTCTGACTACATATGATAGATCTCATCAAGCACATTCGGCGAAGTGAAATCAGCAGGCACATACACCTGCTAGTACTAATCAATCCTATCAACAGTCTCTCTTGGTAGAATTCAGAGAATTGATTCGAAAAGCTCCGGCGACAAATAGGAGGCAGACCCAACTCTCTGCCCCTACACTTGAGTACTGTCAGGATTCACTGACAGGAAATGGAGGACAAGATCAGGAACATAAACCTACTCCAAGCACGGAATGGACATATATCCTCGTTCCTACAGCTGAAGTCACCAAGAATATTCTATCAATGTTGAAAGAGAAGAAGAAAATCCATGCTCATATTCTGGATGCTTGTCGGGATATTATAACAGCTTCAGCAACATCTCATGGAAAGACTCACGAATCTGTCCCTAGCAGTGTAGTGACACATCAATAGTTCACTTCAGAGCAGATACACACATCTGTTCCTGTCCAAGAGGGTTGTGGGGCATACTCCCCCATATCATACGGACAACCAAGTAAGGCACATACACCTGATTTGAGTAGAGATCATCAGCCTAACTTGTCCATCTCTCCTGATCAGGAATATAAACCTACTCAGAGTAGCCACTTTCGTCAACAAGTGGTTTCCAAGGCGAGTAAGAAGGCATCTAAGAAGAAGACCCGCCCAGAAGTGTCAAGAGATCAAGAGCCAATCTGTAACAAGGCCTTGCTCGATGCTGGAGTTCTTGAAGCCCTCAGACAGTTATCTGTTGTAATTCAAGTTTATACTCCGTCATTTCTTAATAGTGGGAACATTAATTCTGAAGGTCTTCAATAGACACATCCTCATGAAGGCTTGCTTCATGACAATTCGGTCGATCTCGAAGTTTTATCTTTAGATGGGAGCCATAGGAACCCTCTGTGTGGTCAGAAGACCAAGGAGCAAGAGATCTCATATTTTTTTGTAACCCAACATGGTGGTCCTTTCTATTATGATGAATTTTGCTGCGAAAGTTCTCTCTGCAGTAGTGATGCACATTGCCCGGAAAATGCTCCAGTGGACAATGTAGTTCCTATAAAGACCTCTTATCTAGAGGCACTTGAAAATGATAAACCAGTCATGTCTGATGCTTCATCTCTAGCAGGTGAAATACATTCTCAATCGGAAGATAGCCCAGGGTGTAGGTCATTCTTTGAACCACCACTAAGTCATGCATCTTCTAGTTTTATTAGTGATTTCTCTACCAATCTTGTCGAATCTGATGAAGAAACAAGGAAGCACCACCTCTAGTCAAATAAGGTAGAATAATTTTCATTTAATGGTAAAGAGGAAATGATGAACATGAGAAAACAACTGGCAAAAGGTAAAGTTTTAGTCATGCTTTGGCCTCTGGATGACTCTCATTATGACATTCTAGATATGTTGACAGAGGATTAAATTCATGATATTCGTCTCAACATATGGAAAAATCTTTGTCAGTTGAAAAAGAAATTATTATCTTATGATGAATATGTAAATCATGTTAATATAATAGAAGAGTTACAACATCAAATTGACATAGAATCTCTATCAGTCTCTCGATATCTGATGGTTGAAAAGCAGTAGAGAGCCCTTCAGCGTTCATGCCTTGGCGCACTAAGAATATTGTTCTAGTTAATTGCCAATGCCCCATCTTGTATACATGTTAGAGGATGGGGTGTTCATGGAGCACTACATTTCACTCTGCTCTCCAGTCAGAAAATCCCGCCGAAAATGGTCTCATGCAATGTTATTGCCCGTGGCCGGCCATAGTCAATGGGTTTTGGTTGTAATCAAATGCTTTCCGAAGAACAGGCCTCAATTAGTTCCTTTCAAAATCAAGAATACATAGAAAAAGTTGTTGAATTACTCCTATATAAAGAAAATGAGAATATAGAACATGCCTCTCGTATGGAGTAAGCACATCATCATGTGACAGAAGTTTCAAAAATCATCCAACGGTCTTTCGAGCTGGGTGATAAAAGTGGATGTCGATTGATGCATCCAGCCAATTTCCAGACTAAGGTCTGCAAGATCGGGAGAGCTTTTATGAAAGTCTCAGACATAGCATGTCAAGATCCACCCCAACATGCCAGACTGGGGACTCTTTTAAACCAACCCTCAGCATCAACAAATAGGATTCGAGGAGCTGAGGAAAGACAGACAGAACAGCCCCAGTCCACCAAACTAGGGAATTTTTAAAATCATCAACCCCCTCCTTAGAAAAAGTCGGAATTTTCTCGATTGGGGAAGAATCCTCAAGAGTAAAGAAGAGCCAAATTATCAGGAGATTCTCTCCAAATTACAGTTCGCCAAGAAGTTCTTGAGGGATCGAATCAACAAAAGGCAATGTCTCATCAAACACATGGAAGGAGACAATATATCAAGAATGCCGATAGGAGGGGTGTAATGTATTATGCATCAATCAATATCGTCAATGTTGTTGTTGATAATCCACCAGATGAGGCTCACTCAGAGGGATCAGATGAAGAGGTTCCTATTCAAGAAGTTGTATGCACATACACAAATGAAGATGGTGTGCGTACACGAAATCAAAGGTTTACCCAAAATCTGGGTGTTCCTTCAAGTAAGACACTTCCCCCTCTCTGAAAGGGATCAAAAAAGGGGAAGGGAAAGAATCAGGTTACATATCATTCCTCTGGAGAAGGCCAATCGCTCTCACTAGAGAAAAGATTTGTGAAACAGGAGGAAGAGATGAAGGAATTGAGAAGGTTGAACGCATAAATACTTCAAGGTAGTCTTCCTCCTAAGCATGATGGAGTTAGTCAGTCAAGGGAGTTTGTTTTAGCTACTGAGATGGATCATGAATATCCTCTTTTATCAGTACACCCTCACAGGTCTAATCCTACGGGTCAAGTGCAACAACAATTGGCAGTGCTGCCATCAGTTGCAGTACCAGCTGCCATACCTGTTCAAACTCTAGTCATTGAACCTACCCAAGTCCAAGTTCAACCGGATGTTTCTCAAAAGTTAATAACTACAATTGAGTCATTAACAGCTCGGTTAGAGAATATGGAAGGGATGCGTGCGTAGGTTCAACCAGAAAAAAATCTTACCCTGAATGGGTAGATTCAATCTCTCCCCCATCAAGTTTTGGGAACCCTGTATTACCTATTTTCAATGGATCAGGTGACCCTGAACATCATTTGACGCATTACGTGTCTTGTTGAGATCCTATGATGGGAACTCTGGAGCAGAAAGAAGCAGTGAAACTCAGATGATTCGTGCGAACCCTGCAAGGACCAGCCTTTGTCTGGTATACAAGCTTGCAATCCTGGCCAATTACCGGATAAAAGGATCTTCTCTAAAGATTCCTTCTCCCGTTCAGCTCAACTTTGCCAAAGACAACAGTTTTCGATCTTAAAAACTGTAATCAAAGGGAGAATGAAAGAGTCTCTCATTTTATTACTCACTGGAAGGGATTAACATATTCCCTGAGCTTAGCACTCCCTCAAGAGGAACTATTGCCAATCTGTGTGGAAAATCTACGTGACAAATTACGCACACCACTAATCCCTTTGAAATACAAAAGAGGGTTTAGAGACTTTACTTCAATCGCTCAATAGATTGAACATTCTCTTATACAAACTATGGCTAAATCTTGTTTAACTCCATCAACTCCAGGAAAGAGAATGGGTAAAGTAGAGACCGCTACAGTTATACTTAAACAAGCACCTGCACCTACTTTTACCTCAAAACCTTCATCTTCTCGAAGGGTTCCACCTCCTGAGCATCAAAAACAAAGGCCGTTTCATCAAGATGATCAAAGAGATCAAAGAAAGAAACAGTTTGATGAGTTGAAGAGTAAAGTTTATTCTTTCCGAAATGAACAGGTTCCCGGTTACTTCATTTCGGCCCTGGAGAATAATTTGGTTCTGCTGCCGAAGCCCAAGAGGCCAAACATGTAAGGAGATGAAGACCAACCCAATTATTTCCCATTTCATCATATGTTGTGACATCCCATCCATGAAGTGTTTTGTTTTCAAAGACCTCCTGCAAAAAATGGTCGATTAGGGAAAAGTTAAATTGAAAGGTTCTTCAGCTCAAGGAGCATGTGTTACTGATATAGTTCCAGAGGAGGAAGACGAGTGGCAATAAGTCAAAAGAAAAAATGTATAGAAATATGATGATTGGATGGTCAGAAATACGATCAACCGAACTCATGCTATTTTGAAAACACAATTGAAGAGACCAATTGTGCCTTCTACCATGAATGCCGCAACAAAATCCCCTTCAGAGGGCAAATCCTCAAAAGGGTGGCATAATTCCACGAAAGAGGATAAATCAGAAGAATATGAGTATGTGTCAAAGTCTAAGCTGTCTTTGAATCTGGCAGATTTCATTCCATCTACTTCGAAGCCACGGGCACCATCCCACCAAACGTCACAGCTTAAATTGGCTAGTCAGGTGGAGTCTTTATCAGATGAAGAGATGATCTTTGGTTCTGTTAATATGATTCACTTAACAGATCCTTATTCCAGTCGCGGTTTCGATTTTGATGATCCCGAATTTCCTATATTAAATATCGGAATCTGAATGAGTTCTAGGGGTTTGGGATACAGAGGAAGATGTGGATATCCCAAAAGCCACTATTCCAATTCTACCCATTCTAGAACTGTGTACGCAGCAGAAACTCGTGGAAGAGCCCTTCAGCGAGCTCAACAAGAACAAGCAAGTTCTTCCACCAATAGCAAATTCAGTCCTGGCATAGTTATTCTAGAGGATCGGTTGGGGGTTCCACCTTCATCCTGTAAACAAATAAATGGATCTAATCGGTCTAATCTTCCAAGACTAGAAATATTGCCAACTTTTTTCCTGATACAAGATGCATCAAATTCCAAAGCCTCAAAATCCAAGGCACCTGCTAAAACACATGTTCCTGTTGGTAAACAAAGACCTATGGATCAAAAGTATGATGTATTGAAACACCTGGCCCATGTACCAGCCAAGTTATCAATTAGGGATTCTTTGAATTTGTCAAAGGATCTTCGAGAGGCACTCATTGAGTCTTTTTCAAGTCCTCAAGAGTTTGAAACAGAAATTACTGAAGCTGAAGTCTATCACGTATAGAATAATCCTGCAGAATTCCATACAGTGATATCTTTCACTGATGAAGATAAAGATGATGTAGTGCATGGACATATTAGACCTTTGTATTTATCTGGCAAGGTCAATGGCGTAGACGTCCGAAGATCTTTCATTGATAATGGTTCAGGAGTCAACCTCATGCCCATTCGTACACTTTGGAGATTGGGCCTCACAGAATATGATTTATCTCCTTCTACCATGATGTTACAAGGATATGATAAAAATGAACAAGAACCAATTGGAGATTTTACACTCAGAACTCAGTTTGGAGATCTTGTGTCCAATTTAGATTTCATGGTTGTTGATCAAGACTCAGCCTTCAACATCTTTCTTGGAAGTCCCTCGCTACATCAACATGCGGATATCCCTTCATCATACCATCAATGTATCAAGTATTGTTTCAATGGTCAAGTTGGGACATTGTATGGTGATAAGGCCACGTTCAAGACATGTGAGTCTCAATACATTGAGGCAGAATTCTATCACATGAAGGGAAGGGAGAAATCCACAACAAAGGAGATTACTAAAGTTAATGCTCCGTATGGTTTGGAAAAGATTCCAGTAAATCCATTTGTGCATGTGAGTACAGATTATGTGTTGTCTATCAGTCAAATTGATAGGATATACCCAAATCAAAATACTCCAATGAAAAGATCCATAATGTCAATTACGGCAATCGAGCCAGACAACATAAAAGAAATTGGTAACCCACCAAGCAGTGATGAAAGCCCAAATGGTGAAGTCTTCACTTCATCTGCTCATATACAACAAGTCTATACTTCGCCAATCATGCCAGAAGAAGTTATAGAATCATCGAAGGTGAACAGTGATGTCAATTCTAAATCCATCATCTCCTCTTTATTACCCAAGGAAGACCCTTCATCGTCAATTGGGTTAGAAATGGAAGCCTCTTCTTCAAGATGTTCAAATTTTAACATCTCTCTTAATCATGGAAATTATGCTTCATCATGTACTATGCAAGTATAAACGGAAGAATTAACACATGTTGAAGAAGAAGAGGAAGATCTCAGAGATGCTACTCTCGCATTTGAAGAGGGTATCTCTACCACCGTGCATGAACTCAGAGAAATAAATCTGGGTACAAAAGAAGATCCACTCCCCACTTTAATCAGTGTGGCCATGACTCTTGAAGAGAAAAAGATGTATATTTCCTTTTTAAAGAAAAATATATACATATTTTCTTGGAACTATACATAAATTCCTAGGCTTGATCCTGATGTTGCTACTCATCATTTGGGTTTACCAAAAAAACATCGAGGATTTAAGAAAGCCACGAGAAGAACACACCCAACTTATGCTTCCAAAATTGAACCTGAAGTGGATAATCTTATGAAGGATAAATTTTTTAGAGAAGATCAATATCCCAAGTGGTTGGCTAATATTGTCTGTGTAAAGAAGAAGAACAGACAAATTAGAGTTTGCATCAATTTCAGAGATATTAATCGGCATTGTCCTAAGGATGATTTCCCGGTTTCGATTATAGAACTTTTAATTGATGCAACAGCTGGCTATGAAGCACTTTTTTTCATGGATGGACATTCCAGATATAATGAAATCTGAATGGCCCCAGAAGACGAGAAATCCACAGCCTTCAGAGCCCCTCAAGGTGTGTTTTTCTACTGGGTAATGCCCTTTGGCTTAAAGAATGCAGGTGCAACATATCATCATGTCATGCATCATATCTTCAAACCCTATTTAGGGAAGTTTGTTGAATGCTATGTGGAATATTTTGTGGTCAAATCCAAACAACATTCTAATCACTTCGCTGATTTGGAAGTCATATTCCACAAGCTTCGACAACATAATTTGAAGATGAACCCCTTAAATGTTCTTTTGGGGTAACCTCAGAAAAATTTCTCAGCTTTGTTGTATGCCATCATCATATTGAAGTCGATCCTGAGAAGACAAAGTCAATCCTTGGAAAAAGTTTACCCTTCACCAAATTGATGAAGAAGGGAGTCACTTTCCAGTGGACTGAATAATGTCAAGAATCATTCAATATTATCAAGAAATAACTCTTGATTCCACCGGTACTCATGCCACCTGTTGAAGGAAGACCACTTATCCTTTACGTGGCAGCCTTAGAGTGATCATTGGGTGCCTTTCTTGCTCAGAAGAATGGTGCATGGAATGAAAATAGCCTCTACTACCTCTGTCGGACTATGCGTGAAGCAAAAACCCGATATTCAAGTATTGAGAGGTGCTGCCTGGCATTAATCTTTACAGTTCAGAAGTTGAGACACTACCTACAGCATTACGAGGTCCAATTGGTATATCGAAAAAACCTACTAAAATTCATCCTTAGTCTTCCAATACTTACAGGACGTCTGGCAAGATGGGCAGTTATTTTACAGCAATTCGACATTCAGTATGTTTCTAAAAAGGAAATAAAGGGCCAAGCTCTAGCTGATTTCCTTGCTGAACACCCTTCAGTGGAAGACACATCTTTAAATATGGAACTCTCTGATGAGGAAGTCTTCTCTATTCAATAAATTCCTCAGTCATGGGAAATGTATTTTGATGGTGCTTCCAGAAGCCCAACAGGGAGGAAAATGGAAAATCCTAAATTCAACAAAGTTGACATAGGAATTGTGCTCATTTATCTAGAAAAGGCAGTGTTACCTTATTCCTTCCTATTGTGGGAAGGTGGTACCAATAATGAACCAGAATACCATGCTCTCATCGTAGGCTTGGAATTGGTGCTTCAAGCACAAGTGAATCACTTAAAAGTTAAAGGTGATTCAGACCTAGTAATCAAACAAGTAAATGGGGATTATGCCCTCAGAAACGAAGAATTAATCCCTTTGTATAATTACATCAGAGAGTTAATGGAGGAATTCCATTTGGAACCAACATGTTCTTATGTCCCAAGATCACAAAATGCTCAAGCTGATGCAATGGATAATATAGCCACAGCTCTAGCAGATCCAAATCAGGACGAGACAACCATCAGTATTGCCCACCTTCATGCAATTTCAACTTATGTTCGAATCAGAATAGAGTAAATTAATGAAATTAGTCTCATTCCTGAACCGTATGGTCATACTATAAGATGGATGTCACCTATCAGGGAATACCTTCAGAATGGAACACTTCCACCTGATAGAGCCAAGAACGAAAAAATTTGGAGACGTGTGGTCAATTTTACACTTTATGATAGCCCAGATCACATAGAGAAAATTCTCTACAAATGTGGTTTTGATGGAGTTCTCTTCAGATGCATTGATGGTAAAGATACAATGGTTATCATGAAAGAAGAGCATGTAGGAGTCTGTGGTGCCCACTAGTCTGGACATAGACTGTCTGATCAGATTCGAAGGATTGGATACTTTTGGCTTTCAATGATACAAGATTGTGTTGATTTCACAAAGAAGTGTCATTCATGCCAAGTACCTGCCAATTTCATTCACCAACCTTCAGAGTTTCTTCATACAGCTAAATACTCGTGGCCATTTTCCACATGGGGAATGGATGTGGTGGGACCTTACCCTTCAGCTATGACCAAGCAGTTTATGTATATTCTTACTGGTACTGATTTCTTTTCCAAATGGGCAGAGGCAATAGCTATTAAAGAAGTCAGTTCTAAATGCATTGTTAGCTTCATCAAGTCTAACATCATTACCAGATTTGGTGTCCCTCATACCATATTAACGGACAAAGGCACCAACTTCTGTTCATCCAAGGTGAATAAGTTGTACCAAGAATACAACATGAAATCCAATCATTCATCTCGATATCATGCAGCGGCACATGGCCAGATAGAAGACTTCAATAAGACTCTGTCAAATATACTGCAAAAGATGGTGGATAAAGATAAGAAATCATGGCCTGATAAACTGTTTTAGGCTTTATGGGCTTATCGGACCACCACCCGCACTGCAACGCGGTCAACTCCATATTCACTGGTATATGGAATGGAAGTCGTCTTTCCCATTGATGTTCAACTACCCTCACTCAGAGTATCCATTTGTGATCAGTCATCTACAGATGAACAATCTCAAAAGCGATTGAATGAATTGGAATGGTTAGATGAGAAAAGATTGTGCACTTTTCACCACTTGGAAGTCTATCAGAATCGAATAGCACGATCTTTTAACAAAAAAGTTTGTCTTCGTTCATTCACTCAGGGAGAATTGGTATTAGTTCTCAGAACTCCAATGATACTAGGAAAGAAACCTCCCAAGCTTGAGCCAAAATGGGAAGGACCTTACTCAATACATAAGGTCTACTCCAATGGAGCTTTTTCTTTAATCTCAATGGATGGAAAACTCATCACTACTCCAACAAATTCAAGATTTCTGAAGAAATATTTTGTATAAACACAAAATAAATCCACTGTCCATACATATGACCTTAAACTCTTTTCACTTCCCTTACGTCTATCATGACATTAAACTGCACGATCCACGGTCCATGCATATGAACTCAAACTATTTGCACTTCCCTTGCGTCCATCATGACGTTAAACTGCACCATCCCTGGTCCATGCATATGACCTTAAACTATTTCCACTTCCCTTACGTCCAACATGACGTTAAACTGCACCATCCATGGTCCATGCATATGAACTTAAACTATTTTCACTTCCCTTACGTCCATCATGATGATAAACTGCACCATCCACGGTCCATGAATATGACCTTAAACTATTTTCACTTCCCTTATGTCCAGCATGACCTTAAACATCACCATCCACGGTCCATGCATATGAACATAAACTATTTTCACTTCCCTTACGTCCAACATGACGTTAAACTACACCATCCACGGTCCATGCATATGACCTTAAAATATTTTCACTTCCCTTACATCCAGCATGACATTAAATTGTACCATCCACAGTCCATGAATATGACCTTAAACTATTTTCACTTCCATTATGTCCAACATGATGTTAAACTGCACCATCCAAGGTCCATGTATATGACTTTAAACTATTTTACCTTCCCTTACATCCAGCATGACGTTAAACTGCACCATCCACTGTCCATGCATATGACCTTAAACTATTCACACTTTCGTCCAACATGTTGTTAAACTGTGTCCCCCTTCATCATCCTTTCTATATGATGTTAAACTATATAGAGGTCCCTTACGTCCAGAAAGACATTAAATTGCATAACCAACGGTTCATGCATACGACCTTAAACTATTCGCACTTACACCCAACATGATGCTAAACTGTATCGTCCCTTTTTCATCCAACATGACGTTAAACTATGAAAAATTCCCTAATACGTCCAACATGATGTTAAATGGTGTACTCTTTTGTCCTCACTGCATGACATTAAACTGCACAGTTCCCCTTTTTTCCAACATGACATTAAACTGTATTGTCCCCATCGTCCTAACTACATGATGCTAAACTGTACTGAAAGTCCTTTAATACGTCCTACATGACATTAAACTGTGCTTTGTCCCTGCTACATGACATTAAACTATGCAACACCAATAGTCCTAACTGCAAGACTTTAAACTGCATAGTGCCTTTTTATGTCCTACGTGATATTAAACTTTGCATCGTTAGGGTTATTGCTACCTCTTGTTTCTCACACCGAGTATGACTCACGTGAGCTTAGAGTAAACTTCAACCATAACACTATCTCTGGGCTACTAACCATGTGTAAGTCCCAACACTATTTTTTAGGTCGTTTTCCCCAAGGACATCTTGATACTAATTCATTATTTAATTGAACTACACAGACTTTGATCCTTGCCTTCCAGGCTGGGTACGTAGGCAAACACCCAAGGTTCTAGCCCAAAACCAGTCTCTTCACATCGGTTCACCTCCATCTCCTACGATGTTGATTCGTGAAACTGACCCCGGAATCAATATCTTTACATTAGTTCACTTTCGTGCTTGTTATACGATGTTAAAATATACAAAACATTTGTCCAGTATGACAATAAACTACAATATTCTTTGATACCCTCACCTGAGAGGGAATCATTATTTACATTTATTTCCAATCATGTTATATTCCAAAGAGTACGTGTATACATGGCAATGCCCGAACCTTTTATCTTGGGTTCAACCATCATTGCACTAAAGTCCCCTTTCACCCTTCACATGTATGAACCAAATTTGTACATAGGGTATTTCTAGAACTACATGGACTTTATTCCCATCCTTTTGGGATATGTAGGAACGTTTGAGTGTCCCTCAAATCCAGCCCCAGGTCTTTGGGCCTAACCCCAAATTCAACTTTCAGTCCTTTGGCTAAAAAGTCCCCATGAAAACACACATTGTGTATTTCTTATAATGGTCCAACCTATATGACCCTAAACTAAGATCTCCAATCCTTTTGTCCCGCATGATGTTAAACTGTAGTTTAAGAACTACATATGGCTTGATTCCTATCCTTATGGGATACGTAGTGAAGTCCAACATTTCAATTCAGGACCCAGCCACAAGATGAATATGGTTAGCATTGATCTGTGTATCTCTGCATACATTGGACAATACCCATCTTTATGTGTCATAATCCTAACCTTAAATATTTTCATATCTTTATAACCCTTTTCTTGACATATAGTCACAAAAATGTCAAATTTTTTAGAGTTTTTTTTCCTGACTATACAGTACGTTCCCTTAGGCAGCCTTGTATAAACAGTCTCCATAATAGATTTGTCAGCCAAAAGATACTATTATTTCACTATGCAACCAATTCCCTTAGGTGGACCTTCATAATTCAACCCTCTAACGGGTTTGTCAGATACAGGTAACTTCATTCTTGGGAAGAAGGCATCTTTTGTCCTTATTTGTCTTAAATGAAAATATGTAGGGATCCGCAAAAATATCCACCCTTAACATATTTGTCCCATATTCTTTTTCATGATCTGAAAGTATTCAAGTCTAGGGTTTATATTCTCCTTCCCTACATTTGAGTCAGACCTTCATAAGAGTGATATCCATCTAGTTCTTCGATAATCTTTTTAGGAAATATCTTCTCCATATTCAAGTACCTTTTTCCATACAGAAAACTCTATACTTTGGAAAATTTGAATCCCCATAAACTTTCACTTGCTTTTTAGCACTAGGAATGTGAATTTCTGAGAGTTGTTTTTCCTCACTATGCAGCACATGCCCTTAGGTGGCCTTGCATAAGTAGTCTACATAACGGACCTGTCAGCCAATAGATACTATTTATTTGACTATGCATCCAATGCCCTTAGGTGGCCCTGCATAATTCAACCCCCTAACAGGTTTGTTAAATAATGGTAACTTCGTTCTTGGGAACTACTTCTTCTAATGCCTTTTTATCTCCTTTTCATATCATTACTTAGATTCAAATATTCTTAAGTCATAGTTTCCATATTTTCCCTCATACTTGAGTATGGTAATATGTTTTCAGTTGAATTTTCAAGGAATTGTGTCCATTCTAATTCATTCAGTCAAATCTATTTCGACCATAAACATTAGCCTCTGTATGTCCGACGTGCATGAACATAAAATGCCCAAAAAAGAGAAAGGAACTCTAAATAAAAGTCAAGTTCCAGCTCACTAAACATACATTTTTGTATGATTTAGGTAATATTGAGAAATTAAGAGATTAAAAGTTTGTAGGGTTATTTATATTAATCCTCGTAAAAATCAAACTATGATCACTAGGCCCATTGGATTAAGTAAATTTAAAGCAGATAGCAAAAGAGAATACAGGTACAAATGATTGAAGGTGAAAGTGTTTTTCATTGATGCACAAGATTTATAAGGACATCCATAGACTGGAGTCTCTTCTCTTTTTCAGGAATTACAATAGACTTTCAACATAACTCTTCATTTGATTTACGACATCCCGAGCTTCATCAGCCACCACCTGCACGCCTCTTTCCCTTTGGTTTTCTTCTTTTCCTCAGAGTCACATCCTTATTCTTTTGGATCCAACTCTGAGGGGGGAATTTTTTTGATGCTCCTTTTGTCACAGAGTCTAATGATTGGAAAATGGGAATATCTTAGCTCAAAGTGATTCAAACTTTGGACAAATATCAAAAATTGAAAAAGGAAGGAATAAGAAGAACATTGCACAATGGTTGCGCATGTTCTACAATGGTCGTGCAAGTACACTTGTTAGCCGAAGTTGGTCGTGCAAGTCACTTGCACTCCCTAAGTGATAACCGCCCGGGGTCTTCTCCAGCCTATAAATAGCCCCGGTGGACCCCCATTTCAAGGGGGAATTTTCCCAGAATTCAAATATAGAGCTCTGAACGCCCAAGTCTCTTCTTCAGGTCTTCCGAACACTTATAAGTCAATTCTTTACCTAGAATAGAAGGTCTAAACAAGAGTAGTAAGGTCTAAGTGTTAGAATTCATTAACACTTGCGCACCTAAGGTGTTTTACCCTTAAGGGAAATGAACATACTTGCGCGCTGCCCTACTTCTTCACCAAAACTTGCGCGCCTCTCTTCTAGAAGTACCTCAGGATAATTCTAAAGGCTTTGGTCAAGGATCACCGAAGTGTTACCCTACTGGTTAACAATCACGCAAGTACCCATCTGTCACGCAGGTATACCTACGCGACCAGGACTTGCGCGCCCATGCAATACCTACGCGCCGGCCAGGACTTGCGTGCCCCTGCCATTTTGGGTGCCCTACATGCCCATTTGACCCCTCTTATACCATTCCACCTCTCCTATTCAAGATTCTGTCTTCAAGACATTTTTCAAAGCCATTTATGGCATGTTTTCTTGAATAACTTCCTTATCTGAAAGGAATTATATGGAATATCTCTCAAAAACTAGTGATTTACACATCTTTATGTCACTAAAGATTGATATTTCATTCATTCAACCTCATCCTTTAAGATGAGAGAACCCCATAACCTGGGCCTCCTTTTCAGGAATAAGCCCCAGTTATAATTCTCAAATCTGGGCATCCTTCTTTGAAGTAAGCCCCAAGTGCTCTTTAACCTGGGCTTTCTTTTCAGGACTAAGTCCCAATCTAAAAGTTCAAAAGTATGGGAATCATCCTTAGGAGTAAGCCCCAAGTCCTCATTAACCTAGGCCTCCTTTTCAGGAGTAAGTCCCAGCCATAATTCCCATTAAATTTGGGTATCCTCCTTAGGAGTAAGCCCCAAGTCCCCTAATCTGGGCATTCTTTTCAGGAGTAATCCCCAATCATAAAATTCCCAAATATGGGCATCCTCCTTAGGAGTAATCCCTTACCATAATTCTCTTAACCTGGGCTTCTTTTTTAGGAGTAAGTCCCAGTCTCAAATAGGGGAATCCTCTTAAGGAGTAAGCCCCAAGTCCCTTAATTTTTAAATTCCTTTAACCTTAGCCTTCTTATCAGGAGTAAGCCCCATCCTCAATCTCTCATAACTAGTCTGAATTTCATTTTGATCTGGTCTTCCTTCTCAGGAGTAAAACCCAATCATAAGTCCCCTCCTAACTTGGGAATCTTCCTTAGGAGTAAGCCCCAAGATTAGAGTATCCAAATCTCCATGAATCACATATACCTTTATGGACCCTGTTCCTGGATTTTTCCCCTGAAGTAAATCTTAATCCTCATATATTTGGGTAGTCATACACACATAAGCCCCACATCATTGCATCCTTCATGGCACAATTGTCATGTTCCACCAATACCTCTTGTTTCTCACACTGAGCATGACTCACGTGAGCTTAGAGTGTTGAATTAATCATGAAATCTTTCTTTGAGCCATCAATCATGCATAAGCATCATACTTCCTTAATCAAACTATGTGGGTTCTGATTCCTTTTCCAAAACAAATGATACATAGGTAGGCCATCTGCGGGTACGATCCCAACTCTGAAATAATTAATGTCCTTCTGAATGACAATAAACTTCAAGTTCCCCACTGAGTGGCTTTAAAACCAGTATGATCATCATAATGACCAAGAGACTTTTATGTATCAAAGGATACCATTGACTAAGAATCTCTAACAAATACAGATGATTCTCTATCGATGAGGAACCTCGAATACATATAACAGATTCTCTAAATTTCCTACATATCAATCATTGATTTCCAGATATAAAGGAAAACTCCTTTTATACTTGGTAATGTAATAAGCATTCACGAACATAAGTTAAATCTATAAAGAGAGTCCCGAAGTAGGCAATAATTCCCCTCAAAAAGGTGTGATGAGTCCGACCTCCCATCCTCTCAACCAATGCAAATTCCTAAGGCCCATCAGTCCACAACTAATGAGTGCCTACCTTTGGAAATTATGTTTAAATGGATATGGAATCATTGGATGTTTCCAGTTCTATGAACAAACCCATTAGAAACTATTTGGAATGTTTGAATCATAAATTAATGAGATCATCCCCAATTCCAGAGGGAAATAATGTTCCAACTTGTTATACTTTTCCTTTTATACTTATCATGATTTCCTTGTTTAAAGAATATAAAACATAAGATAAATATAATATATATTTATTATATATATATATATATATATATTAATCTATAAAATATAGAATTATGAAATGAAATACATCGTTCATGAAGATGGTAGGTCGTACGTACGCATTAACTTTGTTTCCATTTTTTTATTATATTGTAAGATTGAAAATTAATATATATATATTTTAATTATATTAGTTTTATTATTATATATACAACATATTATTATTTAACCCATCCTTAATAAATTCCATTTATATTGTGAATGAAACACATTCCTTCATGACGCGGTAGTCTGTTGTACACACGAACAACGTTGTCGTATTCCCACAAAATGGAAACCCAGATGTTATTTGTTATATAAAAGTAAATCAACTTAATAGAATATTAAATATCATATATTTCATATAGAGACTATAAAAACATTATTATTCCCATCCATGAAAGGTGGTAATGGAAGAATGAATAACATCAGTTTGTGAGGCAGTGGTCTGTCGTACTCACTAACAATGATTATTTATACAATTTGATTGAAGTGTGTGAAATTTTATGTAGTAAAATTAACATAATAACATCTAATTATATTTAAGATATTGTGGTTATTATATAATTATAATTTTAAAATAATTTAATGGATTTGAGGACAAAATAAAATGAAAACATTCATTGACGAACGTTACCTCTTCTTCGGGTTATCCTATTATTTTTCACCAAAGTACTTACTTGGATGGATTTATTACAAATTAATTCTTATATAATGGGAGGAGGTATGTTTGTAAAAAAATTTAGTGTTTTGATAATAAAAATTTCTTTATATGTGTGAATAAGTGGGGATAGTGACTTCCCTTTTTAAAGTGGAGGATGAGTGGCACTCTTGTAAATATAAAAAGGGTAAACTCTATTGTTAGGTAAACCTTACCTAATGTTCCACCAATAATGAATAATTTTAGATAAAATATGTTGTATGGACGAAATATTTCCATCCAATGGGTCTTGTACGTTTTACTAGGTCATTTGACCCATTTTTCCTAATGTTTTATTCCTTGGTAAGTTCATTTTTCTCTTAATCACTATAATTAATTTTAACTGTTTTCACTAATCATTGGTATTATAAATTAACATGAACATAATATATATTAAGAATAATTTTGATTAAAATTATTGAATATTTTTTTTTCAAATTAAAATCATAGATTAAGAAAAACATAATTTAAAATTAATCCCACTGACATGATCAAACAACGAGTTTTTTAAATGAAAATCAACAAATTATTGAAATGTTTTTATATCTAATTTCAATGTGAAATTCATTAAAATGAAGAAACATGGATTAATAAATGTATAATTTATATATATATATACTTTAAACCCAATTTTAAATATAATTTATGTATAAAAATATTTCAAACAAAAAGGTATATTTGGATTAAAATTTATTATATTTTTCTATTCATTAGAAATGAAAATTCTCAAAAAAACCAAACATTCACCCTAAGATGTTTTTTTTAAAATTTTAAATATATAGTTTATTTGTTAAAATGTAAATTATTAAATTATCAAAATTTATTTTAAAAATAAGTGCACTATTAAATTGTAGAAAAACCACCTTTTAGAAAAACAGAACTTTTATGCATAAACATTTTTCTATTATTATCACATGTATAGATAAAAAAGATAAATTTTATATAGAAGATTGAATATATAATAATTAAATTCCATTAAAATATTTCAAAAGAATTTTTTGTTTAATTTATTTAGGTAAAACATATTTTTACACAGAAAAGTAGTTTTTTATAAAAATTATTTCATTATTTTCAAAAAGTTATTACTTTCGGTTCCAAGTATATGGTAACCAAATAATTAATTTTATAAAAATTCATAAAAAAAATATTATCATAATTTATTTATTATATTTCATCCCCTTCATTTAAATGTCTATGTGATACCAATAATAATATATTAATAATACTTCATGTTTTGGATAAACTCGATTTGCGTGTAACACAAGCTGAGCTCGGTGTTTCATATAACACAATATAAATTTTTTTTCATGTTACAAAATACAACCTCATTATAACATGTAACTCAACCAAAAATAAATATTTCATTTTTGAAATGATTATCTTTGTGTTCTATATAAAGAAATATTAACATTGTAAAGCATGCAATGCAAGCCATTAAATATTAATATTTTAATCAAATAGTAATAATTCATAAAAAATCATGGTGTTACATTATACCCCCATTAAATTTAATTTTTTCATCATATTTTTTCGAGTTCATCAATGTTATAACATTTTAAAATTCATTCCTAAAAAACCCACACCACAGGAAAAAATAATACTAAAACAACCTTTAAATATGTAATGTTAGAAAATTAATAGTCACCCATAATAACACTTAAATCAGTTTCCACATAGAAGAACATAAGTGTAATGTGATGATTTTTTATGGAAGAAAAAAATAAATATTTATTGAGAGTTATAGAGTTAATTGGTCACAATAATGTGGGTGATCTAGAGAATTTTAGTATCCATTAAACCATTACTTGATTAGGTGTGAATAGGTCAATGATGTCATTAAATATTTTGATAATAATAAAAAATTTAATTTCAAGAACCTTATCCAAAAGCTCAATAATTTTCACATGGATATATACTAACTTGATTTCATTATATTTCATATTCACAATCTCACCCTTCGGTTTTTCATTGAACAATTTTCACTCCATCTCATACTCCAAAAATGAAGGTGAATTTATTGTGCCTGAAGCACCAAAAGGTCATAAGATCCATAAATATAATGATAATTTATTCCATATATAAATAAAATATGGTTATAATAGGTTATTAAATATTCATAAATCCTCATATAGTGATCTAATATGTTAATATCAAAAACCTCTTCCAATGTTCAACTCAAACCATCCCATAAATGGTTAACCGTATAACCCTTCTGAAATATAATGAACCCTTTATTCCTTAAATAATGTAACATCCCAGGTAAATAACGAATATAAAATTTTCATATGCATACATTTTTTTGAATTAAATATTAATTTTACTTTAAAGTGGAATCTATGTTCGATGGCGTACCTGATACGCAACAATGAGTTTCATTGAAATCTTATGTTGCACACAATGTGAAGTCATATTGAAAAATAATAATATAATATTATTTTAAATGGAAGTTAATGCCTAGTTGTTTTATTGTCAGGAATGGACATAACTAACTAAAATATGAATATACATGTTTTTTAAATGTTTTTATATTTATCCAATAAATTTTAGAGGCTTAAAATAAGAAAAAATTAGATTTTAAGCATAAGTACTCTAATATTCATTAAAAGGTCAATTTACCGCCTTTTGATGGAGAACCCTCATTAAAATTACTTTTTATCACTTTTATATGTTCTATTTGAAAAAATAATATTATTATTTAGAATCAATACATCAAAATTTACTTTGGATAAAAATTTGGTATTTTTCGGATAAAGTTTGTTTTTATGAATAGTGAAAAATACTGTATTTTAATTCATAACTGCCTTTTAATCTTATTATTTATATAGTTATAAATTCTTTATAAATGATTTTATAGTATAATTGTATTATATTTTGACCATTTAATCAAATTTTCTCCATTTTAAGTAATTTCACTTTGAAATTGGACATAAATAAGTGTCAATCTTTTGATAGTTATTATTTCTTAAAAACACGCTTTTTTGTTTTGAAAGTGAAAATTAATTTTAAATTAATTTCTGCCACTTCTGTGTTTTGAATTTGGAAAACTGGAATCCATATTTAGATTTAGGAGGTCCATGTTTTTTAAATAGGTATCTTTTATTTTTAGACATTATGAATATTTACTTTAGTAAATATTTTATTTACCATTGTTTAAAGGTAAAACTGTTAAATAAGGGTAACCAAATATTATTATAATAATATTAAATTACCCTAACAGGTGTCCTAATCCTATTGGTTGGTATATTTTCTACCATGTTCATCTTGGGTCGATTTTGGGACCCCATGGAGCCACATGGGAGTGATAATGACACTTTATTAATTAATTTAAAATAAAGACAAAAATGACATAAACATATATATTTTGGTAAATAATTTTTTACATAAGGTAATTTATGTTATCTATTCAACTATAAATATTAATTTTAAAGATAAAAAAATTTCATACATCGTGATATTTTTTTTATAATTTTTAGGCATAAAATAAATAAAAATATTTATGACACAACACTGATGCAGTGTTTATCTCATTAATGAATGCTTTAAATAAATACGATTAAAAGATTATAAAAATATCCAAAACCTATCAAATTCTTATTGTGTGATTTTATTTTGAACATTAGTCGTATTAAATTAGGATTTAATTAATTTTTGTCCTTTCTAAACCGAAAATCATTATATAATAAAATAATATTTTCAAACTTTCCTAAAGAGCCCCTCCTCACCCTTATAAAAAGACCTCACATCTAACCCATTCCACAAACATCTCAAGTCCCTTGTCTCATTCAACCTTGGTACAATTAATCTCCTTACATCCCTCTCCTCCTCCCAAAAGCCTTACCTTAGGAAGAAGGCACTTTAAGTAAACCTTTTGGTTCAAACCAAAAAGTGTTACCCTATTTAAAGGTAACGTCTTCTCTTAAGTTATTTTTTTTATTTTAATTCTCCAACCCCTAAACGATTTTATTACATTATATTATAAAAAAATAGTATCCTCAATATACTAGGTTGTTTTTAGGAGAATTATTCAAACTACACTTACATACACCTCCATCTAATGGGTAAAGTACATACTGTTTCTGTGGACGACAAACTAACGCCTCATGAAACGATGATTGTTCAATATTCTCCTACCACCTATTGTGGTGGAAATTAATATTGAACTATATTTATATGTGATATATATTATATTTATATAGTTTATATATTTCTTTACTTTTCATTTATAGGATAACTTTACGGTTTCGATAGTTGGTAAATACAATAATTTCATTTGAAGAAGTGCGGACTACTGCCCATCACAGTGATATGAATCGTTCATTCCATATATGGAACATATAAAGGATGGAGTTAATAAAACTATATATGATATTATAATATAATTATAATATACTTATGTATAATTATGTTTTTATTCCATTAAATATTAAATAGAAATGAAAGTAGCGTTGATGCGTACGTACGGCTTACTGTCTACATGAACGGTAAATTTCACTTCGTATCTCCAAATGTTATGTACTATTATAAATACATATATATACTGGATATATGTGATATATATGATATCTAAATCCTGAACATAATTCTGGAGATAATATAATTTTGACCACGTGGACAATTTATAATTATAACAAGTTCTATTTTTACTCAGGTTCCGAACGTCGACAAAATATCCAATATGAACTCAAATTATTAATTATTGTTATAGAAAGGAAATAATTGGTATAAAAGGAATAATAATCTTGAAATATGTTCTTAAGAATGTATAAATTAACTTTAGTTTATTATTTAGCAGATTAAAGAACGAATGGGTCAAGTCGGACATGAGGTAACGGGTTTTTTATCTCACTTTTAATTCTGTGAGATTTCCATTGTTCACCACATATTTATTGCATGTGGTGTATTGACTAAAGAGATTTGATATATATTATCTGTATTATATTTATATTCATGGAATTATGTGATTCATTTGTTGGTTATTAACTTTTGTTCATATGACTCGATTGATTAAAATGTGGTAAGAGGTTTTCATCTCACTTTCCATTCCCATGAGATTCAAGCTATATTTTCCACTATTTCTTTTTGTGTGGTGTATTTACTGACCATGATTGTATTCATTGGGTAATATACTTAAAATTATTTTTATTTACATCTTCATTTTATTATCCTTCTTTCATGTGGTGTATGTTTCATAAGTTACCAAATCAGTGAGGGAATCTTTCACCCTCCTCTTTTGAGAAGACTTCATTTATGTTATGTCTTTTAGTTTTAACTTTATTATGTAAAGATATGTTATTATATATTCTTATTGCAGTAACATTTCTTTCCAAGGGATGATAGAACCTTTTTTCTCTCATGAACTCATTTTCTTAATTTTAACGCGACACTGTTAAACTGTCAAATTTTTGTAAGAGAACTTCTTAACCCAATTTCTATTCTTTGGGCTAAACGTATACATATTGATTAGGTAGTTATATGAATATGTTTGAATGTACTCTAATTTTTTTACACTTAATATTCACTTATATAGGGTGTATTCTTATTTTTCACAAATAATTATATCATTAATTTTTTCTTAATCTAAGGATATTATCCATACAAGGGACTTTGTCTCAATTTAGATTCCATTGAAACTTATTTCTTGTTATACACCAATTCAATTTATATTGTTTATATACTACCCTATGACATATTATATCATGAATCTCTCTTTTCTCATGATATTATAAGCTTTTATTGATGTTATTCCTCAATTTATTGTATTCAAGCATCTCTCATTTTGTTAAAAACTCTTTAACTAAAATATTGTTTCAAATGTTTTGAAGATTTGTTCTTATAAATATTTATAATTAATTTCAATGTTTTAAAAATGGTTTTTAGGATTTATTTATAGAAACATTAATATTTTAAAATGTTAATTTTTTAAAAGCTTCAAAGTGGTTTGGGACACTTTGATTCAAAAATATCTTTATTAAATGTTTTAAATGGTTTTATAAAGAATTTTTTATTGAAATATCTTGATTTGATATACTGTAATAGGAATGTGGAAATGTTATCTTTCCATTATGCTTGTGTTATGTGTTATGATTATGTAATGGTTATTGGGCATTGTTTACGTATACGGGTGGTTCTATGATAAACTTAGGGCAGGTGAGCCCGAGATACCTCTCCAATGCATTGGGTAATGTGATGAAGGTAAACGTTAATGTTTCTCCTAAGAGATTTAAGGAATATACTATGATGGGTATTCCAAATGTAACTCCCTATGTAGCTGTGAAAGCTACAATGTTAATATGATATGTATGGAAGAAGTTACCTTTATGATTTATTATTTCTATGTGTTATTCATAAATCATATTATTTAATAAGGTATGTTAGGATTGACAAGTATGGTTCCATTGTATTGTATTTATTGATGGGATAATGTTTCAATTCCTTATTTTATAAACCTTTCTGAGATTTTTATGCTCATCCCATGTTTTTGAAATGTTTTCCACCAGACATAAATATGAATAGGCTCAAGGATGGATCGAGGAAAAGTAATGGTGTCTGAAACTTGGAAGTAGACATGTTTCTTTTTAAGAGTTTTTATTTTATAAAAAAAATAATGAGTAGTAGTGTCTACTTGTAACTATCAAGTTTATATGTAATAGTTTTGTCCTAGTTCTCTAAAACTCTAAACCTAAAAAGATCTTCAATTTGAATTATTCATTTAATTCAAGATTATGTAATGTTTTAAGGTTGGGTCCTTATTGTTAGTATCAGAAGATGGATTAGACAACTTTAGGGAATACGAGTTTTTGTTAAACACCTGGTTAGTCCCTATGTATATTATTTTAGTTAAATTATTGTTGTATAATTTTTTTTGATCAATGAAATTCAGTTATAAATGGAAGGAGGAGGATATCAAACTATATTCATATCTATTCCTGATGATATGTTTGCAATAATTATTGCAAAGTCATATTCAGAAGACTGTGATACTTTTTCAAGAAAACAATTAACTTGCAAGCAGTTGTTTGAGATATCAAACACCACCACTATACCTAGACATCATTGTCGATCATGGGTTGTATTTAATCAAATCATATTTTCTTTATATTCTCATATTTTCATGAAAGGTAAATATTATCAAGGCATTTAAAAATATTCTACCTTATCACAATATTTTGAAGCATATTATGATTTTGAAAAAGGCACTGAAGAAGGATACCCCTACGTAACATATTTATATTTTCATTTACAATATAGTATCTTAGCACATAGTGATGGTATTTTAAAAGGACCATTGATTGAATTTTTAAACTCAAATTCGGTCCGACTATTTTATAAAAATCATGTTTTATTTGATGTTTTGAAATTATGTGTCATACATGATTATTTTCCAAAAATGTTTTCTACGAACTCCTATAGACCCAAGTTGTAAAAGGTGTATTTGGATGAAGGAAGAAAATTATTTTGAAGGATACCTAAATCATTGTTTCAATGCATGGACCTTATAACTACGTGAACAAGATGGTGATAAAACCATATTGACACCATGATCAAGGTATGTTGTTCTTTCTAATGGGAATAGTTTTTATTTTATCATATAAAGGTGAAAAAAGACAATATATAAGATTTTGAGGTCTTAATGTATTGGGATTAAAATTAAAGGTATAAGAAAACCATTGAGGTTAAAACATGTTAGGTTTATTTTTATTTCTATAAAAAGTACAACCCTTAAGATGGGTAACGACTCATCTTGTCTGACAAGGCCGCAGGAATCAAACCCACAACTGAAGGGAGATAAGGGCGCATTACATACCACTATCCTATGAGAAGTCCCTAGTTAATATGACTTATTATTTTATATTAAATGATATTATAGATCAATAATAAGTTGATTTTGGGAACTTATGTTTTACCAAATGCATATCCTTTATATAGGAAAATGATTTTTTGATTAAGTGAGAAAGGTTATTTTAGAAGATATTTTATCATATAGAAACATTATATGCTTAAGAAAAATATAATACTACGGGATCTCATTTGTGTAGTAATGGTTGAAATTTTATTTTGGAAGAATCTATTTTAATTTTGTAGACATATGACGATTTGGTTTATTTATGGAAATGATTAACCTATCATGGAGAAGATGTGATTATGTTAATTACTTTTCAGTCTGAGAATTTAAGAGTAACTAATTTTATTTAGAGATAAATGTTACGATTTATCATGGAAGACTATGTGATTAAATCCATCTCAGATTTGGGTTTCAATCTCAGTTTGGATTATTTTAAAGAAATTTAAGGACAATTGTATATTGAATGGTCTTTCTTGAACTTTGAGTTCTTTTTTTGACAAATTTTTTAGATTAAGAGTAGTTTTTCTTTTTGTAAAGGATTATCCTTTTGTGGATTATCTAATCTTGTACTAACCAATTTTAGTTTTGGTTAATGTATAATGATATGGGAAAATATAGTTCATCTTCTGTGGATTATGTGATTCCCAAGAAGTTTATTATAGCACTTTCAATGTTAATAAGTCATCTTGAATACTCATTGTTTGCAGAAAATATGAGTTATTGGTATAAATATAGTAAAAGATGAAATTATACATTAAAAGTAAGTATGTTTATTTATGTTCTTATTAAATCTCTTAAATAAATTACTCAAAATTATGAAAAGTAACTTAAAAAACATGTTCCATTAACTTTTCATACTGGGGATTAAAATACCACTTAAACCATCACATGTTTGGGATTTTCTAGTGGTTAAATTTCTCCTAATCATGTTTTCTACCACTCTCCATCATACCTTGATGGTTTGTTTCTCTTCCATATCCATATTTTCCTTCATGAAATCCTAGTATGGGCTATCTCGAGTGACCTTTTTATTTATCTTTCATTCTTTTAAAGTATTATTTTTATTGACTCTTTTTCTGATGTGAGACTTTCAGTGATGTTTCGAAGCCCAATTTTAAAATTGCGAGGACGCAATTCCTAAAATGGGGGAAGGATGTAATATCCCATGTAAATAAAGAATATAGAATTTTTATATTTATTAAATTTTTTGAATTAAATAATAATTTTAATTTAAAGGGGATTCTATGTTGATGGCATACATGATACGCCACAACGGGTTTCTTAAAAATCTTAGGTTGCACACAATACTGGGTCATACTAAAAAATAATAATATAATATTATTTTTAATGGTATACAATGCCTAGAAGTTTTATTGGAGGGAATGAACAATACTAACTACAATATGAATATACATGTTTGTTAAATGTTTTTACATTTATCCAATAAAATTTAGAGGCTTAAAATAATAAAGAATCTGATTTTAAGAATAAATAGTCTAATATTCATTAAAAGGTCAACCTACCACCTTTTGATGGAGAACCCTCATTAAATATAGTTTTGGTCACATTTATATTTTCTATTTTACAAAATAATATTCTTCTTTATAATTGGTACATTAAAATTTTCTTTGGATAAAATTTTGGTATTATTCTAAAAATGTCCATTTTTTATGAATAGTTAGAAATACAGTATTTTAATTCATAATTTCCATTTAATATAACTTATTTATATGGATAGATTATATTTATAAATGGGTTTAAAGTATAATTAGATTATATTTTGACCATTTAATCCAATTTTGGCCATTTTAAGTAATTTCATTTTGAAATTTGACATAAATAAGTTTCAATCCTCTGATAGTTATTATTTCTTAAAAACATGCTTTTTATTTTAACAGTGGGAATTAATTTTAAATTAATTTTTTCCACATCTGTGTTTTGAATTTTGGAAAAAAGGATTCTATATTTGGATTATTGAGGTAAAAATTTTGTTAATTGGAAACTTTTAATTTTAGACATTATGAATATTTACATCAGTAAAAATTATATTTACCATGGTTAAAGGGTAAATATCATAAATAAGGTTAACGAAATATTATAATAATAATAATAAAATACCTTAAATGTTTCCTACTACTATTGTTTGAGATATTTCCGATCATGGTCATCCTTGGGTCGATTTTGGGACCCCATAGAGCCACATAAGAGTGATAATGACACTTTATATTAATTAATTTAAAGTAAAGACAAAAAGACATATACATATATCTTTTAGTAAAAAAAATTTACATGGGGTTATATAATTTATATCTTCAACAATAAATATTAATTTAAAATATAAAAAAATTTAGTACATAATGATACTTTTTTATAATTTATAGAAAAAAAATAAATAAAAATATTTATGACACAATAATGATGTGGTATTTACCTCATTAATGAATTATTTAAATAAATATGATTAAAAAGATTATATCCATATCCAAAACCCATCCAATTCTTGTTGGATGATTTTATTTCAAACATGAGTCATATTATATTCTACTTTAACAAGTTTTTGAGCTTTATAAACCAAAAATCTATTATATAATATAATTATATTGTTATACTTTCCAAAAGAGCCCCTCCATCCCCTTATAAAAAGTCATCTTTTCTAACCCATTACCACACTTATCAAGCCCCCTATCTCGTAAAAAATCTTACCAATTAATCTCCGAAAATCCCCCTCCTATTCCTATAATCCATACCATAGGAAGAAGGCACATCAAGTAAACCTTTTTGTTCAAACCAAATGGAGTTACCCGATCTAAAGGTAACATCTTCTCTTAAGTTATTTTTTTAATTTTACTTTTCAAACCCCCTAGTCTTTTTTTATGCTTGTATTTTATAACAACAAAAATATCCACAATATACTAGTTTTTTATTCTGAGAATTTTTTGAACAACACTTACACACACCTCCATCTAATGGGTAAATAACATATTGTTTCTGCGGATGACAAACTAACAACTCACGAAATGATGAATGATCAATATTCTCATATAACCTCTTATGGTTTCCATTAAGATGTAACTATATTTATATGTGATATATATTATATTTATATTGTTTCTATACTTATTTATTTTTCATTTATATAATACCATTATGGATTCCATAGTGGATAAATACGATAATTCATTTGAGGAAGTGCGAACTACCGCCCCCTCAAAGTGATATGACTCGTTCATGCCATACATGGAACATAGAAAGGATAGAGTTAATGAAATTATATGTGATATTATACTGGAATTATAATATACCTATTTATCATTATGTTTTTATTCTATTAAATATGAAATACTAATTAAAGTAGCGTTCATGCGTACGTACGACTTACCTTCTCCACGAACGGTGCATTTCATTTCTTATCTCGAAATGTTATGTACTATTAAAAATACAAATATTTACAGGATATATATAATATATATGATATCTAAATAATTAATATAATTTTTTAGATAATGGAATTTCTACCATATGGACAATTTATAATTATAACAAGTTCATTTTTAACTCAAGTTCCGAACATCGACAAAATGTCCAATTTGAACTCAAATAATTAACTAATTGGTATATAAAGGTAATAATTGATATAAAAGGAATAATAAACTTGAAAAGTTTTCTTAATCAAGAATAAATTAAATTTAGTTTATTATTCAGGATATTAAAGAACAAATAGGTCTAGTCGGAGTAAGGGTTTTCTTATCTCAATTTTAATTCGATGAGATTTCCATTATTCACCACTTATTTATTTCTTTTGGTGTATTGAGTACTGAAATTTGATATATATTCTCATTATTCTCTTTATATTTAGGGTATTATGGGATTCATTTGGTTTTTATTAACTTTGGTTCATACAACTTGATTTATTACAATGTGGTAAGAGGTTTTCATCTCACTTTTTATTCTCGTGAGAATCATGCTACATTTGCCACTATTTCCTTTTGTGTGGTGTATGTACTACCCATGATTGTTTTAATTGTGTAATATAATTTAATTTATTGGTATTTACATTTTCTTCGTATGATCCTTCTTTCATGTTGTGTATGTTTCATAAGTTACCAAATCGGTGAGGGAATCTTTCACCCTCCTCTTTTTAAAAGACTTCATTTATGTTATGTATTTTAATTTCCAATTTCTTCTATTAGGATATGTTATTATATATCCTTATTTCCGTACATTTTGTTCCCATGTGATGATATAACCTTTTTTCTATCATCAAATCATTTTCTTAATTTTATTGTGATATTGTTTGGCTGTCGAAATTATATAAGAGAACTTCTTAACCCAATTTCAATTATTTGGGTTAAACTTATACTTCTTGATTATGTTGTGTTATGAATATGTGTGAATTTCCTATGATTTTTTTACACTTAATATCCACTTATATTGGGTTTATTCTTATTTTCACACATAATTATGTCATTGATTTGTCCTTAATATAAGGATATGTTATTTACAAGGGACTTTGTCTCAATTTACATTCCATTGAAACTTATTTATTTTTATACAAAAATTAACTTCTATATGGTGTATATACTGCCCTTTAATGTATTAAATCATGAATATCTATTTTCTCATGATATTATAAACTTTTATTGATGTTATTCTTCAATTTTTTGTATTCAAGCATCACTCATTTAGTTAAAAACTCCTTTACAAAAATATCATTTTAAATGTTTTAAAGATTTATTCTTCTAAACCATTCTCATTAATGTACATGTTTTAAAATGGTTTTTAGGATTTATTTATATGGAAATTAGTGTTTTAAAATGTTAATTCCTTTAAAATATTCAAATTGGTTTGAGACACTTTTATTCAAAAATATCATTATTAAATGTTTTAAATGGTTTTGAAAATAGTTTGATAAAGAATTGTTCATTTCAATATCTTGATTTGATATATTGTGATTGGAATGCGGAAATTTTATCTTTCCTTTATTCTTGTGTTAAGAGTTATGATTATGTTAGGGTTATTGGGAATTTTTTACGTATACAGGTGGTTCTATGATAATCCCAGGGTGGGTGAGCCCGAGATAGCTCTCCAATGCATTGGGTAACATGACATAGGTAAATGTTAATTCTTCACCTTATAGTGTTAGGGAATATACTATGATGGGTATTCCAAACGTAACTCCCTACATAGCTATGAATGATAAAATTTAAGAATGTTATGTATGCCCTAAGTTACATTTATGATTTATGATTTCTATGTGTTTTTCGTAAATCTTATGATTTCATAAGGTATGTTATGATTGAAAAGTATGGTTCCATTGTTTTGTATTTATTTATGGGATAATGTTTTCATTCCTCATTTTATATCCCTTACTGAGCTTTTTATTCTCATCCCATGTTTTTGAAATTTTTTCCACAGGACATAAAGATGAATTGGGTCAACGATGGGATCAAGGAAAAGTCATTCTGTCTAAAATATGGAACTAGATATGTTTATTTTTAAGAGTTTTTATTTTATGAAAAAATGGATACTGAGTAGTAGTGTCTACATGTAATTTTCAAGTTGATATTTAATAGTTATGGCCTAATTTTCTAAAACTCTAAACCAGAAGAGATCCTCAAAGTGAATTATTCAATTAATTCATGATTCTGTAATGTTTTATGGTCAGGTCCTTATAAATAATCACTTATCTCATACCAAATATGTTTTCATTTGAAACATAGATCTATCCTTCTATTTATAGAATATAAAATGTGATTTTATTTTTCCATAATCCATGTATGGGAAGATAATCACCTGAAATTTCACTAAAGATGGAGTAATTAGATTTTTGTATAGCTTATTCATAAAAAATATAACATGAAATTATCCAACTAAGTAGAGGATAAGTGTTCCCTAATAATCATGATTCAATTCATCCATTATGATGGAATAATGTTTTCCTTTTTCTTTTGTACATAGAGGTCTTTTGTGGATTATCATCAATATCATCCCTTGGATTGGGGAATTTATTCCCATAATGCCAAATCTCGTTACACAAGAAAGACTAGGTTGTGGGTGCTACATTAGTTGGTGTTCTATTCTCCACCATTTCATTAACTAACACATTAATCATATTTTTTACATTCTTTTACATTATGACCTACCTTAATATATTTAATTTACCTCCCATTTCTATTCAAGCAGTTCCCTTTATGCTTCTTCCCTCATTTCTGGCACACATACACCTATAATTTCCTTCAACCATTTGAATTTTAACGAGAATCAATAATAATTTTCTTATAAAATCTAGAGGAAAGGTGGGAATATCTAATATTCATTTCTACCCTCAGTTCATATCCCATGACATATTCATAGCTACTAAAGACAGTTATAACCAATTACTTTTGAGGTCATGGTTTCAGAACACTAATGAATCGATTTATTTTCCTTTCATGGTTGATGATCAAAACCAAATGTGTACCTTATAAGTCTTATAAAATAGGATTTATAGGTATCAATAGATTCATTATATTTTTTATTAGGATCAAATAATTCGTTCTCCATCATTTTTTATAGAATATAATGTAAGTACTTACTAAAAAATATCACCTTAAACCATTCCCATTCCATATATTCAATTTATTCTTCTTCCCTCGTGTTCTTAATCAGATTCCACCACTGAACTGCTTATCCTTCCAAATGATAAGCATATAAAATGACTATATAATGATCCTTATACAGAATAAATGGAAATATCATTTCATTTGTACTGATCCTTTTCTAAAAACCTAATAAATAAATGGAACCACTAACATTAGGTGGATGTTTACACATAAAGGGATCAATATAATTTTGTTGCAAACTTTTCTAATTCGGCTGTTGAACATGATTCATATCATGAGAAATTTGATTGAACATTGTTGTGTTAATAAGGGTTTCCTTATGATTTCATCATTCCTTCATACTTGGGGGAGATTGTTGAGTCATTAAGGTTTCCTAATGACTTTACCATTCCTTCTTTTTTTGAAAATCAAAAACACCTTATCTCAAGGAAAATCTCATTTTCTCTCTGTGTTTTACTTCTATAAAGAAAAATTTCCTTCCCCTATGAAATTTATCCTTACCATGTTTTCATTGTTCATATCATAATTTTTCTAAGTGTAAAATTTAGTTTGTAAACAAAATGTTGGAATCCTATAATTTCCTAGATATGAAGCATTCTGTTTTAGGATCTGAATTCATAGAATTCTTGTTATGAACTATTCTAAGTTCTGACTCCTAATTCTCAGAATTCTAGTTACGAAATCATTTGAGTTCAGACTCTGAATTCTGAATACGAATTCTGAGTACAAAGTCTTATGAATACTGACTCTGAATTCTTGTTATAAATTCCTCTGATTTCTGACACCGAATTTAGGATACGAATTCCTATGAGTTATGACTCAGAATTCTATTGAATTCAGACTCTGAACATTGTAAGTTCAGACTCCGAAATTCTCATGAACTCTCACTACGAACTTTGTAAGTTCAGGTTCTGAATTCTTGAGAATCTAGATTCTAAATTTCCTTAGAAATTCTGACTCCAGAATTCTATATAGTTCAGGTTCATAAATCCTTAGAAAACAAAATCTGAATATCCTTGTATTATAGACTCTGAATTCATTTTTTGGTTAGACTCCGAACATTTATTCACTTACATTCTGAATATTGGATTTCAGTTATGTAACCATATTTTTTCTTACACTTGTTTTTGTTATAAAACGATGTTGTGCATTCAATTACTAACTAACCGTTGTTTGAGTGACACGTGTACAGGTCCCTCAAAAATTCATGGAAAAATATGATCGTTGGAGGAGAGAGCTGATTGTTGTTGTTGTGCCTATAAATATGAGCTCATTTTAAAGGATCTTAATACTGTTCTATGACTCGAGAGATTACATGTTTTTGAAGTGATTTCTATAGAGAGACTCTCATGCTTAGTGTGTACTGAACGTCTTTTTCAAATTTTCATTGTGCGACTCCAAATGTTATTGATATCATTCGAGGGCTTTTTGGGATAGGAAGACAGAGGTGCTGACTACCTTGAAGTTGAGGGCTTCCTTGCTGAGGAAGACAGAGGTTCTGACTACCTTGATGTTGAGGGCTTGTGGGGATAGCAAGACAGACTCCGATCTTCATATCGAGGGCTTAACTTGTTGTGGGTAAGATATACTTTCTTGAAAGTATAAATCAAGGGACCTTTATCCAAGGTTTTTGGATACCCTTCTCTATGGGTTAAAAGACTTACTACTGGTTACTTGATTGTTTCAAGTTTTCCTATGAATTTGTATTTTTTAGGAAAGTATAACTATATTATACTTCCTTATACTTGTACTCTTCTTTAGTGAGATTCTATATGCATTAAGGTAGAATATTCATCTTTGTAAACTTTAATTAAGTTTCATTTCCAAGAACCATCTTCCCAGATTCTCATTCTCAGAATCATATTTCCAAAATCAATCAAGTGTGTAGAACAAGAGGTTTTATGAATTACCTTTTTTAACCTTGTTAAACACAACCATCTTTAAAAGTTACAAAGGAATTTTTAAAAGTATAAAATTCACCCCCTCTTGTATTTTGAGCATCTTTAGATACTTGATTTAGTAACTCTATTATTTCGATCCTCCATTTGGTATTATAGATTATATCATATTGACATACCATCTCAACAATTGGTATCAAAGGATTGGTTCAATCTGAATTAATCTCATAATTATATTCAAAAGATATTTCATCCTATTATTATTCTCAGAATCAGTTTTTTCGGACTCATAATGTTCGGATTCATATTTTTCTTAGAGATACTCTTGTTCTGTGTTTTTCCTTACATAGGAATATTTTCCTTTTTACAAGATTTTATTACCAATAAGTTTTTTTGGAATGTTTTTTTAAATAAAATGGCAGGAATAAATGTTGGTTCTATAGACAATCTCAATCCAACAATACCACCTATTTTTGATGGGAATGATTATGAATATTGGAGATATCGTATGAAGACTTTCATTATCAGTACTGGAGTTTATAATTTTTTTATGATTATTAGAGAATATAAAATCCCTGACAAAGAAGCTAGTACCTTCACAAATCAAGAAAATCGTGAATATCAATTGAATTATAAGGTACTCAATACTTTTCTTCGCTCCATGACCAGAAATATATATAGCCAAATTTTTTCTTATCAAGCAGAAAATTCTATATGGAAGAAACTTGATGTTAGACACTTTGGAACTTCCAATGTAATTGAAACAAGAAGATCCATGCTCAGAGCTGAATATCATTGTTTTTGCTTTCCTTATGGGGAACCCATATGTAAGGTGCAACAAATATTTGTGACTCTTGTTAATAGTTTACAATCAATGAGTGAGAACGGTTTGGATAATGAAGATCTTGTTGATAAGATCACATACATCGTGCCAAATGAGTGGGAATCCAAGAGAACTAGTATTGATGAGAACAAAAAGGTTACTCAGATTTCTCTTGATGAAATTTTTGGAACTCTTCTTGAACATGAAACTAGAATGAAGAAAGATGCTAATAACATAAAGAAGAATAATGACAATGGAATTGTTGCTTTTACTAAAACATCAAATCGTATGAATGCCAAGACTCCTGAGAGAGTTACTAGATCCAAATCTAATAAGTTTGTTATTCAATCCGAATGTAGTGGAAGTGAATATTTAGAGAATGAATTTTTCAATATTTCTCAAAGAATAAACAAGATTATTGGATAGAAGAACTTCCAATCCAAATACAAGAAGAAAGAAAGAAAAGATAAGAAAGACTCATAAGTTACATGTTTTGAATACAACAAAGCTGGACATATAAGACTAGATTGTCCTATGTTTAAGAGAAATGAAAGAAAGGATGAGCATTATAAGAGTAAGAGAAAGAAGTATTACAAGGCTAAAGCTAATAATTTCTTGAAAGATAACGACAACTAGAGTTCCAGTGGTGGTGACTCTTCAGATGAATCATCAGATTACGAATATTCTGGATAGAAGAATCTTGGTCTAATAGCCAAACTACCTATTGACAATCATTGCTTAATGGATAAGGTACACAATACTGAATCAATGACCAATGTTTCTTTAAATGAAAACTATAGTGATAGTAAATAATATAACTCTTTTGATGAAGAATCTTATTTTGACGACGATAATACGTTACCTACCTATCAAGAAGTTTCTAGGTTTGCAAAGATCCTTGAGATTGAGAATTCAAAAATCCTGAAAAGGCTTGATAAGGAAAATTCTAGGAATACTATTCGTACTAAGGTAATATCAGATCTTTCTAAAGATCTTGATAAGAAAAATTTTGATTTTGAAAGTATTTCAAAAAATCTTTAGGAAGTAAATTCTATGAAGAATAATAGTTCTAAAGATCTAGAATAGGTAATTAATAAGAATTTTTTTTTTCAAGCCTAACTTTAGTTCAAAATAAAAAGTTTTAGAAGACAAAAAATTTAGTTATCAAACTTAAATATAAAATATTTTCCTTGAGGTTGTTTTTTTCAAACATTACCTTAGGTAATGAAAATTCTGATAAAATGTATTCTCACATCCGACCTCTATGGAATAGTTCTCGATTTGGTTATACTAGTTCTAAAACAATTTTTAGCAACAATTATTTTTTTCCTCCAAGTGCTCCATTCTGTACTAAGTGTCTGTGCGGTGGGCATTGGGAAAAAAATTGTTCCTTAAAAAAATTCAGTCTTTGGGATTTCGTAAAGCCTAATTTTCTAATAAAATGCGGGTGCCTAATATTTTTCTTTCTGAAATTTCTAGATCCAAGCATGTTTGGATTCCGAAAACCTAACTTTTTCTTTTTTTTCAGGAAAATATAGAGAGTACCAACAGAAATACATGGTACATGGATAGTGGATGTTCCTGATATATGACTGGTAACAAAATCTATTTTTAAAATATTATCAAGACGAAAGGAGGAAAAGTAACTTTAAGAGATAATTCTCAGTGAGAAATTATTGGTATAGGTAACATCATTCTTCATGAAAAAACGTTGATTTCAAATGTTATATTTGTTAAGGGTATTAATCAGAACCTCATTAGCACAATTCAATTATGTGATGGATGTTACCTAATGAATTTTAGTAATGTTAAGTGCTTAGTACACAATTCCAAAGACGAGTTTATTCTTACTTCCCATAGGCAAGAGAATGTATACACACTAAACATAAAAGACCTTAGGAGCCAAGATCTACCTTAGCTTAGTGCAATGGAAGATCATTCTTGGATGTGGCATAGAAGGTTAGGTCACTGTAACCTTAATAAATTATGCAAACATTCTAAGAAAATATTAGTTAAGGATTTACCGGAGCTTAGATTTGATTCTTCAAAAGTTTGTGACACTTGTCAATATGGCAAGGAACGTAAATCCTGTTTTAAATCAATTGGTGAAGTCTCAACTACTGATGAATTACAGTTAGTGCATATGGATATCTTTGGTCCTACAAAAACAGGAAGCATTGGAGGCAAGTATTATGTATTTGTTTTAGTTGATGATTACACTATATTTACATGGGTCTATTTTCTAGAAATAATGTCTGAAGCCTTCTCATATTTTAAAAGTTTTAGAGCCCAACATAAAAATGATAAAAACCCTTCCATTGAAAGCTATTTATAGTGATCATGGAGGATAATTTCAAATTTCTGATTTTGAAACTTTTTGTAATAGAAAAGGAATTACTCACAATTTCACAGCACCCAGAACACCTCAACAGAATGGTGTTGTTGACAGAAGGAAAAGAATTCTTCAAGAGATAACTAGAACCATGTTGAGTGATTATTACATAGACAAACATTTTTGGTCTAAAGTTGTAAGTACTAATTTTTATAATATAAATCGAGTTTTGATTAGACCTTTTTTTAATAAAACACCTTATGAGTTATGGAATGGTAGAAAACCAAGACTTTCCTAATTCAAGGATTTTGGTTGCCAGGTATTCATTCTGAATACTAAATATAATCTATAAAAATTCACACCAAAATCTGATGAAGGAATTTTCTTAGGCTAATCCACAACATCTAAGGCTTATAGAGTTTTCAATAAAAACACTTGTACTATTGAAGAGAAAGTACATGTAAAATTTGATGAAACTGATCCTTTTGTTTTTAAACAACCCCAACCTACATCTTCAGATGTGTTTTCAAAAACTGGTTATCAAACGTTGTTATATGACCCTTCTGATAAGGAAAATGTCCAAGAAGATGTTTCAAAAGTATTTACCCCATAATATTTCCAACCCTATATTGATGAACAGGTTTTACAAAAACCAAACCAGGTGTTTCTCAAGAATCATCCCTGTGATAGTATCATTGGTGGTGTGAATCAACCTATAAATACTAGAAGTTCCATAAGAAATGAAGTAGAACATATAGAATTTTTTTCCCAATTAGATTCAGAAAACACTGAAAAGGGAATAGACTATGAAGAAACATATTCTCTAGTATCTAGACTTTAATCTATTTGTATTTTAATTACCTTTACAGCATTCTTCAATTTCAATATTTTCCAAATGGATTTCAAATGTGCTTTCCTTAATGGTTATGTTCAAGAGGACGTTTTTGTTAAACAACCTCCTACTTTTGAATATAAAAAACATCCGGATCATATTTTTAGACATACCAAAGCTTTGTATGGACTTGAGCAAGCCCCTCGATCCTAGTATTATAGACTTACATGATTTTTGCATCAAATCCATTATGTTAAGAGAAATACAGATCCAACGCTTTTTTTAAAAAAAGATAAGAAAAATGTTTTGATTGTTCAAATTTAGGTTGATGAAATTATATTTAGTTCAACTCGGCAATATTTAACTGATTTATTTGCGGATCTAATGAAATATGATTTTGAAATGAGCATGATGGGTGAGTTAACATTTATCCATGGTTTTCAAATCTCTCAAAAACCAGATGGAATCTATATATGCAAACATCAATATGTTAAACATCTTCTCAAAAAGTATGGATATGACAACACTAAGAGTATAAGTACTCCCATTGGTACCTCAAATACACTTTATATTGATGAAGCTAGGAAACTAGTAGTCAAACATCTTTTAGAGGTATGATAGGAAGTTTAATTTACTTAACATATAGTCATCCAGACTTAATGTTTTCAGTATGATTTTCTGCAAGATGTCAATCCAATCCTAAGGAATCTCATTTAAAGTCAGTGAAAAAAATCGCTACTAAAAGGGAACCATGGATTTTGGACTCTTTAATACTTCTGGAAATGATGTTTTTAAAAAAGTTTTTTATATACTGATTTTGGTGGATAGATAATTGATAGAAAGAGTACATTCGAAAATTTTAATTTCATAAGAGATTCATTAGTTTCTTTGTCATACAAGAAGCAACACTCAGTAGCACTTTCCACTGCAGAAGTTGAATATGTAGAAGGTGGATGTTGTTGTGCTCAGGTTTTGTTGATGCAACACACACTCACAGACTATGGTATGAGTTCTACCAAAACAAAAAATTTGTGTGATAATACAAGTTCCATTTCCCTTAGTAAAAACCCTTCACATCACTCTTGTGCAAAACACGTAGATATTAGGCATCACTTTCTTAGGGATCACACACAAAAAGGATATATACATCATCAATTTATCAGAACTCAAGATCAACTTGATGATATTTTAACAAAATATTTACCCTCTGATAGATTTGAATACATTAAACAGATGTTAGGAATGATAACAATAAGGTAATACTCTTTGTTAACTTTTTTTTCAAGTCAATCTCCTTACAGTAATAAACTCTTTTTCATAAGAGGAGTACATTTTCTTGTTAATTCAAAAAAAAATTCATATTTTTTGTAATGATGTTTTTCTTGATTTTGTGTAATTAAGTTTTTCATGATTTTTCATAATAAAGTTTTACATATTTTTCATAATGAAGTTTTTCATGATTTTTCGTAATCAAGTTTTTCATGATTTTTCATCATGATGTTTTTCATGATTTTTCGTAATGATGTTTTTCATGTTTTTTTGTAATGAAGTTTTTCATATTTTTCATAATTAAATTTTTCATGATTTTTCATAATGAAGTTTTTCATGATTTTTCATACTGATGTTTTTCATATTTTTCATAATGATGTTTTTCATGATTTTTCGTAATGTTGTTTTTCATGATTTTTCATAATGAAGTTTTTCATGATTTTTGTAATAAAGTTTTTCATAGTTTTTGTAATGAAGTTTTTCATGATTTTTCGTAATGATGTTTTTCATGATTTCCATAATGAAAATTTCTTAATGAATATTTTTTTACTCAAATTTTCATAATAAAGATTTTCTATGTTTTTTTCTGTATTCTTGTTTTTTATCCAGAATATAAAGTTCTTCAAGAAAATTTTCCTCAATACAAATAATCTTCCATGTAATCTGAAATGTATGATTCTTTCATGAGATCACCTTTTACATGCTGGTATTTTATTTTGTTTCTTTTAAAATTTCTCGGATTCTACTTTCCTTAAATCTGAATGTTTTCCTTTAAAAACCTCAAAAGATTGGATCCTGCCAAATTTTCCTTGCATCTATCATTTCAACCATCAGATTTGATCAGAAGAATTATCATCCATTAGATCAAGTTTGGAAGGTGAACCATCACATCAAACACCTATATAAAGGACCCCTAAAGGTTTATACCACATTGATTTAATCCTCTACATGTCGAAGCTTTTCCCCTCATACAAAAGCCCATTATGAAGCTCTTAGAGTTTTCTCATGTTTGAATGTCTGCAGAAGAATCCTATTAGAAAGATATGTCTACTGTCAAGCCGATTTCAGAGTGTCATGTATATAGAGAAAGGTTGGTGCATCTTAATTTCATCAACAAATATGATTCTATAATCTCCAAGAACATCAGGTTGAATGGTTGGGAAAGTGTCTGCATATCAAAGCTAGGAGATCAAGACTTGGTGTATCCAGATATGATCATCGGGTTTTATGAGTCAGTTAGTTTCTTTAAGGAAGAAGGCAGAGATAATTTTTCATTCAAAAGTTATGGAAAAACCTATGCTTTATCTTACACTAAGGCAGCCAACTTAGTTGGAGTTCCATATGAAGGGGAAGTCGAGTTTTGTTCACACAAGATATCGAATGTTCAAGGAAGTTTTATAAAGGTAAATTCTATGGAGTGTCGTGGACTTTCAAATGTCAAGACTGCAAAGATTACTCCCCTGACCACAAATAATCGGATCCTTGAATTGTGGGTTCATGGTTTTATCGTACCGAGAAAAGTTGATAAGGACACCTTAAAGAAGAGTGACATGTTCATCATAGATTTTTTGCTGAATCTGAGGAAGATAAACCTGATTAAGCGTATTCTAATTACGATTGAGAATATTAAGAATGGGAACTTGAAATCTTAGATTATTATGTACTCGACCATTATTTCCAAGCTTATTGTTAGGTGCTTGGAGTCCTTCAAAATCCCTTGTTTTTCTATATTGAGGATTTTCAAAGTAAGGTTGATCAGTGATGATACTCTCAAGAGAATGAAAGTTGGTTTCTCGAAGGAGAAAGGATAATTCTATGTCTTACCAGGGGAAGAGGCTGAAGTTGTTCCCAAGGAACAAGAAGTTCTTGATCCTTCGAAAAAATAAGGGAAGAAGAGGATGTTGAATGAAGTTGTAGAAGAAGGAAAAATCTGAGAAGCTAAAGAAACACAATCCGCACCTCCAAAGCCCAAGAAGTAGAAATCGTATCCAGAAGAGGTGGTTACCAAGTAGAGGGATGAAAAAAAGAATCAGAAGGAAGGAGTTCCACAGTTTGGATTTGATGTTGCAAAGGCCAAACCGTTGAAATAGAAGTCAACTATTGATCTTGAGAAGCAATCCAAAGAAAATAAGCAAAAGAAGAAGATGTGTGAGGCTAAAATTGTGCCATCCCTTCTAAGGGATACTGAAATTGTATTAGAGAACATCCCAGTACTAAAATATTTCTCGGTTAAACCCCTACTTGACACTCTGGGGAAGAAATTTTTCACTCCGGAAAAAGCCCAATAGAAGTTTGTTGAAGAAAAGGTAGTTGAAGAAAAAGGAGAAGAAGAGGTTGAATGTAGTGATGGTACCGAAGACCTTATAAAGCATGTTTAATATTATCATGAAAAGGAAACCCCATCTGAGATACTATCTATCAGAACTTCTAATGTAGAGTCTTCAAAGCTCCCAACTCCTAGGAAGGATGAGGAAGGTGAAGATTATAAGGGAGAAGAAGAAGTTAAAAAGATCTCTGAGGATGAAAGTTATAATCAACATTTTATACACCCTAAGGATGTTGAGGCTAGAGATGAGAAGGAGAATGTATATGAAGATAAGTTTTCTCAGCTGTCTGATAGTGAACATAATTCTCTAGATGAGGAAGATGTTCCGATAACCAATAAAAGGAAACATGTGGTTGTGTAGGTTACACCTACGAAAGTTGTTTCAAAGAAGAAGGAAGTTGGTGGATCTTCAAATAGGAATCTTTTTGTTCTATAAAAATATCCTTCACTAAGAGAAGTCTTGAATTCAGAATCATCTTCTCTGGGACATGATTTCATAGTCCAATCCTTGAATATGCTTGTTCAGACAATTCTGATTTTTCCAAGCATAGATCACAAATGCCAGATGCTTCAAAATACTTTGATCCAAAAATCAGATTCAGTGTCCATGGTTATGGACAAGTGTGTCAAGATGGAGATAGACTTCAAATATTTCCTTATCAACTATGAATCCCACAAAAGATATTTTAAGAAAATGGTGAGATGGTCAAAGAATACAGTTGAAGATTTGAGAGAGCTTGATGATTTTCAAGATGATGTTAAAGAAACTTTTGATAGTGAAGATAGAAAAATCAAGGATCTCAAAAATAGCTTTGAGGAAAAGCTAAATATTAATCAAAATACTCGGATTCAGGAGGTCAAGTATCTGAATGGGAAGTTGTACTCTGCTGCTCAGAGCTGGAAGAGAGAAAGGGATCTCCGGATTGAGATTGAAGAGATGCTAGTAAAGCAAGATGACTTGTTAAAGGCTCAGGCAGAAGCTCTGAAGGATCAGGAAGAAAAGATCAAATCCTTAGAGAAGCAGGCATAGGAAGACCACAAGGAGCTAAAGAAGCTAAAAACCATAGTGAAGAAGTTGATACCCAAGGAGAATGGAGGAAAATAAATCCAATCTTTTGTTGTATTTTCTTTCCTTATACAAATTTTTCCAATCTTAATGAAATTTTTGTTGCTCGTTTTTATTTGCATGCTTTGTACTAATAATTCAGGTACTATAATTTCTTTTCCATTCCCTCAAATTCTTTTTGAAAATAACAAAGGGGGATAAAGGAAAAACAATTCTAAGAAAAGAATAAATATCCCTATGTAAGGGGGAGTTTATCTAAGGGGGAGTTTTCATTACAGAAATTTCTGTACACAAGATAATAAAAAATATCATTCCGGAAATCTAGAATACGATTTTTAGTGTTCCAAATCTTAAGGGGGAGTTATTAATATTCAGCCTTTCCCATATGATAAGGGGATAAGTTTTATTTCAAAGTCTATAAAATTATTTCTATATCCTTATATTATTTTTTGTGAGGATGTTTGTTCATTCCAAAAAGGGAGAGATTGCTGAGTCAATAAGGTTTTCCTTATGACATTTACATTCCTTCATACATGGCGGAGATTGTTGAGTCATTAAGGTTTCCTTATGACTTTACCATTCCTTCTTGTTTTGAAAATCACAAACACCTTATCTCAAGGAAAATCTCATTTTATCTATGTGTTTTACATCTATAAGGAAAAATTTCTTTCCCCAAGGAAATTTATCCTTACCATGTTTTTATTGTTCATATCATAATTTTTCTAAGTGTAAAATTTGGTTTGTAACCAAAACCTCAGAATACTATAATTACCCAGATATGAAGCATTTTGTTTTAAGATCTGAATTCTCAGAATTCTGGTTAAGAACTCTTTTGAGATCTGACTCTGAATTCTCAGAATTCTGGTTACAAACTCTTCTGAGTTCTAACGTCAAATTCTGAATACGAATTCTGAGTACGAACTCTTATGAATACTGACTCTAAATTCTTGTTATGAATTCCTCTAAGTTCTGACAAAAAATTCAGGTTACGAATTCCTATGAGTTCTGACTCTGAATTCTCAGGAACTCTGACTCCAAACTTTGTAAGTTCAGGTTCCAAATTCTTATGAATCCAGATTCTGAATTTCCATGAAATTTAGACTCTATAATTCTATAGAGTTCAGTTTCCAAATTCCAGAGAAAACAGAATCTGAATATCCTTGTATTATAGACTCCGAATTCATTTTTTGGTTATTCTCCAAACTTTTATTTGCTTACATTCCAAATATTTGATTTTAGTAATGTAACGATATTTTTCCTTACACTTGTTTTTGCTATAAAACATTTTTGTGCATTTAGTTACTAAATAATCATTGTTTAAGTGACACGTGTAAATGTCCCTCTGAAATTCAAGGAAAAATATGATCGTTGGAGGAGGGAGATGACAGTTGGTGATGTTCCTATAAATATGAACTCATTTGAAAACAGCTTAATACTATTCTATGACTCTGGAGATTACATGTTGTTGAAGTGATTTCTAGAGAGAGACTCTCATGCTTAGTGCGTACTGAACGTCTTGTTCATATTGGCTTTGTGCAACTTTGAATTTTTATGATTACATTCGAGGGCTTCTGGGGATAAGAAGAGAGAGGTGCCGACTACCTTGAATTTAGGGATTCCTTGCTGAGAAAGACAGAGGTGCCGACTACCTTGAAGTTGAAGGCTTGTAGGGATAGCAAGATAGACTCCAATCATCATATCGAGGGCTTACCCTGGTGTGGGTAAGACAGAATTTCTTGAAAGTATAAATCAAGGGACCTTTATCAAAGGTTGTTGGATACCCTTCTCTTTGGATTAAAAGACTTACTACTTGTTACATGATTGTTCCCAGTTTTCTGCTTCATTTGTATTTTTGGGGAAAGTATAACAATATTATACTTTCTTATACTTGTACTCTGATTTAGTGATATTTTATACACTTTAAGGTAGAATCTTCATCTTTATAAACAATCATTAATTTCCATTTTCTGGAACCATATTTCCGGATTCTCATTCTCAGAATCATATTTCCAGAATCAAGCAAGTGTGTAGAACTAGAGGTTTTTTGAATTTCCTTATTTAACCTTGTTAAACATAACCACATTTAAAAGTTACAAAGGGATTTTTAAAAGTATACAATTCACCCCCTATTGTATTTTGAGCATCATTAGATACTTGATTCAGTATCTCTATTATTTCGATCCAACATTTGGTATTATAGAGTATATCATACTCTCATGCCATCTCAAAAAACATATGAAAAATAATTTTATTTGTACATCCCATTTCATTTGATGTCTTCTAAGGAAAAATATCTCATTGTCTATTGCATGAATCATTAGCACAATTCCGTTGAGTTCCATCTGTTGACTAACACCAAAAATAGTAGTGTGATAATCACTAATCATAGTGGGAAACCATATAATCATGAAAAGTTACTTATAGGATATCTTAATCGGGACACGTTATTATTTAATCTATGAAACCATAGGTTTATCCTAGGTTATTAATTGTCATATTATACTTAAATACTTCATGATGTTTTGTAAAGACTTTATGAATTTCCAAATAATCTCCCCTGAAAGTGTCAAACACAGTGTGCAGCAAGGCCCATTATTAGGCACCTGCTCCCAATCATGTATAGCACAATACAATGTTTTTAGAGTTATTATCCCTAGGGGAATATGTGAAAGATCCACATCCACATGTTATATCCAAAAAGGGGTGTATTTATAGTAAACTACTCACTCTCTCCTTAACCAAAATTCCATGAAATTATCCTTTACATTGAATTTCCCTTATAATAATGCTTATATAAATCCCATATATATTCATAGAAATTTCCCTAGGGATTTAGCTAATATAACCTTGACCATGTTTCTAAAGGGTTACTAAAATATTACTTTAATACCAAACATAGAGACTTAGTCCTCTGAAACATGGATATTTGGACATTTTAGATGCAAATTCTTCACATTAGAAATGTACAAGAACATGGATAATAATAGTTTAATGTTTTTTGGAAACATAAAACGAAATATTCTAACATGGTGAAATATTTTTAGAGTTTCCCACATATATAATCCAATTTATAACTACTACTTAATGCATTTCATCATAACCTAGTGGAAGGAAACATAAGAATGGGTGTGATCCGATGTTTAGTAAGGGTAAAAAAAGGAGATATGTAAGCATAACATGAACCCAAGGGTATGATAAAATGGTCATAACATTTCAATCTCATACACTACATATCAAATATCATACACATGATTCATGGAATGAGTACTAGTAGATAATAAGACATGAATCATAAGGAAATAAATAGAATAATCAATGAGATCATAAAATATGAATAAGACATGGAATTTGTATCATACACACAAAAAAATAATATTATTTCCATATTACTCAAGTATAACTTCCAAAGGAAATAATAGTAGAAAAATTTACTTCATTAAGCTGAGTTCAAATCCCATTTTAGCCATGTATTATTGAACTAAGTTCACTTCTTTTTCTAGACCTGTATTTCTGAACTAAGGTCACTCCCTATTCCAATCATGTATATCTCATGAGATATTAAACTTTACCAAATGAATTAGATGGATATATGGGTTCAAACACCATTTATGTAATAACAGAACCACCTAGCACTGTCTAGGAAACACCAATGTATAATTTATAATGGACTATCCCAGTGCAATCTGGTTTACGCCATAATATAAATTATAACTTGCTTACCTAATACTACATGGTAATTCTCATCTTATATGAAATAAACATGAACCATAACATTAATAAAGTATAACTATATTTCATATAATCATAAAACATCAGGTAAAGAATAATCTTTAATAATCTTTTTTACCCGTGGAAGGGAACTGGGTTCATTTCAATCTCTTTTGAACATGATTGACACGTGGAAAATAAATGAGGTCCTTACCTCTCATTCCATAAAAAACTAGACCATTAAGATGAATAATATTAATTTTATACCTAAATTGTACACTTAGTAAAAAATAAATTATATAAAATGATGTCATAATAGATATAAAATATTTTTTAAAGATCATTGGAATAATTTCTTGAGAAAAATATCCCTTCCTTTATGAAAAATTAAATTTAAAACACATAACAATTTTCATTCATTTTTCTTTAAAAAAAATTTATACATATAAAGGAATATTTTAAAATCATTTTCCATAAATATTATCCTAAAATAAAATTTAAAAACTTTTTGAAAAATATTTTATCAGACATTTTTTTGATAGAAGATAGATTTCAGACCGAAAATAGACAAAGTTCAATTCCCTTAAAAATATTATTAATTATCATAATTAAAAAGTAGTAGGAAAATGGTACAATTATTTTGAGATATCATGAATAACTTGAGGGAAAAAATTCATGATTATTTTTGAGAGATGGATCATAATATTTCACCAATATAATAATAATCATAAACGATCCCGATAAATGATAAGATTATAGCAATAAACACTTACCACTTTACAAATTTTGAATCATAATCCCCATGAAATAATAACTTTAAATTTAGATTAAAATATCATCTAATGAATTATATTCATTATATAACATGTAAAATATGAAGTATATAATTCTTCTAATGTAATTTAGGTGTATAACATAACATGTGTCACAAAAAAACAAAATGGATACAAAATTCCCACACCGATTTGGTAACTTTTGAACCCTAAACTCAAATGAACAAGAGATAATAAAATTGATATATAAATATAAATAATAATAATTATTATTATTATAATATACATTAATGGGATGTATATATGAAACATATAAGAAATGGGTGGTGAATATAGCTTGGGTCTCACCAAAGTAAAAAAAGAGACATATGTCCCATACTACATGAGTAACTTTTGAATCACAATCCCCCAGAAATAAAAAAATAAATATAAAATTTTAATATCATAAAATTAATGAAATTATTGATAAAAAAATTAATTAGGTTGTATATAAATCACACTAAATAAAAAAGTTGTGAATATAGAATCAGTATGATAGAAATAAAATTGAGACTAGAAATCCCTATTACATAAGTCTTGACTTCTTAAGTACTTGTTGAAACCTTCAAAATAATTAATATATGTTTATTATAATTAAAAAATATAACCATATTCATATATATAAAAAGTTATAATATTTTATTATTACTTTTATTACCCATTTATTAACAACTCAACGTTAAAGTTACATTATGGGTAATAACAGCTTTGTTTATAAAATATGTTTTGACTTATTATTTTTTGTCCTTTTATTTTGGTCATTAGTTACTCATTTGCAGTATTGAAGCCATGATATAAATATCATATGTATCCAGTATATATGTATTTATAATACTTTATAAATATATAATTAGGAAATTAAATACACAATTCATGAAGACAGTAGGTCATACGTACGCATGAATGTTGTTTCTATATTTTGGTCATAACGAATAAATGAAAACAAAATGTTATATATATATATATTAATAATGGTAGTATCATAATTATTATATATATAACATATTTATATTAAGACATATCTATAATAAATTCCATGTAAATCATGAATGAACCACATTTCTTCACGATGCGGTAGTCCGTCGTACACACGAATAATATTATCATGTACCCACAAATTGGAAAGAAAGAATCTATGTGTTAAATTATAACAAAATAAATTTTAAAAAATCATAAATATATTATATTTCATATATTAACAATAAATCCATCATTATTTCCAACCTTGATAGGTGTCAATGTAATAAATAATGACATTGTTCTGTGAGGTGCTAGTCCACCATTAATACAAACGATGATTGTGTTCCCCATTTGATGGAAGTGTGTGAAGTTGTATGTAATAACATTACCAAATATTATTATATTTAATATAAATCGGTTCATATATAATAATTATATAAAGATAATTCAATGGGTTTTAGTAATAAATTAAACCAAAACCGTCATTGAATAATGTTGCATATTTTTTGGTATCTCATTTTTGTTTGCACAAAAGTACATACATGGTTGGATTTATTCCCAATGTACGGATTCTATGATGATATTATGGATGTTGGGAAGTTATTTGGTAAGGGTGTTTTCAATCGAAATTCCATAATATTAATGAAGAAGTTGGGAGAGTGAGTTCTATTTTATAGTGGAATAGGAGTGGAATTCTTTTAATCACCAAAAGGTAAAAACTATTGGGAGGTCTACCTTACCTCATGTTCCTCATATAAAGAAATATTTTTCATAAAATATGGTATATGGTCGAAATATTTCCGTACAATGGGTTTTGGGAAAATTTATAGGTCATTTGTTTTCTCATGTTTAATGTTTAGTTCCATTATATGTTCATTTTTCTCTTAATCACTGTAATTAATTTTAAATGTTTTCACTAATTATTTTTGTAAAAAATTATGTTGAACTTATTATAAATTATAATTTTTTATGATTCCAAATATTTAATCAATATTATTAAATTATAAGAACATAAATAGAAAATAATAATTTAAAAATAATCCTACAAAAGGGATGAAACAATAGATTTTTAAAGATAAAATGTTCAAAAGTGAGAAATGATTTTATATCCAATTTCAATCTGAAATGGAATAAAATTACATAAATAATAATAATAGATGTATAATTTATCAAAATATACTTTAAAAAAATATATACTTTTACTATATGAATGATTCGAACAAAAAGACTGATATCTATTAAAATTCAGTATTTTTCACTATTTATCATAAAAAGAAACATATCTCAAAAAAAGTATGGCTATGATAATTATTATGTTATAATTTCAAAAATAATGTTTCTTTTTTTCAATTTTTTTAAAAATTTACAAAATTTAGTTTTAATGTTAGGGAACCATTATAATGAGGTAAAACACTCAATCAAAAAAATAAATCTTTTTATGCATAAAATGGTATTTATTATTATCTCTTATATAGAAAACACATAGTATTAATGTTAATTTTTTTAGGGAATATATGATATATAAATTTCATTAAAATAATTCATAAAAAATTTTGTAGTTAATTTATTGAGATAATACAGGTTTGTTCATAGAAAAATAGTTTTTTCGAAAGAGAAATTTATTTAATTTCAAGTAGTTATTAACTTAATTTATCAATAATTGGTTACAAAAGAATTCATTTAATAAAAATTCATATAAAATATTTTCCATATTTATTTAGTCCCTTTAATTCCCACTATTCCAATAGCTAGTTTATAACTATAATAATATTTTAATAATATATCTTATTTAATATAAACTCAGTGTTGCGTGTACCTAAAGCTAAGCTTGGTGTTGGATATAATGAAATATAAAACTAGAATTATGCATAATACCATTATAATTTAATGTTTTATCTACAAAAATCAAAATATATCATTTTTTAGTGTAATCTTAACTTTTAATTGTTTATAAAGCAAGAGTATCTAGTTGTAGCATAATGTCAAAGACATTATATAATTTTAGTTCTCTCAAAAAAAAAATTAACTCATGGTGTTACAGGGAGTGCACATAGTGTAGGAGACTATATTGAATTAAAAATTATAAATGGTTGTTCTGTTTTATCCTTTAATCTCAAATATTACCTCTATATCAATTAAATGAAAATTACTAAGAGAAAATGATCTTCTTTCTAAATATATCATTAGGCAACCCTTCCATGTGGAATAACAAATGAATGAGTTTGGGGTAACTATTTTTAAATGTAGTTTGGAAAACATTTTATAAACTAAAATATGTAACTGATAGGTTAAAGAAGAATTTTAAAAATTAGTGGTGAGTACTCTAAGTGGATTCTCACTAGAGTTCAGTTCTGACACAAATTACTTAAAAATCACAACCCTTTTCCCTCACTAAGTGCATGAACCTGAATTTAAAATTTCTTGTCAAATTAATCTCATTTATATCAATAAAAAATAAAATTTCACTTTATTATATTCAAACCATTTCATAAAACATTCTAATAAATTTCTACACTGTTCCATGTGGATCAACCTTATCTCCCCCATTACTACATTTTATGAGTTTGTAGTGATACATCAATTAAATAAAATATTCAATTTTATTGCCCTGGTATATATAACGTATAAATATAGGAAGATAAAAAAATGAATCCTTTTTTACGAATTGTAATTATTATAGATTATATATTTTATGAATTTTTCAATTAGTTTCTTATATTTAACCTTTTAATACATGGTCTAACAGTTCAATTTTTTAGGAACAACCTCAGTATAAGAATACCCACTAAAGGGAGATAAAATGAAGAACAACTCACATTCAATCCCACGATCTAAAGGTACCCGTGAAGACAAAAAAATTACACATCAGAAGAAACATACATGGCATAGAGAGAAGTATGATTAGTATAATGAAAATGAGTTTGACAGGAGCTCTATAAAATATAACTCAATGGTGATTGTTTTGATCAAAAGTGGATGAACCTCATACGTGGGGGTCAATTTGAGAATTATCAACCCTCTAGTCATTGACCTGTAATTTGAGATCATGTTGATAATCATATAAATGATCACAAATTCCATTCATTTTTTAGTCTACCTAATGAAGAACCCAACTATCACATTTTAAATTTTAGGGAGTTGTGTGGCACATTACATTTTAATGATCTAATAAAATATGTAGTAAGATTACACCTATTTAGATTCTCTCTCAAGGAAAAACCTTGGGAGTGGATCTAGTGTCTACCACTACAATCAATCATGACATGGTTATATCACTTAATAATTTATTGGACATCATTTTTTCCTCATTTACTGTCAATGCAACTATGAGTAGGTATTATATATTTTGATTACATAAATGATAAGTATTTATATAGTGTGGATGATCCTCTATTTTATGGGTATGTATCTATTTGAATATTTTTATTCTTTGTTTAAATAATTATAAATCTAATCTTGATCTAGTAAAATAATTATTTAAGAAGTGAAATAATAGGAGTGTCATGTTCTTCCTATAGAACTATTTCACCTTATAACTTATATTCATGACTTGAAATGTTCAAGGATGACCTGTGAAAATCATACAAGTCCTGAATTGTTCATAAGAATCCTCAAATTTCATCATTTCATGAAGTAGTTGTGGATAATCCTTGAATCATTAATTTAAATAATGTGACTGATTTATGATGAGAAAATGGTTTCTTCCATATTTTTTAATCTATGGTGATGGATTTCTCAGTGAATAATGGAATCAAATATTTCAAAATATGAATTTAATTCACATCATGAATTATTAACACCAGACCTAAAATAAAACCTCCAAAATCATGTGTTTTATGATTTCATAACCATTTTTAATTGGATAAAACCCCCCATTGAGGATTTCCTTGATACCCTTTAAACATAAATGAAGACCACTTTGGATTTTTGAATTCCTAACTAGGAGATCAAAGGTAATACTTACTATTATTATTCTACTTCCTAATCCATTATTTTTGGAATATTTTTTCCCCATTGAAGGTAATATGGAATATGATCACTACTATGAAGTTAAGGTGTTCTCTAAATCTTATCTACTTTTTATGTGGGTTGTCAAAATCAAATCCCAAATTTATGTACCTTTGTTTGTAGTAAGTTCTATAGAGTTATCATCCCAACATGTCGTGCGTACAAGAAGTTAAATTTCATAATATCATTATTTAATGTGATATACCAATATAGACGTCCCAATTGGTCTTGTCAAATCCATTGGTGTTGAGACTGAGGCCGGTGCCACCCAACTGGTGTTACATCCATGGACCTTGTTAAAACCTAGCCAGTGTGACAGTTTTTACATGAGATGATTTGGTATTTTTTCTAGCTTAATCTGGGAATTTTCATAACTTATGTATTGTATTGGCTTCTTGATATAGAATCACCTTGGAAATAATTTATTAATAATAATTTTTAGAAACTTAGATCCAAGATCATGAGGAAACAATATTGATATAATTATTATGATAATTGGGAACCTAAATTGATGAAATATATTTTTTTGAAAAAAATGATATTTTTATAAATGGGTCATTGATTCTTAAGATGATATTTCTTGTATGTGGGTTGTTGGAATTGTGATTTTCATACATAGATTTAGTGTTTATATAAAACTATTGTAATTGACTTTGGATGGTGGGATACTTCGTGGCATGTTGAGTTTGTCAAAGAAATACTCATGATTATGTAGACACCTAAGGGATTGATGCAAGATTGTGTACTTTTAATGGGCTAGGTAAACTAGTACGTGATGTCTAAAGGAGGATTATATATGTATATTAGATATATGAGTACCATATGCATAGTCAATAGATTCATGAGGGGAAGCCTCTAGATAACCTAGGTCAGAGGACATTTTTTATTAAGTTTTTTAAGAGATTCATCATGTCACGAACCGTCCCCTGGGGCCCATTCTGTGAGTACCCCAAGCCCGCCATCCATAGTCCAGGGGTTGCTGACTAGCACCGAAAAGGTGTATCCCTAAAATGGGAAGGCATTGCCTTTAAAACTGTACAGACACTCAATCCAAGAATAGAACAATTTGTAACCACAAAGTAAAACTAAATTAGTAAAGGTGTGTAGTGAAAGTAAAGGGTCCGAAATACAAGCCCAATAGAAAGGTATAACTACAACTGTAAAAAAGAAAACAACTCCTAGAATCATACACCAAGGATCTTTCTTAATGTGTAGGTATAGCTAATATCCACTACTCTCCATGTCAGCCAATCCCATCCGTATACCTCCTGATCCTGGATCCCTCATGTCTCAGCCAAGCTACTCGTCGTCTGCACAAAACACAACAAGGTTTGGGTGAACCAAGTGTTTGGGTGAGTAAAAAAATACCAAATAGGGACCCCGAGACCCCTGAAGGTCTCTCAGAATTCCACAAAGGGAAAACCACAAAGAATGATATCAAACACAATGTACAAAGCAATAGACACTGCTCAAACCAGGTGTATGTAAAGCACATAAGTATATATGATTAGTCAAGAATCTTGATCATCTTATTCTATTGAGAGGAATTGCTTCTAACCATATGAATTATTCCCACACATGATCAATAGGCACTAACCCCCACAAGAACCACATAGAATCTGACCTGCACAAGATCGGTATGATCTTACCCACACAGGATCGTTGAGTGCTGACCCACAAAGGATCTCACTCACATAGGATCGGTATGTCGTTGATCCACGATGGTCCTCTCAAGGATGTTCCTCATCAGGTTGCAAACTATTGATCCACACAAGATAGCTAGGTTCTGATCCACACAAGATCTCTAGGTGCTGACCCACATAGGATTGCTCGGTACTAACCTCTGTATGATATGTCTCCAACCTCTGCATCACTTCTAGCCACTGAAATCCCACTGATAGTACGATTGATTCTGGGATAACCGATCATCAATCCATCAGTTGTATTTCAACTAGAATAAAGTCCCACTAATAAGTAATTCGATGATTTTTCACATCATAACGTTCCCAACACAATAGATGACGTGTCAACCGGATGCGTAATCTGTACGTTATTGGCATTTTAGTGCTGAGGACCTGGTTTGATTCGGAGTCGATTCAACCTGGGCATACTCCAACATTCTCCAAAACTATCATGGAGTATCTAAAAAAGGACTATTTGGCTCCAAGGATCCCATCACCATAGACAGTTTGTCAAACAGACATCTGGTTCTCCAGTTACAGCCCTTTAAGCGTTTTTGGGCCCAAGAGGTGTTTGGGTTGGACCCAGCCTTGCCCGAACCATCTTGGGCTTGCTCGGTTGGGATGGGCCATGCACCAGCCCAACAGACCAGCTAGGCATGGCCCACCAGGCAGTCCAGCCCGCTAGTTGGCACGACCCGTGTAGGGGTCGTGTGGTCCGCATCCTGAACAGCTCAAAGAGCTGATCAGTTTAATTAAGGGTGGAGTCAGGTGGTGGTGTGTTTTCACCCACATGACCCACCAGAGTTGGGTCACATGCCAACTCACCGCGGCTTTGAAGGTGTAACTTTGAAGCCACGACTTCCTTCAATGAGGTGCGCGATGGTTCTCCACCTCCACCTCTACAGCCAGATGCTGTCGGCTGCCCGTCCGACCACCACTGCGCTGCTCTTCCACTGTGGTCGGTTGTTGCCAGCCACCGCCCTCATCCTCCGGTGCCGGTCGCCAATGCCTCTGCATCAGTGCTTCTCTTGTGGGCCACTAGGTGAGCTCTGGTGGTCTGTTCTTTTTTCCGGACAAACCTACGGTCCTCTAGGGATGTTTCTGTAATTGTGTGCCTCTCAATTTCAAGGTTCCATCAAGTCGGAACAACCATCCTATGAAAAACGTAATGAAAAACAAGCAGAGGATATCCTGGGACTTGTTCTTTTCACTCATGCCCTCCATGTTAACATTATAACAAGTGGGGGTAAATTATACATCACATTAAAAATTATGAAAAACCCCATTCAAATCCCCCACCACGACAACCCACAAATTCAAGTATGAGGAGAAGAAACGTGGTATTTTCTTAAATTAAATTACAACCCCTACCTCGTGAACTATCAGAGGTATCGTAGACATTGGCATAAGGAGAGTCCCTGTCAGAGTGTGTTCATCGGTGTTCGTTGATCTCGAATCTTCTCTGCCCAAGCATCTGTCCTCCATCGGCCGAAGACGTTGGGTCACTTTGCAAGAGGTTCCTTGCTTGGTGAAGCTGTGTTAAAAATCCACCCTGTGCCACACATAAATAGTGGGGGAAAATGTGAGTAACGCACTGAGGAATTAATGAGGCTAATTTAATGAATGAACCTCTTAATTCCCCAATGGGGCGGTTACAAATAATAGAGATTCCATCCTTTAATTTTCATGACAAGTCACTGGTCTCCACCACCACCACTCATCCAATGGAGAAAAAGAAATAAAATAACTTTTCATGTTATTTTATTATTTTTCTGTGAGGTCTATAAATTAAAATATTCTATTAACCTTATACGGTTGAAGGGAAGCTTCCCAGAAGTGAATCCTGGTGTTACGGATTCAACAATTACCTTGGATATTTCATCTAAGCACCGGTTCAAAAGATAAAAACGTCACCCACCTGTTTACTGAACATACCTTAAAAATGTTTAGAAATTATTTTCGAGCACATTGGGCCTTGAAATCATGTGTCGTCAATATTCATAGACTCATAATTATCCCAAATAATTTTAAAAAAATTACATGGAATTTTTGGGTCTTTACATTCTCCCCACCATATGGATTTTCTTCCCCAAAATCTACATCAAAACTAACGAAATAAACGGTGGTAGTGAACATGCATCTGAGCCTCCTACTCCCATGTGCTCTCTTGGATGTTCTTGTGATACCAACATACTTTCCCCAAAGGAATCGACCACCCATGAAGGACGCACTCTTGTCGATCCTCTACATCCACTGGGATCTCCGCAAACGTCACCCCATCGTCGATGTCCAACTCACCCTAGTTGATAACGTGAAATGGATCATCCACGTATCTTATCAGCTACGAAACATGGAAAAAATTATGCCCATGGTGCACTTTTAGGGGAAGAGCTAGATGGTATTCCCCCTCGGCTACTATGCTGAGGATCTAGAAAGGTTCGATGAACCTCAAAGATAGCTTTCTGCCCCAGCCAACCTCCATAATCCTCTTCGGGTGAGACTAGTATAAAGACTTGTTCCCCCTCCTCTAAATCCAAGGTTCTACGTCTCATGTTGGCATAAGACTTCTACCAGCTCTGTGCAGTCTTCATCCACTCCTGGACTGTCTACACCTTCTCTATGGTAGCAGGTACCAACTCTGGCCCCATAAGTGCCGACCCCCCTAGGTCTATCCAGTAAAGAGGTTACCTGCATGGTCGCCCGTACAAGGCCTCAAACGGTCCCAAGCTGATGGTGGACTGATACCTATTGTTTTATACAAACTACACCAGTGATAGGTGGTCCTCCCAATTCCGGCCAAAATCGAGGACACAAGCATGAATCATGTCCTTGAGTGTCTGTATGGTCTGCTCCATCTGACTATCTATCTGAAAGTGAATGGCGGTGCTCAAGTGTAGCTGATTCCTAAAATCCTCCAACAATACCTTCCACAAGTGGGATGTAAAATAAGCGTCAGAATCTGATAAGATCATCGATGGAACCCCGTGATGTTGTATGATCTCTTGATCGTAGAGGCGTCCCATGCTCTCTACTAATCCCTTCACTCCGATTGGTAGGAAGTGGGCCAACTAGGTGAGAGGGTCAATGATCACCCAGATGGAATCACGGCCCCTAGATATATGTGGTAACCCTGTCACGATGTCCATGGAGATACCATCCCACTTCCACTCTGGTACCTCATGTTTCTGATCTAAGCCCACTGGTACCTGATTCTCGGCCATCACTAGCTCATAAGTGAGGCATCGAGATACAAACTCTACCACAACATTCTTCATCCTTGGCCACCAGTACTGATGCCAGAGGTCCCGTTACATCTTCTCCACTCCATGATATACCGCTAAAGTGAATTTATGGAACTCCCTCAACACCACCTCTCGTAGAATCACTGGTACCATAGTGCGTCCTTTGAAGAGAACAACAAGCTCCCCAACTTCCTAAAATCCCAGAGGAGCCTATACTGAGGATTTTGGAGTGTGTTAGGCCTCAATATCTATTTCCCAAGGCTGTGCCTCCTAGACATACTATAGAAGTGGGGGAGTGACAATCATAGACTAGAGGTAAGAAACATCATCTTTATAAACAAAGGGTATCTGCAATGCAGCTCGCTGCTCTGTTGCCTCACTCAGCATCTATATATTGGACTTCCTGCTGAGTCCGTCTACTACTTCCTTCCCCTTTCCAAGAGTATAGACTATCTCAATGTCATAGTATTGGAGGAACACTAACCATCATCATTGTCTCATGTTCAGTTTTTTCTTTGAGAAGATATACCTGAGACTCTTGTGATTAGAGTAAACTGTAAATCATTCACCCATCAAGTAGTGTCACCACATATTCAATGCAAAGACCACTAATGTTAACTCCATGTCATGGGTAGAGTAGTTCTTCTTTTGTTGTCTCTACTGCTATGAGTCGTAGGTGATCACTTCTCGCTCCTAAATTAAGACTCAACCCAGTCGAGTCCCAGATGTGTCGTAGTAAACTACGTAACGAACGCCCTCTTCTGGTAGCCTCAAGATGGGAGAACTCCTTAGTCTCTACCTCATCTCCTGAAAACTCTATAGGGACTACTCTTTCCACAACAAAGACATCCCTTTCTTCATCAAATATAATAAGGGTGACACTACCCTGGAGAAGTCAGGTACATGTCTCTGGTAGTACCCAGCCAATCCAAGGAAACTTGACAATTTGGTCACACTCTTGGGTGGTTCCCAAGAAACCACTACCACTATATTTTCTAGATCCACTTCACCTCCATCGTTTGAGATAATGTACCTTAAGAAGTGGACTTCCCATTTCCAGAACTAGAACTTTGAGAGCTTCCCATTAAGCTAGTTCTCTCAGAGTGTATCTAGAACTATCTTCATGTGTGTGGCGTGATCCTCCTCCGACGCCGAGTATATCAAGATGTCATCGATGAAGACCACCACAAAGTGATCAATGTATGGCTAAAATATCTCGTTCATGATCTTCATGAACACTTATGATGCATTGGTCATGCGAAAAGGCATCACTAAGAACTCGTAATGGTCACACCGACTTCTAAAGGTTGTTTTCAGTACGTCATTGTCCTGTACTCTAACCTGCTGATAGCCTTCTCTAAATTCTATCTTCGAAGACCAATGAGCTCCCTTCAGCTGGTCGAAGAAATCATTAATCCGCAAGAGTGGATACTTGTTCTTCATGGTCACCTGGTTCAAGTGTCGATAGTGCACACACAGAATCAATATCCCACCATCCTTATTGGAAAACAAGATTGAGGATGCCCATGGAGAAACATTGGACCTTATGAACCCCTTTCCTTGAATGTTACCCAGCTATACCCACAACTCTTGACGCTCCACGAGAGACATCAAATATACTAGTATAGATATTATTGTCATCCTAGGTATAGTTCGATGTAAAATTCTACCTATCTGTGTGGAGGTAGTCCTAGAACATCATCAAGAAAGAAATTATCAAACTGATCCACCTCTATTGGAAAAGTCAGAATCATCGTGCCAACAGCACAGAGGGAGAGGCTAGCCAACTAGTGAGTGATGGGATGAACCATCCTTCGAGAAATACCATCATGTACTACAAATGATTCCTTCTCACTAGTGAAGAAAAACATAATCCCATCCTCATAGAAACACCACACTTATTCACCTAAAATAGTCGATCTGAGCATGAACTATGGATAGCCAGTCCATACCTAAGATGACTTCGAAAGGCCTTGGCGCTACTACTATGAGATCACAGCCAAAGCTCTTGCCTCATATAGTGAGCTCACACTACCTTAACCAGTGTGTAATCATTAAATCTTATCCCATAAGAGTCCCTAATCACAATGATCGAGCCAACGGCTCCATCGGAATCCCTATGCTCCAAATGAGTGTTGTGGAAAAGAAAGGGAGACTGGAACATGTATCTATAAGTACTACAGATAGTGTGTAATAGACACAGATCATACCTATAATCATCTCTGGGGAACCATGGTCATAGGCCTCAGCTGCTTGAAGTTGTGATCGCCCGTGTCCACCAGCTCCATGTGGTCGGGGTGGACCTCTTGGTGGTGGTGGTAGTTGAACCTGTAATCGCCACCCACCGCCTACTGGACGACCTTATTCTCTACCTCATCCTCCGACCAGTGTATATCCTCACGTGAATCTATTCCTCTGCCTCGGAGGTCTTTCTACCATCAAATGATTGTTAGTATAGTGGGATAGGCAGTCGTGAGCCATGTGGCCCTGCCCGCCGCATGTGAAGCACAATCTACCCCCCAACTGACCATATCTGCCTCGTGAGCTCCGCACCTCCGAACCAGTGTCTTGGGGTCATTAACTGGTGGGTATGGCTTAATTGGACCTCTAGGTCATCTTTTTATAGCCTCCTGCAAATGAATCGGATACCTGTCGTCTAGTGGTGGCTCTCACTATTGGTGCATGTTCAGCTATGAAGTTATCAACAAATCATGCTCTCTCGAGCACTCCTTCATGCATCGGGATATTCAGCAATATCATCGACACTTTGATCTCTCTCCGAAGACCATTCTAAAAGGTCTGAGCCATAAATAATGGGTCTCATACCATGTCAGTTGATTAGCACAAGCGGTTGGTGAATCTTGTCGAGTACTGGGCCACCAAGAAGTTGTTTTGTTGTAAGTGCAGTAGCTCCGGGATACGCACTGAGCCTAGTGTCACTGGAAAGAACTCTACCCTAAATAGGCTCTCAAAGTATATCATGGTGAGGGTTTCATCATCATGTTTCTAGAGCGTGAGGATCCACTATTTCATTACTGTTCCCTAGAAAATTCTAGAAACAAGGGTAACCATCTGCTCTGCTGGTGTCTCAACAAAGAGAAAAATTCTAGCCACAGCCTCCAACCAGTCCTCAGCTGCTTCGGGATCTGTCTCACCTCAAAAACTCGGAGGCCCCTATATCTAGAACTCGTACAATGCACTCAGTCAGCGTGCATGGTATTCTGGTGGGGCTATTGGAATCTACTGCCCGACGGGTGGTGGTGCTACTGGTGCACCACCAGAAAGTGCTACCATAGTAAGAGGGCCCTGCACCGAAGCTTCATCACTCGCTGGGCCATTATCGTGTACTCTCTCAGAAATACTAGCTAGTAATCTATGTGGAAGCATCCTAAAATGAAACAGGTATTCCACGATAAATATGTTATACCTGTTGAGATGACTCAAAATAGATCAATGTAAAAAACATTTACAAACACACAAAATCAGTGTTTTCGTGCACCAAGCTATAAATCAGTATTCAAGGTCATAGTGTGTGGATATGTTGGCCGCTGCACCAATATTGGACCCCCATAACTAAAAACCATACTCAAAACACTTAACATTATTTCATCATTAAAAATATTAGAGTCCTAGTTCTTTCGTAATACTGACTCCACTGATACCACATTTTCATGACCCATCCCCCGGGGCCTGTTCCGCGACTACCCATATCCCACCTTGCATAGGCCAGGGGTTGGAGAATAGTACCAGAAAGGTGTATCCCTTAAAGGGGAAGGCATTTATTTTAAAATTGTACGGACACACAATCCAAGAACACTACAAGATGCAGCCACAAAGTAAAACTGAAGTAGTAATGGTGTGTACTGAATTTAAATGGGTCGGATAAAATCCCAACTAAAAGATAAAACTGCCCCAGGAAAACAGAAAATAGCTCCAGGAATTTTCCACCGAGGATCCTACCTGAAGGGTTGGTACAACTTGTCTCCACCACTGTCCACGTCATCCAATCCCCTCTGTGTACATCGTGGTCCTAGCTCCCTTAAGTCTCAACCTAGTTCCTCATTGTCTGCACAAGACACGACAAGGTGTGGGCAAAGCCCATGGATGGGTGAGTATAAAATACCTAGTAGGGACCCTGATACCCTTGAAGGTATCTCAAAACACCACAAAGGAAAAACCACAAATCATGGTCTCAATCAAAAATCACAAATCAATAAGCACATCTCAAACCAGGTATATGTAAAGCACAGAAGTACAAATGATTAATTGAGATGCTATATCATCTTATTCTGTCAAGAGGCACTACTACTGACCATATGGAGTCTGGCTCACAATGGATCAGTAGGTACTAACACCCGCAAGACCCACACAGGATCTGACCCACCTGGAGTTGATAGTTACAAACCCCTGCAAGACCCACATTGGATCTGACCCACATAGGATCGGTATGCACTGACCCACAAAGGATGGTTAAGTGCTAACACAGAGAGGATCTGACCCACACAAGATCGGTATGTCGTTGATCCATAACGGGCCGCTCAAGGATGGTCCTTGTTAGGTCACGTACTAGTTATCCACACTGGATCTCTAGGTGTTGAACCACATAGGATATCTAGGTGATTACCCACACAGGATCGCTCGGTACTAACCTCTTTATGATATGTCTCCAACCTCTGCCTCAATGCCACCAACTGGATTCTGGCTCATAGTATGCTTGATTCATGGAGAACCGCTCCTCAAGACATTGGTCATAGTTAAATCGGTACAACGTACCAAAAAAATTTACCCAATGATTTTTCTCATCATAAGGGTCCCAACGCAAAAGAAATCTGTTCAACTGGACGCCCAATCTGTAAGTTATTGGCATTTTAGTGTCGATGGCCCGGTTGGATTCAGAGTCGATCTAACCCGGCCGTACAACAACATTCTCTAAAACTCTCGTGGAGTATCGAAAAAAGGATTGTCTCACTCTAAATATCCCAACACCGCAGATGGTTTATCAAAGGGATTTCTGGTTCGTAAGTTATGGCTCTTTAAGCATTTTTGGGCCGGATAGGGGTATGGGTTCGGTCTGACCCGGTTTGCCTTGGGCCGACCCGACCCGGCCCGACCCAACCATCCTAGGCCATCCCGGTTGGTCTAGGCCGTGAATTGGCCTACTCATTGGCGCGACCCATGTAGGGGTCACCCGGTCTGCCTCCAGAACGGATCAATGTGTCGATCGGTTTAATTAAGGGTGGCGTCAGGCGGTGGTGTCGTGTCTCCCACAGAACCCGTAGGAGGCGGGTCCCTTGCCAGCTTGTTGCGGCTTCCTTCAGTGCATCGGGTGACGAAACTCCTGCTCCACCTCCGCGACTGACTTATTCCCGCCACCCATCCGGCCACCGCGACACTAAGTAGCGCAGCTCTTCCACTGCGGCCAGAGGTTTTTGTCCATCGCCCTCGTCCACCAGTGCCAGTCTCTGGTGCTGCCGCACCGGTGTCACGCCAGCGCTTCTCCTGCGGACCTCTGGGTGAGCTCCGGTGGTCCGTTCTTCTTTCCGGATTTACCTACAGTCCTCTTGAGATGCCTTCATCATTCTGCGCCTCTCAGTTTCAATATTCTCTCAAGTTGGAACAACCATCCTCCGAAGAACGCAATGAAAAACAAGCGGTGGACAGTTCAGGCCTTGTTGGTTTGTCCCACACCCTCCGCGTTAGAATTATAACAAGTTGGGGGTAATTTAAAAATACGGATAAACCCCAATAAAATACCCCATAACAACAACCTGAATATTTCGGAATAAGGTGAAAAAATGTGGGATTTTCTTGAATTAAATGAAAACCCATACCTTGTGAACTGTCTGAGGTATCATGGTCGTTGGAGGAAGGAGAGTCCTCATCAGAGTGAGGTCATCGACGTTCATCAATCCCAGATTTTTGCTGCCCAAGCATCCATCCTTCGTTAGTGGAAGATTTCACTTCACTTTTCCAGAGGTTCCTTACTTGGCGAATCTATGTCAAAATTCCACCCTGAGCCTCACTTAAATAGAGGGTAAAAGGAGAGTAATGCTCTGAGGAATTAATGAGGTTCATTTAATGAATGAACCTATTAATTCCCTAATGATACGGTTACAAATAATGGAGAGTCAAGCCATTAATTGGATTGACAAGTCTATGGTCCCCACCACCATCACTTATCCACTAGAGAAAAAGAAATAATGTAACTTGTCATGTTATTTTATTATTTTTCTGTAAGGTCTAAAATTTAACTTTTTCTCCCGACCTACTGTTGTTTATGTGAAGATTCCCTTAAGATAATCTCAGTGTTGTGGATTCAATGGTGTCATTGGATTTTGAACCTGAGAATCAGTTCAAAACATAGAAAATTCCACTCGCGCGTTTACTGAATGTACCTTAAAAAATATCAAAAATTCTTTTTTGCCACTCCGGGCCTTGGAATCATGCGCCATCAATTTTAGAAAACTCGTAATTATCCAAAATAATTTTTAGGAAAATAAATGGAATTTTTGGGTCATTACACATCATCAGTAAGAGAATTTATAACAGATTGGGTGATCTATCTAGAGGCAGGAGTATCCTTCACTGGACATAGAAATGTATTAGGGTTCTGATGTAGGTTTGACTAGAGTCATGTGTAACTCAGAACATTAGGGTTCACATTTTATTTAATGTGTAGTATTAACTGACTAATAGTAGTGTCAACCTAATGAGTAGTACTCACACCCTAGATAGGTATCCATTTATCACATGGATATATTTCATGGATTCATGTTTTGAAAAGTTCGAGGGACCATATTGTTGGTTTTCTTACTGCTCGGGTTACATTTTGGAGATGAGGCCATCAATGGTTCAGGACTTGGGTATTTTGAGTCCTAATTTGAGTCTTGTTTCTATTCTATATATGTTACCTTAATAATTTTATTTAGTTATACTAACATCTTCATTAAATTATTTTATTATAATTTTGTATTTTTTCAATTTTCTCTTATAAACTTTTATTGATAGTTTATTTATATATATTGTTTCTTCTATTTTTTTAGTACTCTCATCGTTATTTCTACTGTTATTATTACTCTATAATAAAGGGTATATTCTACCAACTATATTTTTATGATCTTCAGTACTATTAATAATCCTCTAGTATACTTGAAGGCATGCCTAAGGTCACTTAACCCTCTTAGATCGGTCACATGAGGGAGTTTTGGGTCGGACATGTTTCAAAGTGGTATCCGACAAAATCTTTTCTTTTCTATTGTGTTACTATTTGGGAATGGTATAAAGGAGAATTTAATGTATCAAGAATTAGTAATAACATTATTTTTCAAATAAGATAAGCCTTTTATAGAGAATAAATCAGTTCCCAAGGATGGTATTGTTGTTCATGTTGTTTTCTTGTTATAGTTTTGATGTTATTTCACATTGGTTGATTCACATGTTGTGTGTTGTTATTTTTTGTTAATATTTGTACATGTTCCTATGTATGGAACATGATTAGTAATTATTAATCATTATTGTATTATAGGGATATATGAGGACATGGATTGGTCATGATAGGTATACACTTATAGAATTTAATATATATATATCGATATGAACTATGAAATTAATTTATTATTGTTCCTAATTAAAAAAAATTATAAATAAAATGTTATTTTATTCTAATTCACTTGTTAATCCATTTTTAAAGGAACCATGATTAAATGGTTCTCTATTGTTATCATATGTTACATTTGACCTTGTGGTGTGTCATTCTAAGTTATTTTTTGGTATTTGTAGATAAAATAAATCCTCATCATATTTGAATTGATCATAAGGAGAGTGGTAACTAGCATGATTATAACATATCCCGGCCAAAACATCCTATGGATCAAGATAATCTGATGGAAAACTATATTCAAAATAGCTTCCTAAGGGTAATGAGATCCTTGTATAGGGAGAATATTCTCACCATAACTTCTATGTTTGACATGATGAGTGTGAGTTTTTCAGTTTCTAAAAAAATTAATTCAACTACTCACTAGTCATAATGTAAGATATTTTTCCTTGAAAAATTATGGATCACACCCTTTATTCCATTCAATCCTCTTAATATATCATTATTAACATGTCATTTCATGATCTACCTCACCATTTTTTCTTCTCTCATCACTCAAGGTAAATTAAATATAGAGTTTCCCACGTACCATGAGTACATGTAAAAAATATATAAAGCTAAGTAAGACATGTATTTTATACTTCATAGAGACAAGAATCTATGAAAATCATGGTGGAATGAAAATTTGTATCTTATGATTATGAGGTTAAGTGATAGTGGGTAATTGGTGAAAAATTAATTTGATCTCAAAAAGAATGCTTATCTCAATGTAAACTAAATGATAATAAAATTAAACACGATGGAATTATCTACATATATATTACATATTATACACATTTCAAATATCTTATTCATGTTCCTGAAAAATGAAAACAAAATTAATGTGTTACCCCACTATATTTCTTCTTGTTTTCATTTATTGAAAATTAATCATGCAAAAGTTTCATATCCACCACCTAACCCCAAATTTTTAAGTCATAGGTCAATTGATGGTGATTCTTCACCTTCCATAACCCAAAAATATTTTTATTTTTGTTTTTAATTTATTTATTTCATTGAGGGATAAACCATAAATGCTATAGAAAATTCCATGAATCATTTCCCATAGCCAATTATAATTCCAAAAACATTTTCATGAACAATTTATATCCCCTCTTATCACCAAAAATTCCTCCCCCCACCACAATTTGACTTTCAAAATCATTCATAATTTTATATCAAGGTATGAATTAAAATAATTGTAATGTAGTGTCGTTCATTACTATCAAATTTTATTCATGGTTTCTAAAGGAAAAAAGTATTGACAATGTAAGGTATGTCTCAAGGATAAGGGATAAATCCATAAAATCCATAAATCTTATTTTATGTAAATTTTGTATAGTTGTTACATTTAGAAGGTCAAATTAATGTCTTAATATGTAAAATATCTAACGTTAACTCAAGGAATTTACTATGAATGTTTAGAAAAATTTAATCTAGAGACCTCTCAATAATGGTAGCAAATGAAATTGAAGAGAAGTAATAATGTAATAGATAATAATAATAAATTAATTCACCAAAACTTCTGAAATTTAATGGGTGAAATATTGAAGGATAATTTCATATAAATGTTACTAAAAAGGAAAAAAATCTTGATTCATTGAATTTTGAATTTCTAGGTTTCACTCTAATAATTAAATCTTATCATTTTCCTTATTTAATTCTATCGACATGAAAACTCAAACATGTCATTGTGGGGTTTCTAATAATTCAAAGTATCACTGATCAAAAAAATAGCACAAATCTAAGTGTATTATTTCATAATTTCATTTTAAAATAAAATAGATTCTAAAAGTAGGGGTTTATAAATAAGTACATAAAATTAAAGCTTATTCACATTTTTTATGTGTTCTCCATTTGTTCTCCTTACTTTTTCATTTAGTTATTTTTACCATGAATCATCATAGCATTGAAAATAAACTTCAAATAGTGAAATTGTAGGCCCAATATCATGAATGTTCTAAAATAAATGTAAGGAATTAAAAAAACTCTTTCATAAAAATAATTAAAAATAAGTTAAATCATAAAGTCCTATAGTAATAAAAATATGGGTTTACTCTCAGAATAGATTTATTTATGGTCATTAAGATTTACCCGACCTCTAAAATTTGTGTGATTGTGGGTAGAAAAGTGGTTACCCTATCTAGATTTACAAAATATTGAAGCATTGGTTCTTCCATGTTGATTGGTACAATTCAATTTTCAAAAATTAACTTCACTATTCCTCTAAGTAACACTCCCTAAACTTTCATGGGCTTAATCCAGGGATTTTCGTCCCATCATGAAAAAACATTGGGTAGTTCACTAACTTCCCAAACCTATTTTCCTTATATAAACAATTATGGGAAAGAAAACCTTCTTCTATCTCCAGATTCTTCGAAAAAATCATGTCTTCTCTTTTTATTCTTATTTCCCCTCTTCAAAACAACAACACCTCTTTTTTCAAGGATATTAGTTACCTCTAATCCTTTTAATATGTCTTCCCTCAATGAATTTCATGTTTTCTACATATCCTTCATCACCTGGTGTTTTTTGAACATCACATATTCTCCACCGTATCTTAATATTAACTCTACACCTTGGACATCAATCAATTCCATTCCCATAACTAGGATTGTTCTTCCAAATATTATTGGGGTCTTTTATTCTTCCATGTACCTCACAACAAAATCTATCAAAAATATGAATGAATATACCTTGAATATGACATCTTCATGTAGTCCTTGGGTACATCTCTATGTTTTATCAGTAAGTTGAAGCATATAATAAGTTGAAATTATCTATATTAATAAAAGGCTACTGAATGTTGTAAAAGACATTATATTAAAACTTGAACCTAAGTCACATATATCACTAAAAAATAATTAGACCCAATTTCAATCGAAAGATAAACACTAACTAGACTCAAATTCTTGATAACATATCTAAACCATCCATCATCAATGGTATACTCCCCAAATCACCAACCTTCCTTTTTTTGACACTAATTCCTTCATAAACATCATGTATGTGGTAATTTTTAGGATTTACTTGGTGAATGGTATTTTAATGTTAAATTTTTCAAACATTTATAGAAACTCATTCCTTTTTTAATAAAATCTTGATTTCCTTGTTAACTTCATAAATTATATTGGTGTTTGACATGTTGGTGGATATTCCTATAAAATGAATTTCTTATCCTATTTTCTTTTTTCCTTTATTCATTTCACTACTTTTATTCTTTCTATAGATTTTCCTTCTATATATCTTCAATCTTTTTTATCACTTTTTCTATTGTGTATTAAATTATTATGGAAATCACTTTCAACCCAGGTTGACTAGGCACATAAGTTTCACATGGAATAATTAACCTTGTTATTTTATTTTATTTTTTTTGAAATCTAACATAAATCAATTTCCCGGTTCCGTAATATCATTTGTTGGTTTTGAGATTAATATTTCAATTCCCAGATTGATGGGACTTAATCATTAGAGTATATTATCAACTACTTGTGTGATTCTCTCATGGTTTTCCTGAAACTTTCCAAGGTATCCTCTAATGAATGGACTTGGTTTGTTAGAGACATGCCTTATTTCTTAGGTTAAATCCCTTGTGGGTTCAACTGAAATATATGTCGTTGTCCTAGATTCAATTTTTTTGGCCTTTATACCTACACATAATTTTGAATACTATATTATAAATAATTTACATCTTCAATTTCATACCATGGGATATTTATTTTCCATCATTTCATATAATTTCATTATATTTGTTTTCATTTGGATGTAAACCCACCTGTTTTCGACCATATGTTTTCCTTATACTTTTCAACTGTAATTATTCCATTAAAAAATATTTTTGGATATTTCTTCCAACAACTAAAATCTCTATTCTGGTGACTTTAACATTAATGAACCTCCAATTATAATATCTAAATTTGACTCATTGCCATTTTTTAATCCCTTATAAAACATTTATATTAGTATCTATGTTTTAATGACTTAATGAGGAAATTGTATAATTGGTATATTGATCCTTTCACATGAACTATATATATATTCATCATCATTTTCTTGAAAATTCAGAATATATACCCACTGATCCATATATTTTAAAAGAGGGAAGAATCTAATTATAAACAACCTTACCATATCCTCCCATGTTGTAATTGAGTGTGGGGGAGACTCTATATTCACTCCCATGATTTCTCCTTCAATGAGAATATCGTGATGTGTAATATTAATATAAATTTTTTTATTTCTGTTGAATAGGAAGGTATCACAAAACTCCAAGAAATGCTCATTGTGAGAACTGGGGTCTTCATGATGTATTCTAGTTAAATAAATATAATTTCTAATAATTTTTTTGATCATTTTTTTAATAATGAATTGATAATAAATGACTGAATGAATGAGAATTATCTTAGTGATACCCACATTTGAGTTTGTTCTATAGTTTATGAGAACTATAATCCCTATTTTCCCTCCTTATATATGTTGTCATGTACCTTATCGAACTTCTCATATAACTATTCTAATTACTTCATGTGTGTTATTATTTTTTTATAAGGGAACTTTTATCTCATGATCAATATAGTGTTTTCTTCTTTTTTTCATTCCCATGGTTGAGTACTAGTGAACTAACATCATTTTGAAAACTATGGAATGATAAAAATATTTTTAAAATAGGGAAACATAAAAAACCTAAAATGGAAACTTTCTAAAAATTCTAATCATTCAAGATCACCATTCATTAACTATGGTTCCTATTTTTACCCACCTGAAAGGTGTCGTTATATATCTTGAGGAAATCCAATTAAAATTTATAATCTCAAATTAACTATAATTTTTTTAAATTAAAGTATATTGTATGTTGTGGTTGACACCCAAGGAATTGTATATAAATGACTTAGAATTTTTAATATAAATTAATGAAAAATTCAAGAATAAAATTGGTTTGGTTTTGAAATGATGAGATGAGCATACAACACATCTATAAATTTTGGTTTATAAACATAGTGAATAAAAATAATTTGGTTTGGTTTTCAGGGTGAGGGAATTGAACTATAGTGATCATCCTATCATATTACTCACCCTCGATTACATATATTTTTGTCCCTTTATCAGTTACTTTTTCCAGTCCTCAGATAGTTATTGGAATTCATTTTTAAGAAGAATTAGTCCAATACATGAATTTATCATGATATGTGAAGGAGAAATTAGTTATTAACTTCAAAGTTAAACCCTTATTAATTATAAATCGGCATAAATAATAGAGGGGTTATGTTTTAGAAACTAAATACATTGGTAATAAGACATAGCAAACCAACTTTAAAACAAAATAACAATATTTTCAGTCCCATTACATTACATATCATGGTACATAAAAACATTACATAATCATGTTAGTCTTGAGTGTATTTGAAAATAAAAAATAAACCTAATACCTTAGAAATATACAACAGTAGAAACACTACATTCAAGATGAGTCTTCAATTCCACCAAATAGGATCAGTTTTAATATCCCTATGAACATCATCATTTTTATTTATTTATAGGAAAAAACTCTAGTGAATTATCATACTATGTTTTTATTAAATTTTTTCTCCTCTTATATTTTTCTCATTGAATTTATGTTATTTATCTCTCTCTCTATCTCTCTTTTAAACCACTTTCTCTTGAAATGTGTGTTTTCATCAAGTCTTCATTGTAGTATTTTTAATATTCTAACTATTAAGGACTAATCTGAATCATACCCCTGTTATGTGGAGTGTTTTGAAAACCCATAGAGAAGATGAGTTTCCAAATACCTGTTTCTCGTCATATATTCCTTGAGACTTGGTCAAATCACACAGATATTCTGGTGGTATCAGGTTTTTAAAATTGAAGTGGATAAAATACTATAGAGTGGATGAATTAATTATGTCCCGGGTTGCTTTGAGGAATTCATGGATATAGGGAAACCGTCATCCCCCAATTCCACCACTTACCTTCATCATTTCATTGGTTATACAAAATTTGATACCACTGTGGCATCGCCAAACTTTACAGCTTAGGCTTTTCTCATGTGTTAATATCCCTTGATGGCTAAGGAATTACATGGTCCATATGGTATTATCCACATTTTCCAATCATACATTGGTTCTTACATTTTTTTTCTCTTCCATAATGTATCTATAAACCCATTTCCAAGACTCATTATCTTTTTCTTGAGTTTTTTTCCATCTAAGTTGTCCCATGGTACAACCCTTGGATGAAAACACCACATATAAGTCATCCATTTTTTTGCATAAGTGTAGACCTCATATATATAAGTTTTATAATATACTATGTAAGGGTAACACATCCATAATTGTGTTTATTTATGGTTCTTCTTCCCATTGTGTAAGGTTCTCCCCATGTTAGTTCTGAATCACGTAAGGGTAGACGTTTTAACCTTACACCTCTATTCTTCATCATTTGTCCAAATTTCAATGGGGATCTATAACATAGGGATGATAAAATATCTACTTTCATGAGATATTCCTCCCTATATACCATTTTGGAATTATGGAGTTTCGTTGGAGGATATGTAATAGAAGTGATATAGTTGTGTTCATTAGAATAATGACGTGGAGAGGGGAAAATCAAAGTCACTTTTTTAGTGTGAATAGTACCTAGAGGTATGTGCATTCCATATCTAATTCCATATCTATATTATTTCCATATATATTTAATAACATGTAAAAATTAGCAATAATGTTAGATTGGGGTCATATGACCCTTTATGCAGTTGTGTGATACCTCCTGCTGATGAATCCATCCTCCTGTCACTGCATAGAGTTTCCTCTTATTCATTAGTGTGCTTCTATACCCCTCATTCTCTATATCCCTCATAGCTAGATTCTTTGTCAGTTTCTTGGCTGATATCCCCTATGGAGGTAACCACATTGATTTCCTCCATAGGTTGTGGATGGCTCGTGTGGACCCACTATATTACTTACACAAAAAAATACTTATAAAAAATATATAACTTATAAAACATTTATTTAGATTCTTTTTATTTCCTTTCTTAAAAACATCATCCTAAATTAAAAAATACTGATAAATCAACATTAACAACTAAAAAATGGGCTTTAAAAGTTAGAAAAAAATAACAAATATTAAAGAAACCAATAACAATGTATGCACAAAATCTACTCATAAGGAAGAAATAAGGGATAATAAAATAATTTATCAATAAAAAAGGTGACTATGATTTAATTTTTGGTACTAACTTTTGATACCATATTTTCATATACTTAGTGAATTATTGAAAAAATGAATACCCATGCATAGATTTGTTCTTTACATTCGATCAATGACACATTGAATTTTTAGGAACCCTATGATTCCGTGTTTTAATTATCATGATGATGGAATTACATAATTAAGAATGGGATATTCAATGATTACAGATAAACATAGGAACTTAAATTCAATATGTAATGATTTTTTATTTTTATCCACATGTATTTGAAAATTACGATTCATCCTTCAAGCTTTTAATTTTAGAAGATTAAGTTGATTAATTTGTTATTATTAGACATTCCAAGAGTGATTATCTCCAATTTTGTATGCTCTCATTCCCAAAAACATTCTTCAGAAAAATTTCACCAATAATTCATAGTAAATTTCATGAGATAACATGGTACGTGTTATCTACTAGGATTATTTTTTGATCTTCTCAAAATAGTGATTACAAAAAATTAACATAAAATATGATTTTGTCATTGTATATTTAGCAACTATTCTTGAGACCTAACATGTATTGACCCTAATATTATCACTTAGAGACCACTAATGGACTTTCATTATAATGGATGAAATTACAATCCAAATATAACAATTCTAACAATTTCCCTAATATATTTTTTTATTTACAATGTTCAAGTGTGGGGTAGATGGAATACATAGTGTAAAAATGTTTTGTTCATTTTTGAGTAAAAATAATTGGGAATTACCGTTGGTTATGAGAAAATTATTATGTCATAATTCTTTTAATTTATTTCTACCCCTCTATAAAAAATGAATAAAATTATGTTGATTTATGGAATATCAAAAATTTACATTACAAAAACAATGATTTTCATCATTTGGGTTTGAGTGGTGGATGTGATACTATTCCTAGCATAATTTTTTAAAAAATTTTAATTTGAAAAAAAAAAGAAAAAAATATATTGTGGTAATTAACTCATTGTCTCTGTATTGTTCATGATCTATAATTGGATCTTTTAGATTGGAGAATATGAAACTATTCAAGTGGAGAATGTCTTTTGTCCTTAGTTTGATTATCATGCACTACACTTAGAGATAAACAGCCTTTTTTAGATGTCATTGTTTTTACATCAATTACCTAGAATATTTTATCCCCAAAGTCATATGATCCTAACATACAAAACCCTCATGATTTCCATTCATTCGTTTCTCTATTAATTGTATATTGGAAGTCTTGTTATTGTTCATAAGTTTGGTACATGTACTCAATGTAAGAGGAAGACTCCATATATATTTTTTCACCTAGAGGGATGAGAGAGTAAATAATGTGCGATAAGTCATAATTTCCATGGTAATAAATATAAATCAAGAATCGTTAATGAAATATAGGATATGATCCATTATTTTTGGGGGGGAAATTCAAATACATTATATCTAGGTCATAATTTCTTTTCAAATTTTCATATGTGACACTTGAGAAATTTCTCTTCCCCATTGACAACTATTTAGTTCATTTAATATTAAATTTAAATATTCTTATAATGGGGTTTTTTTTACATTAATAGTGTATATTTATAATGTTGGGAAATCATTGTTTATGTTATGGGGCTTTGATGAGTTCTTATTTTGCATTAATGTTTTATAATTATTTCATTAAATTTAATATTTTTTTTGATTAACAATTACAAATTTTAATTGAAGTATCATATATTTAGGTAACTAACATTTTAATTCTAATTTTTGAGAAACTAATGAAAAAGATTTAAGTTTATTTAATTTTTTAATTATTTTATTTGGTAGTGTCTAAGAGGAATATGTCCAAGTAATTTGGGGAATTTCCAAAAAAAATGGTCATTATGGGCTAGTTTTCACCTAGTTGGCAGAAATCCATATAACATCCCCCATGAGGGGCCTCCGACCTAGCCACCTATTGTGATATTCAGCAATATATGGAAGAGTATCCTTATAGTTCACATAATCATGGGCACGAGAGTGCGCCGGCACACAAGGATCAAATCTATGTGGTCATGGGAGGTGAGCCTCCCCAGTGTGGGGCAGTGCACAATAGTGTTAGGGGTCCTCCATCTCTCATGAAACATAATGGTGGCATTAGGGAATGGGGTTTCAAAAATATTTGAGGTATTTATAATTAAAATCTAGTGTGGGATGTGTTCTTATTTACGATATTATGCACTAAACCAAAGATACCCCATTTCATCATCACCCACACATCATTTCCCATCGACAAAAGTTATGCCTTCACTATACCACAGAACACACTACCACACCATGGTACCACCATGGATGATCGAATAAAAATCATTGTGCCACTGTTATTTCAACACTACCTATATAGTAGTCGTGTCTATTTAACTCAAGGACCTTGTAATCTCAATAAAATGAAGAGAGTTTCCTCATGGTAATATATTTTTTGTTCGACCCCTATTGGATTTCAGTTGGAAATAAAATGTTACACCTAGACTGGTTGACTAGGAGAAATTAAAAAGATAGTGAAGGAATATTCATCAAATTTGACAAAACACCCAGTACATACATACATTTGTAGCCATTTATCTTTATGCACAGGTGTATTACCCTTACCCAAGTGTTGGGTGTACACATATGCAATCTGAAGTGTGGAGTATGAAACATACATGTTGGAGGTATACACTTATGAGTAATGGACAAATCATAAATTGCGGCATCATCCAAGGGATGTATCATGGGAAAACTGAGAAGGAAAATGTATTGAATGATGATAAAGTAGTTTCAACATAGGTTTTTACCTACATCATTTAAGTGTAAATAATGGTAGTATTGAGGTATAATACAAAAATATGGCTACAATCATACTACCCATGATATGTAATATGCATGTGGTGATAGTTACACCTAAAAAAAGGCTACCCTATAATTTATTTCAATGTTTTAGAAGTTCAAAAAACAGATGTATATTTAAAATAATGAAAAATAAGCTTACATGAATGGATAGTAGGCTACATCATATCCATATAGTACCATAAAAATGTGTAATGAAGGTTATACTATAACAAAAATACTACCACACATATGGTTTTACTATTAGGAAGTATACATATTATTACCGAGTCATATGGGATAGATAACGGTAAATGGGTGTGTGGGGGCATCAGAAACAAATGTGGAGTCAAAACTCCAAAAATAATGTGTGGAAATAGGTGAGAAAATAAGATTTAAGATCTTTTAGCATATTCAGAAAGCCCCCAATACCCTCATTCATACATGGATAGTGAAATTTTTCTAGATAATAGTAGTTGAATGGGTCATTTGGAAAAAAATTAATGATGTAAAATAAATAATAAAATAGAAGAGAAGACAATGATTTTTCTTGGTTGGAAACCTATAAAAATAAAATATATGATGTGGATTGAGGCTGACACCTGAACGAAGACTTTGAGGCCGGATCATGAACATTGTCCTAATGAATTCGGTCTTTTTTTATTTTTCTATCCCTTCATGACTAGAATTAGGGGTTATATATCTTATACAATGAAATGAAATAATGGAAAAGTGCGGGTAGTGTAGGAATCTTTTTTGAATTTAAAATTGTAATGGGTTGTTTCACTTTATCCTTTCATATCAAATATTTAATCTTTCTCTATTTTGAATGAACTTTACTAAGAGAGCTTTTCCTTCTTGATAAATGTGTCAATTACCTACCCTACCTCATTGCATAACCAATGCATGAGTTCGGGGTATCTCTGCTAAAACATAGTTTCAAACACTTATTTATAAAATAGACTAAATAATTAATAGGGTAAGGGGAATTTATAAAATAAATGGTGAGTACTCTCAGAGGAGGTTCACTAGTTTTTTTTTCAATTCCATTTAACTAAAATGAACAATACTTGGCCCTCACTATGTGTAAGAACTAGAATTTAAAAATTCTTGGTGCACTCCTCTCATATTTATCAAAACTAAAACCAATTTAAGTTTCTTATTTTCAATCAATTCATTATAATTCATTTATACACCATTCTTTATTGAAATATATCCCCTTATTCTAGTTCGGGAGGGTCCGTTCCGAGGGCCGGGTTAGTTTCGTGTACAAACCAACCCGGCCAAACTAAAATTATTCTGAAACCTTCAGTGCGATACACCAAAACGACCGATTCGTTCCAAGGATCATGTCGCCGCTGACGGTGCGTTGATCGGAGGTCCGAAGCCCGAGTTATGGGCAATTGAACCCAAACGGTCCGAAAACGGGGGTTTCGGGCCCGGTCCGACCCGGCCCGAGACCCCCCAGTTGGCCCGAACTAGGTCGGCCCGGCCCGGCGCGGGGGGGGGGGGGCACTGCCCCCCCTGGTTTTCTGTAACCGTGGACCCTTAATTGGGGCCACTTTGATGTCCGGCCGGGGGAATTTATTCCCCCGGCTCCTCCATGTCCGGCCGACATGACCTGGCCGGCCGGTTCCTGCTCAACTAGACCGACGATGGCCGGTCCCCTTCCAGCTCCGACGCTGGCGGCCCGGTCTGGCCGCCTGTCACCTTGCTCCACCGTGGCCCGGAACCAGCTTTGGCCCTTATCATCCGGCGCGGTGTGACAACACCGCGCCCCTCCGCCGTGATACCGCTCCGGCCACGGCATCTTCGGCTTTCTTCGACGAGGCGCGATGGTGTCACATCCTTATTCAATCTTCACAGCGCGGCGCGACGGCACCGTGAAGTACTTGCCGTGCGTTTTGCGCGTGGTGCGACGGCACCACGCCATTCCGTCCAATCCACAAAGTATCAACAAGGATAAAGATGAGGGTCGGCCATGTTTGTGCGGTCCGGCCCCCTCTCGTTAAACGATAACATTTAGTCGAAGATCCACAAAGATCGACAAACTAGAATCATGAACGGATGTAACTAAATAAAATAAAAACCCCTACCTCGGTTTCATGAACGGTGAACGTCAACGAGCCGTGGAAGACGAGCATCGCGGAGGTCGGGCGTTGCGGAAAACTAACGTCAATTCCATTGTCAACTAGGTGCGTCCGAAGAGGAAATGTCTCGGAAGAATAACGTCGTGGAAGAAGTTCTCCGCATTCTTCGGCGGAGATGTTCTTTTTTGAAGAACGGTGTTCTTCGTCAGAGTCCGAGGTGTTCTTCACGTTCTTCTTCAAAGAAGAATATGTTCTTCCCAAAACCTCTCAACGACAAAACTCTAACAACAAAATAAAATAAGCTCCTTTCTTATTTTATTAACACAACAAGCCTTTTAAAATTCAAAGGTTTGAATTTCAAAAACATACATTAAACACTCAACATTAAAACCATAAGTTTGATAAACTTATGTTATCAAAATTTAATGGGAGTTGAGAGGGGTTAGAGGATATGAAGGGGTGGGGTTTGTGTGGGCCCCACCACCCTCATAACCTCCCAAAGGAGGTTGGGTGGTTACCAAACTTCCATCAAGAACTAAACACTTAGAATAAAAATTGTAGAATAATAATAAATTAACTTCCACAATTTTTATCATCCACACCCATGATAACACAACTCTAGAACATGAGTTCCTAAGCAATTACCGTCGATACAGTTCCATCGGTGCCATCGGAATTCGATTCCGGGCACCGGTTCAAAAGTTAGAAATTCCCGCTTGTTCGTTCAATGAACGTACCCGAGCTAAACTTCGGATAGAAATTCCAGGCACTCCGGGCCTCAGAATCAAGTGTCGTCTGAAACCACGTTCTTGTAAAATTGCAAAGAAAATTAAGAAAAAAATTTCCCTTGAATTTTACGGGTCTTTACATTACTCCCACCTCAGGGCGTTACGCCCCCGTAAAGATACATCATAACTAGGGAAAAAAATGAGGGTACTGAGCATGCAATTGAGCCTCCCGCTCTCAAGTGCTCTCCAGGAGGTTCCCGTGCTGCCATTTGATGTGCACTAGAGGAATTGAACGTCCACGTAGGACCCGATCCTTTCGATCCTCGATCTCCACCGGGACCTCCGCAAAATTTTTCCCATCATCAATGTCTAGATCCCCATGGTCAATGATGTGCGTCGGGTCGTGCACGTATCTCCTCAGCTGAGATAGGTGGAAGACGTCGTGCTCCCGGTGCAACTGAGGTGGTAGAGCCAGGCGATAAGCCACCTCGCCAATCATGCTGAGGACCTGGAATGGTCCGACGAAGCGTGAAGACAAATTTCCGCCTCGGCCAAATCACTGTAATCCACATCGAGGTGAGACACGCAAAAAGACGTGGTCACCATCCTCGAACTCTAGTGGCCTCCGCCTCCTGTCAGCATAAGACTTCTGCCGGCTCTGTGCTGTCCTCATCCGCTCCTGGATGACCTGGACCTTCTCCATTGTGGCTCGCACCATCTCTGGTCCCACAAATGCTGACTCCCCAGGGTCTACCCAGCACAAAGGAGATATGCAAGGTCTGCCGTACAACGCCTCGTATGGTGCCATCCCGATGATGGAGTGGTAGCTGTTGTTGTACGCGAACTCCACAAAGGGTAGGTGTTCCTCCTAGCTGCGACCAAAGTCGAGGACACATGCACGGAGCATGTCCTCGAGAGTCTGAATGGTCCTCTCCGTCTGACCATCCGTCTGAGGGTGAAAGGCTGGTCTCAGACGTAGTTGTGTCTCGAATGCCTCCTGTAATCCCTTCCATAGCCGGTAAGTAAATCGAGCATCTCGATCAGAGATGATAGATGATGGCACACCATGAAGCCTCACAATCTCATGATTGTAAAGATGTCCCAAGCTCTCCACTGAGCCCTACTCTCTGAGGGGTAAGAAGTGATCCAACTTGGTTAGTCCATCTACAATCACCCAAATGGAGTCGTGACCTCTAGAATAGCGTGGAAGTCCAGTCACGAAGTCCATACATATCTCGTCCCACTTCCACTTAGGGACCTCCAAGGGATATACCAAGCCTGGTGGTACCCGATGCTCTGCCTTCACCTGTTGGCAGGTGAGGCATCATGAAACGAACTCTTCCACAACCTTATTCATGCCTGGCCACTAGTGCTGTCGTCTGAGATCCTAGTACATCTTCGCCACTCCGGGATGTACCGCTAAGGAAGATGTGTGAAACTCTCTCATCACTTCCTCCTATAAAGAAACGGGTACCAAGGTACATCCTCTGAAAAGGATGTCGTGATCTGCTCCAAAGGAGAATCCATCTGGTGCCTGTCCTGAGGATATCTGTGCACGCCACGTCTCACAGTCAGTGTCCCCATGATGTGCCTCTCTGACCCGCTGCAGTAGTGTAGGAGTGACTGTGAGAGACTGAAGGAAGGCTTCTCCATATCTATCCACAAAGGATATCTGCAAAGATGCTAGCTGCTCTATCACCTTCTCAAGTAGCTGAATGCCCGTCCTCCTACTGAGAGAATCAGCTACAACGTTACCCTTCCCAGGAGTATAGACTATCTCAAAGTCATAGTCCTGGAAGAACTCAAGCCATCGCTGATGTCTCAGATTCAGATCCTTCTGAGAGAAGATGTATCTGAGACTCTGATGGTCAGAAAAGACTGTAAAGCGCTCGCCCATCAGATAGTGTCTCCTTGTCTTCAGAGAGAAGACCACTACCGCTAACTCCAGGTCATGGGTAGCGTAGTTCTTCTCATGCGGCCTCAACTGACATGATCCATAGTCGATTACTGTCCACTCCTGCATTAGGACACAACCGAGTCCGGTCCCTGATGCATCGCAGTAGACTACGTACCCTACTCCCTCCTCAGGCAACCTCAACATAGGTGCGCTGGTCAATCTCTGTCTCAGCTCTTGGAAGCTCTGCTGACATCTGTCTGACCACATGAAGGGTTTCCCCTTCTTCGTCAAAGCTGAGAGTGGTGCCGCAACTCTGGAGAAGTATCGTACGAATCTCTGATAGTATCCAGCTAGTCCCAAGAAACTCTGCACCTCCGTCATGCTCCTGGGTAGCTCCCAAGCTAGCACTGCCTCGATCTTCGAAGGATCCACTGCAACTCCTGCCTCAGAGATGATGTGTCCCAAGAAGTGGACCTCACGTATCCAGAACTGGCGCTTCGAGAGCTTACCATAAAGATGGTGCTCTCGGAGTGTGTCTAGTACAACCCGCAAGTGGTAAGCATGCTCCTCCTCAGTCTTCGAGTATATCAAAATGTCGTTGATGAAGACCATGACAAATCGATCGAGGAATGGATGGAGGATCCTTTTAATGAGGTCCATGAACAATGCTGGCGCATTGGTTATGCCAAAAGGCATAACCAAGAACTCATAGTGGTCATACCGACATCTGAAGGTCGTCTTCTACACATCCTCGTCTCAAACTCTGAGCTGATGATAGCCTGACCTGAGGTCTGTCTTCGAGAACCACCGTGCTCCCTTGATCTGATCGAAGAGGTCATCAATCCTTGGTAGCGGATACTTCTTCCTCACTATCACCTGGTTTAGGCGACGATAGTCGACACAAAGTTGCAAGCTCTCGTCCGTCTTCTTGGTGAACAATATCATGGAAGCCCAGGGTGAAACACTAGGTCGGATGAATCCCTTGCCCTGCAAGTCCTCCAATTGTACCTGCAGCTCTCGAAGCTCGGTGGGGGCCATCCGATATGCTGGAGTCAATATTGGGGTTGTCCGGGGGTACAGTTCAATATAAATGTCTACCTCTCTACGAGGAAGTAGCCCTGGAATGTCGTCGGGGAAAACGTCTGCATACTGATCCACTACTGAAGGAAAACCAGGACTCCGCACGTCAACTAATCCTAGGATGAGGCTAGCCCACTGATGAGTGATGGGTTATCCTCTCCTCTGCGGAAGTCCATCCTGTGCTACAAAGGCTCCCTTCTTGCCGGTGAAGGTGAACCTGCTTCCGTCAGTGCATACACATCGCACATTTCACCTAAAACAGTCAATCTGTGCATGGACCGTAGACAACCAATCCATGCCCAAGATGATGTCATAAGGCCTCGACGCTGCTACAAGAAGATCTCAGTCGAATCTCTCGCCTCCTAGAGTAAGCTCACACTGCCGGAACCAGTGCATAATAGTCGAGTCTGCTCCCGTAGGAGTCTCTAGCCGTAAGGATCGACCCAACGGCTCTGTTGGAATCTCCGAGCTCCGAACAAGGGCCGCGGCTATGAAAGAGTGACTCGCTCCTGTGTCTATAAGTCCAGCAGAAAGGGTGGAATAGACACAGATAGTACCTCGAATCATCTCGAGCACGCCGTGGTCGTAGGCCTCCGCTGCCTGGAGCTGTGCATGTCTCTTCCCGCCAGCTCCCTGTGGTCGGGGTGGACCTCCAGGTGGTGGTGGTGGTAGAGCCTCAAAGCGTCGCCCACCACCTGCTGCTCGGCTTGCTCCTCGGCCCCGTCCGCCTCCCCCCTGCAGACCACCACGGTCGACCCTCTGCCTCTGCCTCGGTGGTCCCTCAACCGTCTGCTGCTCCTCGGCACGGCGGGTCGGGTAATCACGAGCCATGTGGCCCTGCCTTCCGCACGAGTAGCACTGTATGCCTCTTGAAAGACTGGCTCCGCGCTGTGTGTCCCGCACTGCTGAGCTAGTGTCTTGAGGTCGTCTGCCTGAGGTTCTGGTCTGCCTAGACCCAAGAGTCATCCGTCGACTGCCTGCTGCAGAAGACTCTGCTACTTGCCGCCCTGCGGTGGGTCTCGGCGCTGGTGTAGACTCAGCAATAAAGCTCTCGATCAAAAGGGCTTGCTCCAGTACTCCTGTCTGAGTCGGAATGTTGAGGGAGATCAGCGATGCCCTGATCTCGTGTCTCAATCCCTGCCCAAAGGTCCGGGCCCGAAAGAATGAGTCTCGTACCATGTCTGTAGTGTAGCGCGAGAGATCGGTAAATATCGCTGAGTATTGGGTGACCATCATGGTGCCCTGCCGCAGCTGAAGAAGCTCCTAGATGCACACCGCACGGAGGGTGGCTGGGACGAACTCCGAACAGGAGAGGATCTCAAAGTCCATATAGAGAAGAGATGCCTCATCGTGCAACTTGAGCATCAAGATCCATCATCTGCCTGTTACTGCGTGCAGTAGGCTCGCTGCGAGGATCACCATGATGTCTGCTGGTGTCCTCACTAACCTGAAAACTCTCACCACTGCCTCCAGCCAGTCCTCGGCTGCCTGGGGGTCTGTCTCCCTGCGGATCCTGGATGGTCGCTGGCGCTGGAACTCATGCAGTGCACTGAGACGACATGCATCGTCAGCGGCTGGTGCTGGAAGCATCGGTGGCTCCGTGGGTAGAGCTACCGCTGGTGCCACTGCTGACAAAGGGCCCTGCACCGAGGCCTCGTTCCTCGGTGGGCTATCTTCACGTTTGACTCTCGGAACCCTAGTTGGCTATCATCGTTGGGCCATCCTGAAAAGGAAACAGGTGCGCCATGTTCAGAACAGTATACCTGGAAAGGTGATACAAAGTAATCACAAAGAAAACTTGAAACACACATGCAATCAATGTTTTCGTGCATTATGTCAGAAATCAGAAGTCAAGGTCCTGGTGTACGGATACGTCGTCCGCCACACCAACACTAGACTCTCTGGACTGATAACCACACCCAATATGCTAAACACTATTTCTTCACATAGAAAAGATCAGAGTCTGTGGTAGAACCGAACTCCTATGATACCAATTTTTCACGACCCGTCCCCGGGGCCTGTGTCGTGACTACCCCAGGCCCGCCTTCCATAGGCCAGGGGCTGGCGACTAGCACCAAGGAGTAAATCCTGGTAAAGGGAAGCCATTGCCTTTGTAACGTAAACAAGCACCACAGAGTAAGAAAGCGGAAAAAGTAAACACTAAGTAAAAGCTGGTACAAGAGTAAGTGCGGAAAAGTAAGTGGGCCAGTACAAACCCAAACTGAAAGTAAAGTACAACTCGAAAAGGGAAAAAACAACTGAAAGGTAAAGCCACAAAGACGAGTTGTCCACTGGGAATCCCACCTGAAGGGTGGGTACAGAAAGCCTCCACTGCTCCTCGGTCCAGCCTACTGCTCTGAGTACGTCCTGCCCAGTGTTCCACCTCCAGGTACCGTCCAGCTCCACAAGCCTCCACCACGATCAGCGCTGTCCGTCGTCTGCAACCAACACAACGTAGTGCGGGCATAGCCCGTGCAGGGGTGAGTATAAGCAACTCAGTAGGGACCCCAAGACCCCCGATGGTCTCCCAAAATACACAAAGGATAAACCACAAAGTAAAGATACAATCACGAAGTATCATCCGACACTGCTTATGTATATGCCCATACATATACATAAGTCATCAATTCTCATCCGGCTCAAACATCCGAGCCCAAGTACAACCCAGTCCACATAGGAAAGCAACGTGTTCCACACAAGAAGCAAAACATAATCCACACAGGAAAGAACAACTCAATCCACATAGGAAAGCAAAACGTAAATCCACACAAGATAGCACAACACAGTCCACACAGGAAAGTAAAACAAGATTCAGCTCACACATGTATACTTCTTAGAAAGATGATGGAGATGATCACTAATCCATCTAAGTCGTCGGACCCACAAAGGATCGATAGGTACTAACCCCCGCAATGACCCACACAGGATCGGACCCACCCAAGATCTGTAGGCGCTGGCTCACATAGAACCGCTGATCACTGGCCCACACAGGATCGGACCCACAAAGGATCGGTAGCACTAATCCACACAGGATCGCTGAGTGTTGTATTCATCATCATCTAATCCACTGAGGATCTCTGCAGAGTCGTCCTCGTCACACTAGCAGTTGCAACCAACACAAGGGTTCCCGCACACAGCAAGCTCGTTCGAGAGGGTCCGCTCCACGAGCCGAGAGGCTGATACATCAACTGACACATAGTCCAGAGTTGATGTATCCAAAAGTTCTGTATCGTCAACTAGAACTCAACGTCACAGAAGGCGCGTCGATCGGACACCCGGTCTGAGAGTTATTAGCTTTTTCGTCCTAGGGGCCCGGTTGGTTTTTAAGGAAAAACCAACCCGACCGTACTCCACCTACGTCCAAACCTCGGGTGGAGTAAGCCAAAAGATCCTTCTCACTAAGAGAAAACCAACATAGTTGATGGCACGTCAAACGGATGTCCAAATCTCAAGATATGTGTGTTTCCGCTCCGAGGGCCCGGTTGGTTTCGTGTACAAACCAACCTGGCCGAACTCAAAGTATTCTGAAACCTTCAGTGCGATATACCGAAACAACTAAATCATTCCAAGGATCGTGTCGCTGCTGACGGTGCGTCGATCGGAGGTCTGAAGCCCGAGTTATGGGCAATTCAACCCAAACGGTCCGAAAACGGGGGTTTCGGGCCCGGTCCGACCCGGCCCGAGACTCCCCGGTTGGCCTGAACCGGGTCGGCCCGGCCCGGCGTGGGGGGGGGGCCGCTGCCCCCCCCCCCCTGGGTTTCTGTAACCGCAGCCCCTTAATTGGGTCCGTTTTGATGTCCGGCCGGGGGAATTAATTCCCCCGGCTCCTCCCTGTCCAGCCGGCACGACCTGGCCAGCCGGTTCCTGCTCAACGGGACCGGCGATGCCCGGTCCCCTTCCAGCTCCGACACCAGCGGCCTGGTCTGGCCACCGGTCACCTTGCTCCACCGTGGCCTGAAACCGGTTGTGGCCCTTATCGTCCGGCGTAGTGTGACGGCACCGCGCCCCTCTGCCACGACCCCGCTCTGGCCACGTCGTCTTCAGTTTTCTTCGACGCGGCGCGATGACGTCACGCCCTTTGTCAATCTTCACGGCGCGGAGCGACGGCGCCGCGAAGTACTTGCCGTGTGTTATGCGCGTGGTGCAACGACACCGCGCCATTCCGTCCAATCCACAAAGTATCAACAAGGATAAATTGGAGGGTTGGTCGTGTTTGTGCGGTCCGTCCCCCTCTCGTTAAATGATAACATTTAGTCAAAGATCCACGAAGATCGACAAACTAGAATCATGAACGGAAGTAACTAAATAAAATAAAAACCGCTACCTCGGTTTCAAGAAAGGTGCACATCAAAGAGCTGCGGAAGACGAGCGTCGCGGAGGTCGGGCGTCGCGGAAAATGAACGTCGATTCCGTTGTCGTCGAGGTGCGTCCGAAGAGGAAACGTCACGGAAGAATAACATCGTGGAAGATGTTCTCCGCGTTCTTCGGTGGAGATGTTCATTGTTGAAGAGCGGTGTTCTTCGTCGGAGTCCGAGGTGTTCTTCATGTTCTTCATCGAAGAAGAAGATGTTCTTCCCAAAACCTCTCAACGACAAAACTCTAACAAAAAAATAAAATAAGATCCTTTCTTATTTTATTAACACAACAAGCCTTTCGAAATTCAGAGGTTTGAATTTCAAAAACATACATTAAACACTCAACATTAAAACCATAAGTTTGATAAACTTAAGTTATCAACATTTAATGGGAGTTGAGTGGGGTTAGAGGATATGAAGGGGTGGGGTTCGTGTGGGCCCCACAACCCTCATAACCTCCCAAAGGAGGTTGGGTGGTTACCCAACTTCCATCAAGAACTAAACACTTAGAATAAAAATTGTTGAATAATAATAAATTAACTTCCACAATTTTTATCATCCACACCCATGATAACACAACTCCGGAACAGGAGTTCCTAAGCAATTACCGGCACTGCGGTTCCATCGGTGCCCTCAGAATTCGATTCCCGGCACCGGTTAAAAAGTTTGAAATTCCCGCCCGTTCGTTCACTGAACGTACCCGAGCTAAACTTCGGATAGAAATTCCAGGCACTCCGGGCCTCAAGAATCAAGTGCCTTCTGAAACAGCGTTCTTGTAAAATTCCAAAGAAAATTAAGAAAAAAAAATTCCCTTGAATTTTACAGGTCTTTACAGGAAAATAGAATTATTTAAGGTTTTAGGGACTATACTTGTTTGGATTATTATAAAGATGATTTCTATAGAAACCACCATTTGAGTATTCAAGGGTTGAATAAATAAATCCCATAGGGAATTGACATAGATAAAATAAATATGGTACGATGTGGGAGGACACTCAAGTGAAATGAATGTGCTTATCCCAATTAGGGGAACATGGTTAGGGTTTGATCCCAAGGTTGGACATGAGGGATTATAAAATACACTTCATTGAGGGTCAGACTGAGGTCCAATGGTTCCATAAAGGTTATAAGGACTAATTTTAATAAATCAAGAAGTTTATTTCAATTAGATGGCCTTGGATATGGTCAACACTATGATATTCCATGAGGACCATGATTTTGTTTGTGAAAAATCAATATGGTGTATATCCTTGGATAATTACTTTCATGGTGGTTCTGGAGGATAGTAAGGATAAACATATATAATTCTAATAAGTAACATGGGAATGTGAGGTTAATAAATTTTCCCTTGATGGATCGGCACACCCACAAATGAAATTATCCTAAGAAAATGGGGCACCATAGTGATCACTTATTTTCTGGTAACTACACTAGATAGGGGTAACCTAAGTTATATGTTGATTCATCCATCTTTATTATAGACCAAACCTGAATGGGGGTAAATTACTATGGCCAATGTAGAATGGTAGGTGAAGTATTTTATTTTTCTTCTCTTCAATTATTATTTGAAAATCACTAAAGTGGGAGTTTTAGAAGTTCATGGTCTACAAAAATGTTTTTAGATAATTGAAATGGATTTTAGCTGGTATTTTATTGTATTTGGGTCATGAAGTGGAATTCTATGGTGAGTTTTTATATGAAATCCTTGCATTGGTCTCTATGTTTCCATGGTAATTGATTATAGCTACTAATGAGCACTGATGTGACACAAGTTTGTCTTGTGGAACAAGTGAAGCATATGTGTGGAATCTAAATGGTGCATGGGTGCTATCGACAGGTGGGTGTGTGAATCATTGGTAGGGGATTTACATAGGAATTGATTAGAGTTCATGTGTGGTTTTAGTAAATAATATGCATAGTTTTCATCTGGGTTTATGATAATAAGAATTTGTAGAAATTCATTTCATAAAAATAACAAGATAAAATAGTAAAAACAATTTAATTTTGTGTCCTTTTGTATCTCAATGCTATCAAATTTAATATATCAAATTTATTTACCATTTAATTTTGGGTATACATATAACCTTTTTTTAAATGGAAAAAATAAATATAGATATATTATAAAATGGATTAAGTTATTTAGATGAAATCCATGATACATTACCATTATCATGTTCTCACCCCCAAACCATCAGATTAGGATATGTTTTTTGAACCATATTCATCTATAATTTAGTATGAAATCAGGAAGAAAATTGATATTCCATTTAGATACTATTTATAAACTGAGATGAAATGACCCAAACTATCAATACTCCACCCAGGGTTGTAGTAAGCTGAATATTCCACCCCAATACTTCCTCCAATAGGCCTAGGGATAATGAGGAGAACCAAGAAATAATATCACACTCGAGAGAATTTATCATGTATGATACTTGTAATAGATACATCTCCAACATGTACAATATCCAAAAAAACCAGACTATATATACATAAATAGTAGTACCTTATAAAATAATGAAAGAGATAACAGCTTTCCAAAATGATCTTTCAAAGGTGTACTCTAATAATATAGAAAAATACAAGATCATGACACTCCATAGTAAAATAAATCCATAAATATGTAAAACACCTTCTTTCCTCAACTCCGGGTTACACTGTTGATATAAGTTTCCACCATCATGTTCTTCTAAAGTCCACTAAGAAACACCATGAACTATCTACAAATCACCTATAACTACAACCAAACTATGTATCATCTTTATAGACACAACACATGTAGGCATGAATCCAGTATAGGGTCGAGTATAAAAATCACTGGTAGAAAAACCAAAAATAACAATGAATAGACACAATGATCCTTCTCAAAAACCATGTTATTAGGAGGTATATAATTACCAAATAAAAACCCAAAATTTTTTATAGATATTAAACCTAGTGACATAAAGAATTCTATAGCATCTCAGATTAGATTTACGTAGATTTTCAACTCATATGTTTCTAAAGTCACTTAATGAACCCCATAAATATAACTTTAATATATCATATCATGAAGGTAATCATGAAAACATAATATGTTTTTTGGAACATGTCCCCAAAATAATAGATCCCCATAACTCCTAATAAACACTTCTACTGTCTAGTGAGGAATCATACCTCATTGCTAGATAAGTACAACATACGAGGACCAAAATCCCCAACATCTATTAACATCCACACCATCTCCCATTGAAACAAAAGAAATAGACTACACCTCATTAAAGAGAGGAGTTTTTACCAAGGAAGTAATGAAATATTATGGATATTTTAATACACCGCAACACATGAGGAAGTGCCAAAATACCTTCTACCCAGTCCTAATCACCTCTCTAGAATTTTAATGGGGGATTTTTTCTCACTAAGTATATTCCCACTAGTAAATGGAGTATCAAAACCTATGGATGGATAACCCATAACACATATAATAAAGAGACACAATATTATATAGGAGGAGGACCAACATACAATCATGTGGGTGAATATCGATCAGGAATGTAGTATGCAAAACCTGTACCACATTGATATCGACTGGGTATCAACTCTCTAATCAAAATGCATGAAATACCATAATGTATGACTTTCACAACCTAAAAAAATTTATACCAACTACATCACATATATATAGGACACATGACCATACATCAGTATGAAATCAATGGGGGTTACAAACTTCATGATAACTCCAATGCACCTCACCCAAACCCTATCCCTTCAATAAATATAAGATCATAAAACAACCCTAAGCATTGTGTGAATGGCCTCTACTTTTAAATACAATTTCCCCATCATGATCTATATAGAAAATTTCACGAAATGGGCTATATGGGGTTTTTTAATTCTAACCTCTGATTGAAATGTTTTAAAACACCAATATACCAGAGTTAAATTATGTGTACTCTCTTAGACATGTTGTGTGGGACTATATCATTATTGGATCATATAACATCCATTATCCTAAAATTTTATGTAAACCTAAAATACATGTTCTATAGTTGTACACAATATATGACTCATAGTTACATTTTGGCATGTACTTAAAGTACTCCCAAATTCATATTATTTACCAACAGATTACATTTTAACCTTACATGCATGCCATGTGAAGTATAAGGGGTTTATTGGAATAGACAATTAAAATTTTGATTTTTTATCTAAAAATGAATGAAATTTTATCTTGGATACTTTTCATGTGGATCAAAAAGTATTCCCTTGGAATATACCATATCACATATCATGTCACATTAATGAACATGGTGTGTGCTCTCACCTACATGTCATTTATGTATGATAAGGTGGTAGGGATATGCTCAACCACTCCTTATGTCATGTATTATATGAAAAATGATGGAGTGTGTTTTATATAACCAAATTTTAAGATTCGTATAGTATTTATAGAATTACATGTAGCACTAATGAACTACACTACATGTGTTTCAAAGATCACCCATCATGTGATATGATCATCAAGATGTATAAGACCTTTTAGCTAGCTCAACCTACTCACTCTATGAAAAATAATTCCCTCCATTGGAAAAATAATTATAAATATATTGATGAATCAAAAATAAAAATTAAATATGGAATAAAAACAATAATAGAACAAATTTAAATAAAAAAGTCCTAACTCTTGGTGATTCAATGAGGCTTCAAGGTTTGAATACCAATAATCTACAACCCACAGTCACCTTCCCCAATTCATGTATATGATCTTCCTTTATAGATGATACATCCCCACATCTCAAATGGGTTTCTAGGGGAAAAATGATTCATTTCCCTCTCATGAATGAGGTTTGTGAGATAATTCCACCTAGAATAAAACAAAAAAATGAAAATCATAACTCTGCAACATCCTAAATCAAGGCACAAACATAAAGAAACAAAAATACCACCACTAGGAAAAAACAATCCATTTATCCATAATTGTAGTGTTTTAATTACAATAAAATTATAATTTTATGAGATATTAATGTTTTCAAACATTATAATATATATTTAATAAATAAATATTCATTTTTTCATAAAAATAAACTTACTCAGAACATAAAAAAACATACTCGGGGGTAAACACTAGGCCCGGAGATCAACAAAACCATCAAAAAAAAAATTTATTCCATTTTATAGGTTAATGTTTTCATTATATTACCTTTAATGAAAAAAAACAAAAATATAAAATAAAAATTAATTATTACACTCAGAAGATATCAAGTCACTACGCTTTCCCCTCATTTAAAATTTTCATACATGAAATATAAAATATCAATGCAATTAATATGAGGTTATAAACTAGGAACATATGATAGGAATGGCTATCTATGCACATGATCCACCATATATTAATTCTTAAGATCTATAATAACTCAGAATACATCAAGACCATCTTATCCTCCATACAGATCTTAATCAATTTTTTCTATAATCCAGAACCAATAATCCACAAAATCATGTCTTCACAATATTTTATAACACATGTTCTATCTTAAATAGTGAATATTATTCTAAGGGATACTCTCTCAAATCAATTACATTGAAAATACATTCATCCCTATAGAATGAATCAAACCCACATTTCACCAATCCCAACATGGAACATTTAATTATCTACAATACCTTATAAAGAGAGTTTCAGGATCCCCACAATTATGATGAGTTTCATATAATACATTCATAAGGGATAATATCATTGTATCATATGCTTATATTAGACACTATAATGATAATGCCAAATCACTCCCCAGGATCCTGAAGGAATGGATCTCTTGGGTGTTTTCCACGACTCATCGGTTATCGAAAAAAAAAAATATAAATGATTCCAATTAAGATAATGAGTTCAAAAATAAATCCCTCATTGAAATATTATAAATGGAGATTTTCTTACATAGATAACCTTATCATGGTTCATATCATTTCAAATGTCTAGGTTTGGTTATTTTTCTTTTTTGAAATCTAAAAACATTCAACATTCAAATCAACCTCTCCATATCTCCATTCAATGAGATATCAAGTTTTTTGTCAAACATTATTATATAACATAAAGAATGTAGTCCTAAAATGTGGTAGAAAACCCCTCAAGTTGACATTTCATCATGTTTGGTTTTTTATGTTAGTTGAAAACCTGATTGATAGAGCTATTTATGAAGTACCATTATTGTTATTGACAAAGTAAATTGACAAATATTTAATATGTTGGAGACCTATATGAGATTGAAATAAATTTAATGAGAAATGTGTTTAATCTATCCATAAAGTAGATAATTAAGGTATTTAATGTTTATATGGTCTTTTAAAGGTTTCGTGTATATGGTGGTGAAATTTTACAATGTTTGTTATTTTTTTGGGTCTAAACAATTGGAGGATGGGGAAAGTTATTTTTTAACAAAGAATGGGTTTTCTTATAATGTCAAACATTTTGAGAATGGGAATATCTGTCTTGAAATATTTCACACAAGTGATGTTTTAAGGCTACCTCACCAAAATATTGAAATTCAAATTATTTCAAAAAAATATGTGGTTTCCTAAAAATCATTATTTTGAGAAGAAGAAAAATTTTCTCAAACTAGGTTATACAAATGGATGTTTCATGACTGTTATGATTTGTGCACACAAAAAAATATTCCAAAAGATTTATGTTTAGTGAATATGAAATGTTATATGTATGGTTGATCATGAATGAATATGTTTTGAGTAGATTTAGTAATGATAATAGATAGTTCTCAACACCCGTTATTTGAAGAAATCATGCCCCAAATAAAATATAAAGGCTCTATATTCATGAAATTACTATGAAAACATGTTTTTAGCATGAATCTGAAATTTCAATGTATGTTTGTATTGAAATTTACTTCTACCAAAATAAACAAGGAGTCTCAAAAAATGCAAAAAAAAATTCATGAAACTTTTGTTGAAGTTTCAAAAATGGAGTGAAAAGTTTATACATATAAATGAGTTGGTAAAACTAGTGAGGGATAGCCTGGAAACTTAGTGGTAAATTCGAATTCTTTGGTTTGATGAAAAAATAACATTATGACAGAACTCTACTAGGGTTAATAACATTGAATCAAGAAAACAAAGTGTATTTATTGAATTAATAATGATTACACATTAGTAGAGAGACCAGTGATCTCTTAAAACATTATTGGTAGTAAAATAGGGGACATTAAGTCCTCTCAAAATGTTGTAACAATAGTACTATAGTGTATTTGGTACATTGGAACATTACCTTTATAGTCACTGAGGAAAAAAAATTATGCGTGAACAATGAAAAATTATTTTTTCTCATGAATTCTTTTTTTTTATTTCATACATCACTATAGGAAGGTGAGAGAAAATTGTTTTGTCTAAATGATTAAACCTTATGAAAAATGGGAAGTGATTTAATCAATCATACCTTGATCCCCCCATCATGGTATTCTACCTAATGTTTACAGGAATTGGTATCAGAGTTAAAGGATAAGGTGAGTACATCTCTCTCAGTTGAAGCCATGGAAACATTCAATCACAAAAGGATTATGATCTTTATTGGAAATAATCTTAAGCAATAAAATATTTTGAGGTTACACTATATCTGATATCTAGTCAAGTATCTGTATATTCCTACAATTCATGGTATCTTGGTTTGAATGGATTGTGGAGTTTTATCATACATAGGATAAGGAGAACTATATATTGATTCTAGATTCATTAATTCTTTATTGTGATCCATATCATATCAAATATTCATAAAGGTTATTTTATGTAAATTTTAATATTCTATATTGGATAATCTATTAAATACATATAATGTTGATTAAATTTTTCGAGAATATAAATTTAATGTTCTATGGAATATGTATGATGACTTGGGGAGGTACTATAATGAATCTATTGATGATTTATTTGATCAGGTGAATGTCATTATGGAGGAAAATTGTAGTCATGGAGAAACCATAGATGATGTAAAGATCATTAAATGAATCCTAAGAGTATTTTAACCATAATTCAATATAAAATTCCATTTTATCAAAGATAAATTTCCAATGGGGATAACATTAGAGAGTTTCCATAGTTCTTTTTCAATTTAGGAGATAGAAAATGATGATAATGAGGATATAACAAATTGGAATTATAATGGGGTTTCATTTAAGTTTGTGATGATGTTCAGCATAGAATACGGGTAGGATAAGGAATATATTATCGAATTAATGTCATTTATTTCCTCAAATCTACAAAGGGGAAAGGAAATATTAAAAGGAAAACCTCCCCTCATGTTATTTATAGGTGGAATGGTTGAGAACAGTATAGTAATGTGCCCCAATAAGTTTTAATAAAATTATGTGGATGATAAAATTACAACGATTAATTCTTTGGATAATTTTTATGAAAGGAGAAGAAACAGAAAAAATAACATCAATACGAATAAAATAATTTTATAAGAAAATGAGTGTACAAAAGAAACTATGAATGAAGAAATTAAATATGTCAAAGACCAATAATAAATTACTATGGTGTAGGTTGTGACAAATTACTAAAATGTTGTATAGATAGATTATAATAATTGATATGTAAGGCATTAGTTCCACCTTTTAGGCCTTCAGGACACATGATCAATACAATTTTCCCAGATAGACTCTACAAAAATGAAGCATCCCAGAGGAGGATTCACAGCGAGCACACTCACTAGAGAAGAACCAATGGATTTATAAGAATCAGAGGGTATGGAAAATCCATTGGGACCAGCATGTGCTTGCACGTGAATCTTAGTCGGATAACCATGTGTAGGTGGAGGGCTACCATCATGATGCAGATATTGGGGAGGGGTAGTTCCTTGTAGTTATGGTCTGTTTGAATTCCCTAATACCATTGTGTCATGTAATGCCTCTTAATCATGTATTCCATATAATATCTAAACCCTAAAGTATTTTTAAGGGTTCCCCTTAATCCTGTGAAAGGGGTTTATCAAAAATAAATTAAAAATAAGGCCTTCTGGGCATTTAGGAAATAGTGTGGTTCATGATACCAAACTCTATATACAACAGCATGATTAAGATAAACCTGACATTATGAATGAAACTAAAAATCTCAAATTATAAATCCATAAAACTCATTGATGGTCATTGAAGACATCCTAAAATTCAAATAATAATCCAAGGTTATCAATTTTTTGACTAACATGGTGAAAGATTAGGTAAAAGTTTTCAAATATATTGATATGGAATATGAAAACCTAGAATGAAATGTAAATGATCATGAGATACTATTGAATACGTGTATTATAGAAGAAAATTAGGCCACTCTTGTGAAAAAAAGGTAAATGTGTTTCCTGGAGGTCCAATAAAGTTGTAAAATGAGTGTTAGTAGTAGAAAGGGGAATTTCAAAATGAATGTAACATCCCAGATAAATAAAGAATAATAAATATTTCATATTTATTAATATTTTTGAATTAAATATTAATTTTACTTTAAAAATGTTTCTATGTTCGATAGCGTACCTAATAAGAAACAACGGGTTTCTTTGAAATCTAATGTTGTACACTAATAATATATTATTATTTTAAAATGTAGTTAACACCTATCCATTGTATTGGAGGGAATGAACAAAACTAACTACAATATGATTGTACATGTTTTTTAAATGTATTTACATTTATCCAATAAAAGTTAGAGGCTTAAAATGTGAATGAATCTAATTTTAAGCATAATTTACATTAAAAGTCAGATTTATCAGCTTTTAATGGAGAACCCTTTTTAAATCTAGTTTTGGTCACTTTAATACATTCTAATTTACCAAATAAAATCCTTCTTTAGAAGGGGGACATCAAATTTTACTATAGGTAATTTTTTTGGTATTTTTCTGATAAAGTTAATTTTTTAATAAATAGTGAAAAATATTGTATTTTAATTCAAATTTTCCTTTTAATCTAATTTATTTATATGGTTAGATTATCTTTTTAATTTTTTTTAAAGTGAAATTAAAAAATATTTTTACCATTTAATCCAATGTTTGTCATTGGAATTAATTTCACTTTTAAAATGGACATAAACAAGTATCAATCTTTTGATAGTTATTGTTTTATAAAAACACGCTATTTGTTTTGATAACGGGAATTAAATTTATAATTAATTAATGCCACTTCTATGTTTTGTGTGACATCCTGACCCGGAAGCCACAAAATCGGGGCTTCGAGCCGGTTCGCTATAAGGCCTCAAGCGCGCCTCCCCATATGCCAGAGCTTGCCGACTAGCAGTGAGGGCCTAGGGTGTGATAGTTGGGAGACTATGCCCTCATACTAGATTAAGAAAACAGAGGAAAAACTAAGTATCATACACAACATAAAGTAAACAGAGTGCGGAAGAAGTAAACAACTGAAATAGAACATGTTGTAATAGTAAAATGCAGTATAATCCCAAACACCTATGCAATACAATACAACACTGGTCACCCACTCGGCTGACCATATAGATACAAGTACAAAAGAAACTGAAAGTAAAAGTACAGGGCTCTGCTACTAACTCCGAGACAAACCACATACCTGATCTCCAGACACTGTCAAACTGCAGCAGCCCGATCAGTAGTACCACTCGAGTAGCTCTGCTCAATCATGCAACACTGGGCCTCAGCCCGATCCACCATGCAAATCCTTCCCAACCTGAAAAGCAGACATAAGGTCTACACATACACCGAGGTGTACGTGAAGGGGTGAGAAATAATCTCAGTAGGGCACCCCGACTAGCAACCTATAACTGTGCTGCTAAAAGTGTATGCAACAACAACGTGCTTAGCCTAGCTGGAACACAACAAAGGATGTAAATCAAACGTGCAACCACAGTCGAACTCTGGGTATGTAATCCCTGTCAACTGGGAAATTGCCACCATGGATTTCAATATCTATATATGTACACATGTATAGTCCCATACCAATACACATATACATAAATATGAATATTAATGATTATGTGAATCAAATAACAAGAAACCACATAAACAGTCGATACTTGGGACCTTAAGCCTGATCTTCGGGACATCCTGTGCAAGGGCATTGAGCTGCACATCGTGCCACTCAAGCCATGTATCATTAAGTCGATCTCTGGGTCTGTAATCCCATCGACATATACCTGCTTCCGCCAATGCCGGAAATATATCTCCGAACAAGTTAACCAAAAACAAGTAACCAGTTCAATATAATTCAATTTTGAGTTACTCTCCGAGACTCGGCCTCGACCGACCATCTCCTCTACCAAAGCCAAAGTAGAAACCACAAAAGGCTATAAACAACTCAATGATAACAACAATTCCAAGCCTGTGATGTAGCTTGGTGGGTTCAATAGAAGAAATCACCACTGTGGGTATACAAAGTAACCAGTGTCCTCAGACATGTGAATCCTTTCCCTCCTGAAAATAGAAACAAAACCCTCTTGTGACTGCCCTCAGGAATAATGAATATTGCCCTCAGGCATATGGAATCTCTCCCTCAGGCATACCGAATATTTCCCTCAGGCATGGAAGCTACTGCCCTCATGCATGAGAAACGTTGACCTCAGGCTAAACAACACTGCCCTCAGGCTAAACAGAATACATCCCTCAGGCATTCCATAGAAGACCAAGGAAGTGGGCTGAGCCCAACATACAAACAAGCATTTAAATAAAATTCCTCTCAAGGAAATTCAATAATCATTATTACAATGACATACCCTTAGGTATCATGGCCAAAAGGCTAAACATAGGAACACACCCCGGGGGTGGTCCTGGATCCAAAAAGTGATCCCAAAAGTAGTGTATTATCACATTTAATTACTTATACAACTCTAGGTATTCAAAACAACCAAGGCCTCAGCCACACAACACCCCAACATGGGTTTGTAGCTCAACAGTACACAAAAACGCACAACAATTGAAATTTAAGCACCAAGCCACCTACTACTCAGGAACACAAGGCAAAGTAGGCATGCCAAAAAACAAGAAAGATGCCTCACGTCAGGCTAAACAGCCACCAACCAGGAAGCACCTCTGGTAACCACTACAACATCAACAACCCAAGTCAGATATAAACAAACAAGTGAGGGTGGCCGAATTCCCAACCCAACACTAAAACATAACCCCACAGAATTAGTAGTTTATAACGGGTTCTAGATGACACCCAAAGACGTTCTCTACGCAAACTCGACGTAACAACTCAGGTCGGTCAAACAACGGGCACCCGACGGGTCCCACAAGTCAAACACCAAGGAGTCATCCTACCCGGGATCCTCCAGATAACTGGAGAGAAGGAATCCTACATAGGATCCATATAAAAAATGAGTCCTACATGGAATCCTCGAATGAAGAAGAAAAGTGGAAACCCATAACTGGGGTCCCCTCAAAGAAAACATGAGAGAGTTCCTACAAGGACTCCCTAGTTCAGCATACAAGCAAGGAATCCCTCAGGGGACCCTTAGAAGCATCTGATCTCACGGCCTCTTGGGCCAGAAGGGAACGTCTCACATGGGGAAAGTCCTCTAAAGAAAAGGTTATGAGACATAGCTTACAAATAATCTCATATTAATGGTCTCAACTAAGTTGGTCTGAACACCCAACCTAGCAACCTCGCCAAGTATCACCCTCAGGTGACGACTAGGCTCGATAACAGGAGGAAGAACCCCTCCATTTTGATAAAACCATTTAGATGACCTCTAAATGTAAAAAGGAGTCCAACATTGCGATATACACGGAGAAACGCTCAGAATCGACAACTCGCACACCCAATTATGACTTCCAGAGCATAAGATATCCCAAAATTACCAAACTGAAGCAGTACATGGCCAGAGTACATGGCCAGAACCCATTGGGCCTGCTTGTGTAATAGTACTCGGCATGTAATTTACTGTACATGGAGTGTACTATTCACAAAATTTACGCCGTGTCCGTTTTCACCCAAACACATGCCCATGTACCACTACACGGCGTGTACTTTACTGTACACGGTGTGTACTTCAAGAAACAACTATTCTGTGTTCTATTACACAAGGCCACCACTACACGACCTGTACTCAAAGTACACGGCGTGTACTTATGAAAACTTCGTCTTCCCAAAATGGGAAGAACACATGGCGTGATCCCCTGGAACACACACCGTGTATACTGGGTTTCCCGACAGGAAATCCCTAAAAACGTCCGATTCGCTCGTTTTCACCCTAAAACAACAGATCGAGCCCCATGGGAATACAAGCAAGAAATACAAGGCTTTAAAAACATAAAAGAAATTTTTTATGGGGGATCTTTGTCAAAAAATTAAACGGCCCTACCTTTGGGCAGAAACCGCCGAAGCCTCGGTTGATTTCACGGTCCACGGATGCCGCACGCCGACTCAGCGCATCGAGGGCTTCGATTCGGTACCCCTTCCCCCCCCCCCCCCCCAACTCTCACTATTTCTCAATATCCCAATTCCCCCCCATGGTACATGGCCAAGTAAGAGCACACATGGAGTGTGCGCAAGGAGGAGAAGGAAGGAAGAGATAGAAAAGAAAATAAAAGAAGAAAAGAAAAGGAAGAAAAAGGGGCCTTGGCCGGCCCCGATGCCCGACATGAGTTTATGCCTTCTCTAGGAAAAAATCCCCATTTCGGACTCAACGGAGTAGATGGAATCGAAATACAATGCTCCGTTTAAAAGTTATTTCCAAATGAACCTGTGCGAATAATTTAATATTTAATTTAATAATATTAAATATTAAATATTCCGCCAAATTTCGAACAGCTCAGATTTACACCAAACTCCTGCCCTAGGGTAAAAACCCTATTCCAAGACCAACGGAGTGGTCAGAAAAATTATCTAAGATCATATGGTAGGGTAAAATGACCATTTTACCCCTCATGAGCATCCAACAGCAAAAATTCGAATTTCTGCTTAAAATGACTGTCCGGAAAAACACAGGTTCATACAAACTCCCCACCATAAAACTTCTCATCCCTGAGATGACCAGTGAAAGAACCACCAGCCATGCTCATAACCCGAGCATCTGCACAACCAAGCTATCGGGACTATCCAACGACCAACCTTATAGCATTAACCACCACCTTCTACACAGAAGATATTCAACTACGACCGATTTGGTACTCCCCACCATAAGAATACCCTTATCATCATCTTAAAAAGAATAATCCGAGCTCAGAAGCTCACAGAAAACACCGATGTTTAACCAGAAAGAGAAAAACTACCGTCAAACGGCAAATGGTACACTCCCCACCATATGGCTTTCCTTAAACCGCTCTGAGAGCACAACCAGAACACATTCCATCCTCAACAGGGATGAACATTAAGAAAGAAAAAGGAGCTCAATGTAGGGTCAAAGCACTCTCAGTATACTCAATACGAATCAAGATAGCACATGATCGTCTCTAACAGGAGTACACTAAGATTTAACCGAAGGTGTGTCTAGCTCCCTCCGAGCAACACTAGCATCCTACCATAACCTGACTGGGATTCCAACATGGGTCAACCATCTTCACACAGGTTTCCCTAGAACAGAATAGACATCGACCTAAAAAGGTTGGAGTCAAAACAAAAACACAACCTACAAGGGCTCTGATCCTCTCCGAGCATCCTCATAAGGAACTACTCCATGGATTTCACAACCCAAGCAGAAGAGAAACTAAACTAACACTCATCGGGTATCCGTATACAGAAATACCACAAGGAAGTCCAGTTCACAAGAAAAGCCTTGGCATCTATCGACATCATACTCACCAATTCAACTATATAACCATATTCCTGAGAAACAACACCCAATAAGGGGTTAAAAAAAGGAATCACATGCCATTTAGACCAACTGGGGTCACTGCACCACCTCTACATGAAGTCTAAGTCATCATCCTCAACAAAACACCTCAACGTAGATCCACATAACCTTCCATCAGAGTAAAGAGTATGTGTAAGTAGTCTAAAAGGTCTCAGTCGTCAGTAAAAACACACAATAGCTTGCCTATATGATGTGAATCCTACGTGCCTAGTATGATGCATGAGACACCTCTTTCCTTTTCCAGCCAAGAGTCAAAATATATCCCTGGCATCTTACCAATGGACAAGATCCATAGATCCACCGTAAATCAAAACACCACACAACAGGTGCGTCGCTCAAGGAGAAAATCATATACAACTATAACATCAAAAAATTAGAATATCAATCCCAAACCCTGGAAACCAGGAATTCTTATCGGAACAAGTGTTCTCAACGCACCAACCTGATATCCATCACAGGTTCCTACACATTCATAATACTCTTGTATACCATATCCCAAACAGTAAAGACCAGGAAAGAAAAACTCCTCTGATACCAGTTTGTAACATCCCGACCCGGAAACCACTAAATCGGTGCTCCTATCCGGTTCACCACAAGGCCTCAAGCGCGCCTCCTCGTACATAAGAGGCTACCAACTAGCAGCGAGGTCCTAGGGTGTGATAGTGGGGAGACTATGCCCTCATACCTGAGTATTCAAATATTGGAAAAACTAAGTATCATACAAAGCGGAAAGTAAACAGAGTGTGGAAGAATTAAACAACTGAAATAGAATAAGCTGTAATAGTAAAATGCAGTAAAAGCCCAAACATCTATGCAATACAATACAACACTGGTTACCCAGTTGGACGACCATGCAGATACAAGTAGAAAAGAAAATAAATGTAAATGTATAGGGATTTGCTACTAACTTCGAGCCAAACCACATACCTGATCTCCAGACACTGTCGAACTGCAGTAGCCCGATCAGTAGTACCACCCGAGCAGCTCTGCTCGATCATGCAACACTGGGCCTCAGCCCGATCCACCATGGAACTCATGATCAACCTGAAATGCATACATAAGTTCTTTATGTACACTGAGGTGTACATGCAGGGGTGAGAAATAATCTCAGTAGGGCACCCCGACAAGCAACCTATAATTGTGCTGCTAAAAGTGTATGCAACAGCAACGTGCTCAGACTAGCTGGAACACAACAAAGCAAGTAAACCAAATGTGCAACCAAAGTCGAACTCATGGTATGTAATCCCTGTCAACTAGGAAAGTCCCTCTATGGATGTCAATATCTATATACGTACACATGTATAGTCCCATACCTATAAACGTATACATAAATATGAATATTCATGATTAGGTGATTCAAATAACAAGAAACCACATCAATAGTCGATCCTTGGGACCGTAAGCCCAATCTCTTAGACATCATGTTCAAGGGAATTGAGATGGACGTCCTTCCACTCAAGTTGTGTATCATTAAGTCGATCTATGGGTCTGTAATCCCATTGACATATACCTTCTTCGGCCAACGCCAGAAATATATATCTGAACAAGTTAACCAATAACAAGTAACTAGTTCAATATAATTCAATTCTGAGTTTCTCCCTGAGACTTGGCCTCGACCAACCATCTCCTCTACCAAATCCACAGCAAAAACCACAATATGATATCAACAAGTCAAAGATAACAACAATGCCAAGCATGTGATGTATCTCTGCGGTTTCAACAGAAGAAATCACCACAGTGAATATAAAAAGTAACCACTGTCCTTAGACATGTGAATCCTTTCCCTCGGGCAAACAGAAACAAAACCCTCAGTTGACTACCCTCAGGCATAATGAATAGTGCCCTCAGGCGGATGGAATCTCGCCCTCAGGCATACAGAATATTTCCCTCAGGCATTGAAGCTACTGCCTTCAGGCATGAGAAACGTTGCCCTCAGGCTAAACAACACTACCCTCAGGCTAAACAAAAGACAGCCCTCAGGCATTCCATAGGAAACCAAGTAACCGGGCTGAGCCCAACATACATACAATCATTTAAATAAAATTACTCTCAAGGAAATTCAATAATCATTATTACAATGGCATACACTCAGGTATCCTGGACAAAAGGCTAAACAGAGGAACGCACCCCTAGGGTGGTCTTGGATCCAAGCAACGATCCCAATAGTAGTTTATTATCACATTTAATTACTTATATAGCTCTAGGTATTCAAAACAGCCAAGGCCTCAACCACACGACACCCCAACATGGGTTCTTAGCTCAACGGTACACAAAAACGCATAGTAGATGGAATTTAAACACAAAGCCACCTACTAATCAGGAACACAAGGCAAAGTAGGCATGCCAAAAAAAAGAATGACGCCTCACATCAGGCTCACCAGCCACCAATAAGGACGCACCTCTGGTAACCACTACAACATCAACAACCCATGTTAGATATAAAAAAACTAGTGAGGGTGGTCGAACGCCCAACCCAACACTAAAACATAACCCCACAAGATTACTAGCTTATAATGGATCTAGATGACACCCAGACACATTCTCTGCCCAAACCCGATATAACAACTTAGGTCAGTCAAACAACGGGCACCCGCTGGGTCCCACAAGTCAAACACCAAGGAGTCATCCTACTCGGGATCCTCTAGATAACTAGTGAGAAGGAATCCTACAGGGGATCCTTAGCAAAGAGGAATCCTACATTAGATCCACGAATGAAGAACAAAAGAGGAAACCCATAACAGGGGTCCCCTCAAGAAAAACATGAGGGAGTTCCTACAAGGACTCCCTAGTTCATCATACAAGCAAGGCATCCCTTAGGGGACCCTTAGAAGCATCCGATCTCACGGCCTCTTAGGCCAGAAGGGCACATCTCACAAGGGGAATGTTCTCTAAAGACAATATTACGGGATATATCTCACAACTCATCTCATATTAAAGGTCTCAACTAAGTTGGTCCGAATACCCAACCTAGCAACCTCGCCAAGTCTCACCCTCAGGTGACAACTGGGAACGATAACAGGATGAAGAACCCCTCTATTTTTTAAAACCCCCAAAATTCCATTTATATGACCTCTAAATGTAAAAAGGATTCCACCATTGCAATCTACACGAAAAAACTCTCAGAATCGACTACTCACACGCCCAATTCTGACTTCCAGAGCATAAGATATCCCAGAATTACCAAACTGAAGCAGTACATGGCCAGAGTACATGGCCATAACCCATTGGGCCTGCTTGTGTAATAGTACACAGCATGTACTTTATTGTACACAGCAGGTAATATTCACAAAAATTTACTCCGTGTCCATTTTCACCCGAACACATGCCCATGTACCACTACATGGCGTGTACTTTACTGTACACGGCGTGTACTTCAAAAAACCACTATTCCGTGTTCTATTCCACACGGCCAGCCAGACGTCCACCACTACACGGTGTTTACTTATGAAAACAACATATTCCCCAAACGGGAAGAACACACAGCGTGTTCCCCTAGAACACACGCCGGGTATACTGGGTTTCCCGACGGGAAATCCCAAAAAACGTCGTATTCGCCCGTTTTCGCCCCCGAAACAACAGATCGAGCCCCATGGGCATAAAAGAAAGCAATAAAAGGTTTTAAAAACATAAAAGAACTTTTTTAAGGGGGATCTGTGGCAGAAACATAAAAGGCCTTACCTTTGGGCGGAAACCGCCAAAGCCTCGGTTGATTTCACGGTCCACGGATGCCGCACGCCGACTCAGCGCGTCGAGGGCTTCAATTCGGTACCCCTTTTGCCACCCAACTATCACTCTTTCTCAATCTCCCAATTCCCCCCTATGGGAAACAGCCAAGTAAGAGCACACATGGAGCATGTGCAAGGAGGAGGAGGAAGGAAGAGAGAGAAAAGAAAAGAAAAGGAAGAAAAAGGGGCCCAGGCCAGCCCCAGCGCCTGACATGAGTTTATGCCTTCTCTAGAAAAAATCCCCATCCCAAACTCAACGGCGAAGACGGAATCGCTATCTGATTCTCTGTTTAAAAGTTATTTCCAAACGAACCTGCATGAATAATTTAATATTTAATTTAATAATATTAAATATTAAATATTCCTCCAAAATTCAAACAGCTCAGATTTCCACCAAACTCCTATCCTAGGGTAAACACCCTATTCCAAGACCAACGGAGTGGTCAGAAAAATCATCTCAGATCAGCTAGTTGGTTAAAATGTCCATTTTACCCCTCACGAGAATCTAACAGCAAAAATTCAAATTTCTACTCAAAACGATTGTCCATAAAAACACAGGTTCTTACATTTTGAATTTGGAAAAATAGACATCAATTTTGAATTTGGAATAAAAAATAATTCTTAGGCTGAATTTTTGGTATTTTTCCGAAAAACATCAATTTTTTATGAATAGTGAATCTACGTAGTGGTAGTTAAAAAAACTGACTTTTTCATTTAAATGAAAATTTACCACTTCTGTGAATTGAATTTTGAAAATCTGACATACATGGTTGTTATCAAGAAGTAAAATATAGTTCATTAAGATGAAAATAATTTTTGTTGAATAGTAACTTTTGGCTTTTATTTACCGCGGTTAAAGGTAAATAGGGTAATTCAAGGTAAAAAGAATATTATAATAATTCAAAATTACTTTAACACTTGTCTTAACCTTATTGAATGAGTAATGGATGACCATGGTCATCTTCGGGTCGATTTTGGGACCCCTTTGAGCCACTTGTGAGTGATAAGTAAAGGCAAAAATGACAAAAGCAAATATCTTTTTGTAAGGTAATTTTTAGAAGGGGTTATATAAATTATATTTTCAACTATAAATATTTATTGGAAAGATAAAAACGATTTCCTACATCATTGTATTTGTTTTATAATTTTTATACATCAAATAAATTAAATTATTCATGACACAATAATGATGTAGTATTTACCTCATTAATTAATTATTTAAATAAATAAGATTATAATGATTAAAATATTATCCACAACCTGTCCAATTCCTATTGGATGATTTTATTTTGAATATGAGTCATATTATATTTGAAATTAATGTGTTTTCGACCTCTTGAAACCGAAGATAATTTTATAATAAAATAATATTTTCACACTTTCCTAAAGAGACCCTCCTCTTCCTTATAAAAGGAGACAAATTTTATGCAATTCCTCAAACCTATCAAGCCATTTGGATCGTCCAACCTCTTCAAAATTAGTCTTCCTACATCCATATTCTCCTCCTAGAAGAATTCACTTAGGCATAAGGCATTTCAAGAAGTCCTTTGGTTCAATCCAAAGAGAGTTACCCAAATTAAAGGTAACAGTTCCTCTTAAATTGTTTTCTTTTATTTTACTTCTCCAACCCCTAAACTATTTTTATTTCCTTTCTTTTGTAACAAAAACAATATCCTCGATATACTAGGATGTTGTTATGAGAATTATTCGAACTACACTTACACACACCTCCATCTAATGGATTAAGAACATAATGTTTCTGTGGATGGAAAACTAAGGCCTCACGAAACGATTATTGTTCAATTACATCTTACCACCTGTCATGGTGGCCATTATGATGGAACTATATTTATATATGATATATATTATTTTTATGATTTCCTTATGCTTTTGTACTTCCCATTTATAGCAATCCTTTATGGTTTCCATAGTGGGTAAAAACGATAATCTCATTTGAGGAAGTGTGGACTACTACCCCCTGGAAATGATTTGATTCGTTAATGCCCTATGTGGGATGTATAAAGGATGGAGTTAATGATATTATATATGATATTATACTAGAATTATAATATACCTATGTATCATTATGTTTTATTTCCATGTAAATAATAAATAGAAATGAAAGTAGCGTAAATGCGTACGTACGACTTACCGTCTCCATGAAAGGTGCATTTCATTTCTTACCTCTAAATGTTCTGTAATATTATAAAAAAATGTATATAATGGATATATATGATATATATGATATCCAAATGATTAATATAATTCTTGATATAATTAACTATTGACCACATGGACAACTTGTAAATATAAGGTGTTCATTTTTGACTCAAGTACCAAATATAGACAAAATAGACATTATTTACTTAAATGATAACATAATATTTATAACATGGTAATAAGTGATATAAATAGAATAATAAACATGAAAAAGGTTCTTAAGAAAGTATAAATTAACTTTAGTTTATTATTCAGTAGATTAAAGAACGATCGTGTCAAGTCGAACACGAGGTAAGGGATCCAACCTTTCTCTTTCATTTAAGTACTCTCTTTTATGTCACTTATTTTAAGTTCTTCTTTATTATGTTGGGGGATGATCTTTTATATTCCTCCAACTGTAATTTTTATGTTCATATGATGATATACCCTATTTGAACTCATCAATCCTTTTTTGGATCTTTTAAGTGGCGCCGTTAGGCTGCTGATATTTCGTAAGGGATTTTCTTATCTCACTTTTAATTCTGTGAGATTTCCATTGCTCACCACTTATTTATTGCATGTGGTGTAATGTGTACTGGAATTTATATATATTATGATAGTATAATGTGATTAATTTTTTGGTTAGTAACTTTTGGTCATATGACTCGATTTGATTATAATGAAGTAAGAGTTTTTCATATTACTTTTTATTCCAGTGAGATTAATGCTATATTTTCCACTATTTCCTTTTGTGCTAATTATTGTACTATTTGTGTAATATACTTTCATTTATGAGTCTTTACATCTTCATTGTATGATCCTTCTTTCATGTGGGATATGTTTTTTAAGTTACCAAATCGGTAAGGGAACTATTCACCCTCCTCTTTATAAAAGACTTCTTTTTGTTATGTCTTTTAATTTACAGCTTATTAAGTTGGGATATGTTCTTCTATATCATTAATGATGTAAACTTTATATACAAGTGATGAGATTCCCTTTATTATCTCATCAGATCATTTTATGAATTTTAAAGTGACACCGTTTGGCTGTCAAATTTTTACAAGGGAACCTCTTAACCCAATTTCAATTCATCGGGTTCAACTTGTACTTCTTGAATATGTCATCCAATGAATATGTGGGAATGACCTCTGATTGTTTTACACTTAATATCCACTTATATTGGGTGTATTTATATTTTTCACACGTAATTATGTGTTTGATTTATCCTTCATTTAAGGATACCATCTTTATAAGGGATTTTATCTCAATTCACATTTCCATTGAGACAGTATTGTTGTTATGAACCAATTCACTGTTATATGGTGTATATACTATCCTGTGAAATATTATATCAAAAATCCCTTTATTATCATGATATTATAATGTTCTGATTAAAATTTATTCTTCAATTATTTGTTTTCAAGCATCTCTCTTTGTGTTAAAAACTCTTTAACTAAACTATTGTTTTAAATTTTTTAAATATTTATTCTTCTAAATATTTCTCATTAGTGTCCATGTTTTCAAAATGGGTTTTAAGATGTATTTATATGGACATTAATGTCTTCAAATGATAATTCATTTAAAATCATGAAAGTGGTATGGGACACTTTGATTCAAAAATCTCTTTTTAAATGGTTTTGAAAATGATTTGATAAAACATTGTTTATTTCAATATCTTGATTTGATATATCGGAATGTCGAAATTTTATATTTCCTATATACATGTGTCATATGCTATGATTATGTTATGGTTATTGGGAATTTTTTACGTATATGAGTGGTTCCGTGATAAACCTAGGGCGGGTGAGCCCGAGATAGCTCTCCAATGCATTGGGTAACGTGACGGAGGTAAACGTGATGGTTCTCCTAAGAGATTTAGGAAATTTACTGTGATGGGTATTCCAAGTGTAACTACCTATGTATCTGTGATAGATACAAAGTATGTTTTATATGGATTCCATAAGTAACCTTAATGATTTATGATTTGTGTGTCTTATTCATAAATATTATGATTTCATAAGGTATGTTATGATTGAAAAGTATGGTTTCATGGATTGTATTTATTGTTGGGCTAATGTTTTCCTTCCTTATTTTATAACCCTTACTGAGATTTTTATGCTCATCCCATGTTTTTGAAATGTTTTCCACTGGACTTAAAGATGAATAGGTTCGAGGATGGGATCAAGGAAAAGTCATGTTGTCTAAAACATGGAACTATACATGTTTCTTTTTAGGAGTTTTTATTTTATGAAAAAAATGGATACTGAGTAGTAGTGTCTACTTGTAATATTCAAGTTCTAATGTAATATTTATGGCCTCATTCTCTAAAAATATAAACCTTAAAATATCCTCAATGTGAATTATACATTTAATTCAATATTATGTATAGTTTAAGGCCAGGTCCTTATAGTTGGTATTAGAGGTCGGTTTAGATAACTTTAGAGGTTAGGATACAATTTAAGCATAAGTGAAATTACAATAATGGTTAGGATTTTAGAAAGATTCATAGTTATTTTTATAAAGTGAATGAGTTTAAGATAACATGAATAAGTATATCTTAGTGTTTACCCTCCTCATAAGATATTATATGATGATTTTACTGATATACTCACACTGACCTTTTTAGTTTTAGTAAATGGCTGGATCTAGCAGGCACTAAAGTAACAGTGGATGTGAAGAAAACTATGATAGATTTCTGAATAAGAAACTGAATGAAATGGGATCTGCAATCAGAACACTTGTGGTTATTCTCAACCAACTTTATAGAGTCATGATTGACCACCTGAACCTTAGTGATCTTTATAAGGCATCATATATGCGAGAAACAAATCCCTACAGAAGTTCATGTAATAATAAAAAAGGTAAGTATATTCAAAAACCTATGTGTCAAATATGTGGAATGAAACACCTAGGAAAATGTTTCAAAGGTACAGAAAGATGCAATAGATGTGGAAATGAAGGTCATAAAGCAAGAACCTGACATAGAAAAAGGAAGCATCTAGTTCAATCTCGGAAAGGGAAGGAAGTATTTTCTGGTGGATCAATTGAATGTTTTAAATGTGGTGTGCATGGTCATTATGAAAAAACATGTCATACGAAGATGTTTTGGGAATGGGATCACCAGGATCATACAAATATTCATTTACCAATACCTAATGCCATTCCGATTGAGGATGAAGAAACTGACAATGGCCAATGAAAGGTATGGATTATTTCTTAACATATGTTTTCCTATTATTGAAATCTTAGGATATGATTCATAATTTTTTTTGTAGGAAAGAATTATTTCAGAATAAGTTTGAAAGGAAGGGTTAATGGATCATGAAGAATGTTTAATAAGTAAGAAGTCAACATATAAGGGATTCAAGAGTTATTGTAGAATTTAGGATGGTGAAATGCTTAAAAGTATTAAGGCTCTTCTGATGACAGGATTACATTAGAAGAATTTTTATAATATGTGTAACCCTGATGTTTGATATATGAAAATTTTATTCACGAAATAATTATCTTCTCTTTTGTGGATATAATTATAAAGAACCATTTGGGTTTATATGATGCTTGAATTTGAGGCAATTACTGGTTAATACATTTTGGGATGCAAAACGAAAGTTATTAGATAACCTTTGTGGTTAAAATATGTTATGATTATTTTTGATGAATTTATCTCTTTTGGGGGTGTTATAAAATTATGTAGTTTTTGAAAAGGGACGACACGCAAACCGTGTGGAAACCCGTCACGTCGGGCGAAGATGTGGGAATCGAACCCACAACCAATGTGCGACTGGTATTTATTGCCTACCACTGGACTACGTGATGTCCCTGGTTAGATTGACTAATTATTTTTAGTTAGATGATTTTATTAATCCATAATAAGTATATTTTGGGTTATCTATGGGAATGCTTAACCTAGCATGGAGAATATTTGATAAGGTTAATTTCTTTTCAATATGAGATTTTAAGAGTAACTGATGTTATTTGGAGATAAATGTTAAGATTTATCTTGAAAGACTATATGATTAAATCCTTCTAAGATTTGGGTTTCAATATTAGTTTGGATTACTTTGAATAATTTTAAGGACAAATTTTTATTGAATGGTCATTGTTGAACTTTGGGTTTTGTTAGACAAATTTTGGAGATTAAGAGTAGTTTTTCATTATGTAATAGATTATACTTTTGGGGGATTATCTGATCTTGTCCTAAACATTTTTGTTTTAGTTAATATTTAAAGGCTTGGGAAATATACAGTTCATCTTTTTTGGATTATGTGACTCTCTTGAAGTTGATTATAGTGCTCTTAATGTGAAAAAAAGTCATCATGAATATTCATTGTTTGGAGAAAATTTGAGTTTATGTTAGAAATATAGTGAAGGATAAAAGTCTAAATGAAAAGTAATTGTGTTTCTATATGTTTTTAGTTAAGATCAACAATAAATTCCTCAATGAAAATTAACTTCAAACAAAAACCTTGTTTGTTAACTTTTCCTACTGGGAAATCAAAGACAGTTTAACCTATCGCATGTTTGTGATTTTCTGGTGGCTAACTTTATCCTAAACATGTTTTCTGTCACTCCCCATCAGAACATGATGGTTTGTTTTCTCCTACATATCCATGTTTTTATGGAATCATAGTATCTGTTGTCTCGGGTATCCTTTTTACTTATCTTCCTTTATTTTAAAGTGATAGTTTTATTGACTCTCTTTCCAATGTGGGTCTTTTAATGAAGTTTCCAAGCCCAGTTTTAAAATTGCGAGGACGGAATTCCAAAAAGGGGGGAATGATGTAACATCCCAGATAAATTAAGAATAAGAAATATTTCATATTTATTAATATTTTTGAATTAAATATTAATTTTACTTTAAAATTTTTTCTATGTTCGATAGCGTTCCTGATACGCAACAACGAGTGTCTTTGAAATCTTTCGTTTCACACTAATAATATATTATTATTTTAAAAGTTAGTTAACACATAGCAGTTTTATTGGAAGGAATGAACAAAACTAACTACAATATGATTATAAAGGTTTGTTAAATGTATTTACATTTATCCAATAAAAGTTAGAGTCTTAAAATGTTAATGAATCTAATTTTAATCATAATTTACACTAAAAGGCCGATTTATCTCCTTTTAATGGTGAACCCTTTTTAAATTTAGTTTTGGTCACTTTAATAAATCATAATTGACCAAATAAAATCCTTCTTTAGAATGGGGACATCAAATTTTACTTTGGTTATTTTTTTGGTGTTTTTCTGATAATGTTCATTTTTAATGAATAGTGAAAAATATTGTATTTTAATTCAAAAGTGCCTTTTAATATAATATATTTATATGGTTAGATTATCTTTTTAATTTGTTTTAAAGTGAAATTAAAATATATTTTTACTATTTAATCCAATTTTGTTCATTGGAATTAATTTCACTTTGAAATTGAACATAAACAAGTATCAATCTTTTGATAGTTATTGTTTCTTAAAAACACGCTATTTGTTTTGATAACTGGAATTAATTTGAAAATTAATTATTTCCACTTCTATGTTTTGAATTTAGAAAAAGATACATCAATTTTGAATTCGAAATATCAAATAATTCATAGGCTGAATGTTTGGTATTTTTCTAAAAAACTTCAATTTTTTATGAATAGTGAAACCACTTAGTGGTAGTTAAAAAAAACTGAAATTTTCATTTAAATGAAATTTTACCACTTCTGTGAATTGAATTTAGAAAATCCGACATACATGGTTGTTATCAAGAAGTAAAATGTGGTTCATTAAGATGAAAATAATATTTGGTGAATAGTAACTTTTGGCTTTTATTTACCGCGATTAATGGTAAATAGGGTAATTCAAGGTAAAAAGAATATTTTCATAATTTAAAATTACTTTAACACTTGTCCTAACCTTAATGGATGATTCATGGCCGACCATGGGAATTTTTGGGTCGATTTGGGGACCCCTTTGAGCCACATGGGAGTGATAATGACAATTTAGATTCATTAACTTAAAGTAAAGGCAAAAATGACAAAAGAAAATATCTTTTAGTAAGGTAATTTTTAGAAGGTTCTATATAAAATATATTTTTGTCTATAAATATTCATTGGAAAGATAAAAATATTTCCTACATCATGGTATTTTTGTTATAATTTTTAGACATCAAATAAATTAAATTATTCATGACACAATAGTGATGCAGTATTTACCTCATTAATAAATGATTTAAATAAATAAGATTATAATGATTAAAATATTATCTAAAACCTGCCCAATTCCTATTGGATGTTTTTATTTCGAATATGAGTCATCTTATCTTCGACATTAATATGTTTTGACCTCTTGAAACCGAAGATAAGTATATAATAAAATAATATTTTCACACTTTCCAAAAGAGTCCCTCCTCTGTAACACCCCAAGCTTCTACAGTACACTTCTCTTTGAATAATGCAATAGCGTGTGTTGTACGCAACATCGAGTTCTAACACACCACAACCAATAAAACTAGCCGTTATGAATATTAATACCCACTTTTTGAAATTTATAAATTTTATTTTGCAAAATGGACTTCATTTTTGGATTCGGAATATTGAAATTAGCCTTGGGTGAATTTTTGGTATTTTTCTGAAAAACTTCATTTTTTGATGAATAGTGAAACAACTAAGTGGTAGTTAAAAAACTGAATTTTTCATAAGACTTAATTTTACCACTTCTGTGAGTGGAATTTTAAAAATCTGAGAGACACGGTTAATATCAAAGAGTAAAATGTGGTTCAATGAGATGAAAATAATTTTTGGTGAATTGTAACTTTTTACTTTTATTTACCACGGTTAAAAGTAAATAGGGTATGTAAGGGTAAAAATGATATTAATATTACCCTAACACATGTCTTAATTCTATTGTAAAAGTATATCTCGACCAAAAGCAACCTTAGGAATAAAATATTATCATTTAGGTCCACTTTTATTAGATTAGGACATTTATTATTATTTAATTCAAAGAGGAGTTAAAAGAGTTAAAATCAAAGTTTATTTACTAAAACATTTTTAATACAGGGTTATACATAAGTTAAATAAGATTTTAAAAATTCATTAGAAATCTAAAAAGATTTCCTACATAATTATATTTTATTTATAATTTTTATACAATAAATAATTTAATTTATTTATGACACAATGATGATGGAGTAATTACCATAACAGTGAAAAATTTAAATAATTGATATTATAAAAACACAAATAAATATAATTTGAGACTTTTTATGAATTAATCTAATTTTCTAGGTTAATATGACATGTTAGGAGTGAGTTAATTAACTTTTTTGGAAGTAATACTTCTATTGTAATTTTAAAAATAAATCAATTATTGAATAGTGTCAAAATTGACATAAAAGAGTTTTTAAAACAAATATTATATTATTAATTGATATTCCATTCATAAAAATCTATGGTTAGTCAAAGAGACTTATATCCTTATATTTTTATCATTAATGGACCACTTGAGGGTCGCTTGGAGGAATATAGTATGTTTATTAACTATATAATATAAAAATAAAAAGTGACATGGTAAGTGTCAAACTAATTAACTAAGAGTTAAAACTAAAAGATAAGGTTAATATAATGACCCAAACCTGTCTAAATTATATTGGTTGAGTGGTTTTAGACCCATCCCCACCTTAACCTTTAAATAATCCACTTTTTAGCCATTATAAACCTAATAGGAATTTATTATAAAATAATATTTCTAGCCTTTCCAAAGGTGCCCCTCACCCCTCTTATAAAAGGGCACTCCCCCTTCTCACTAATTCACACATTCCAAGCCTTTTGGCTCGACCAAACCCTGCCCAAATAATCTCTCAACTTCCCTCACTACAACCTAGATGCCTTATTTTGATCAGAAAGCCAACCTAAAGATCCCTCTTGATCAAATCAAAATAAAGAACCCGAAGAAGATGTAATGTTTTCACCACCCGTTTTCAAATTCATTTCTTCTTCAACTTCTTCTTTATTTGTTATTCCCATTCTAAAATAATGAATCCAATATCTACTATATACTGTAATATTATTATAAATTTGGTACAACCATATTCAGTATTCTATCCATCCTTTGAATGACATGTCACCATACGTGCGTACGTACGGCTTACCATCTCCACGTCGTGGTGTAATTGTTATTCAATATATTATTATTCGGATGGGTATAATAATGATTTTTGATTCATGTAAATAATAAATATAACATGATAATTATTCTGTATATATGATATACCATCCAATTATATATTATTTTAATATCAAAATAATGATATTATCGCTCGTGCGTACGTACGGACTACCGTCTCCACGAACGCGATGAGATTCATTCTCCATCGTTTCCATTCATGTATAATTCTCATTTGATTATTAAAAATAATGTTTAAGGACATGATATAATTATGGATATGAATAAGATACAACCTATCCATGACAAACATGTCTTACATAACAAAACATATAAAAGAAAACGTGTAAGTTAACACCTGAAACGACGATAATACTAAGATATTATTAACAAAGCAATGTTAAAAAGATCATATATGATAACATAATTATGTATATGATTCTTGTATAATTTAATAAAAATTATTTTACCATTATACAGGAGGTTAACCTACCCCCAACCAAGGAAAATTACAAGGTAAGGGTTTGTTTCTCAATCTCTTCATTATCCGAGGTTGTTTATACGTAATAATCTACTAGGACTTCTTTATCATCCAAATACATGTTTCTTAAAAATGTATTTCAAAACATTTTTACTATTTACAAGAATACTGGTTAAATTCATTTATACCCTTTTTTGAATTTTATTAAGAGGTTTATAAAGGAATCTTTCCATCATTTTCCAAACAAGGTGCTTTTTAACCTTTTCGATAGAATTAAGGTATGAATGTTTTTTACCTTATAAGGAGGGTGAGGCTATTTTCCGCTGTTATAAAATCTTCTAAGCTTCCCATACAATCTTATAAGAATAGTTTCAAAGTAAATGTTTTATTTTATAATTATTTGATTTTTAAATGATTTAAAAAAAAGAGATATTTCTCTCAAATATATGAGAACCCAGTGCAATTGTATACGTATTTAACGCATGCTTAAAAATGTTTTTAGAAAACCCGACTCTCGAGTGTGGTAGACAAGAAGTGATTGGGCGTGGACCCATCATGGCCTGTAATTAGTCGAGCAGTCTCAGAATTAGTTATTTTTTTTCAAAATCTTGCATAATGTTTTCAGAAAAACACTGTAGTATATTTGATCAATTTTAAACGTAACTATCTTCTTTAAAAATTGCATCGGTAGGTCTCATGAGAGAAACTAGGGTCTTCGCACAAGGCCTTGAAAAAATCTTATTTGTAGTCTTGGCATGATGCCTTGGATATGTGGTTATGATAGTCTGGAATTATGCATTCCATCATTATGAAAGTGGTTATTGATATTGCATGTGATTATTTGATTAGTAGAATATCCATGTGAATAAGTAAATAGAATTATTTCATATTATTTTTTACATAATATGTTGATGTTCAAGTTTAAAAGGCTTTTGTTTTAGTTATATATTGCCTTAAATGTTTATTCATATTTATGAAAGTTTCCGCTATATTTTTATCCTTACTGGGCATTTGAGATCACCCCCTTTCAATGTTTTATTTTTCCCATGATGTGAAGAAGTAATTTAAGAATGACTTGGAGGGATAGAATGAGGGGATAAGAGTGTAGACTATGGAGACTATATTGTTGCAGTTTTCATTTTATAATGTAATGTAAACATTATTAATGTATCTAGTTATTCCAAGGATACAAAAATAATTGGTCTTTCGAGACTTGATCTTTCTTGTGATCATGCCAATGTTATGTTATAATGCACCGACTCTCGGTATCTAGGGTCGGGGCGTTACATCCTCTCCCTTATGAAATGAGACAAATTCTATGCAATTCCTCACACATCTCAAGCCATTTGGCTCATCCAACCTCTTACCAATTAGGCTCCCTACATCCCTATACTCATCCTAGATTCCTTAACCTAGGCATAAGACATTTCAAGAAATCCTTTGGTTCAAACCAAAAAGAGTTACCAAAATTAAAGGTAACCGTTTCTCTTAAATTTTTTTCTTCTATTTTACTTATCCGACCCCTAAACTCTTTTTATTTTCTCTATTTTGTAACAACACCAGTATACTCAATATACTAGGTTGTTGTTATGAGAATTATTCAAACTACACTTACACACACCTCCATCTAATGGATGAAGAACATAATGTTTCTATGGATGGAAAACTAAGGCCTCACGAAACGATGATTCTTGAATTACATCTTACCGCCTCTCATGGTGGCCATTATGATGGAATTGTATTTATATATGATATATATTATTTTTATGATTTCTTTATGCTTCTGTAATTTCCATTTATAGCATGCCTTTATGGTTTCCATAGTGGGTAAATACGATAATCTCATTTGAGGAAGTGCGGACTACCGCCCCCTCAAAGTGATTTGATTCATTAATGCCTTATGTGGGATGTATAAAGGATGGAGTTAATGATATTACATATGATATTATACTGGAATTATAATATAACTATGTATCATTATGTTTTATTTCCATTAAAATAATAAATAGAAATGAAAGTAGCATTCATGCGTACGTACGGCATACCGTCTCCATAAACGGTGCATTTCATTTCTTACCTATAAATGTTATGTAATATTATAAAAACATATATATAATGGATATATATGATACATATGATATCCAAATCAAGAATATCATTCTGTATATAATGAAATATTGACCACATGGACAACTTTTAAATATAAGGTGTTCATTTTTGACTCAAGTACCTAATATCGACAAAATGGACATTATTAACTTAAATGATAACATAATATTTACAACATGGTAATAAGTGATTTAAACAAAATAATAAAATTTAAAAAGGTTCTTAATCAAGTATAAATTAACTTTATTTTATTATTCAAGAGATTACAAAACGATTGAGTCAAGTCGGACATGAGGTAAGGGATCCTACCTCTCTCTTTCTTTTAAGTACTCTCTTTTATGTCACTTCTTTTAAGCACTTCTTTATTATTTTGGGGGATGTTATTTTATATTCCTATTACTGTAATTTTTATGTTAATATGACTAGAGACCCTATTTGAACTAATCAATCCATTTTTTGGATGTTTTAAGTGGCACTGTTAGGCTGCTGATATTTCATAAGGGATTTTCTTATCTCACTTTTAATTCTGTGAGATTTCCATAGCTCGCCACTTATTTATTGCATGTAGTGTAATGTGTACTTCCATTTATATATATTATGACAGTATAATGTGATTCATTTTTTGGTCAGTAACTTTTGGTCATACAACTAGATTTGATAACAATGAAGTAAGAGTTTTTCATCTCGCTTTTTATTCCAGTGAGATTCAGGCTATATATCCACTATTTCCTTTTGTTCACATGATTTTACTCTTTGTGTAATATACTTTTATTTATGAGTATTTACATATTCATTGTATGATCCTTTTTTCAGGTGGCGTATGTTTTGTATGTTACCAAATCGGTATGGGAACTATTCACCATCCTCTTTTTAAAAGACTTCTTTTTGTTATGTCTTTTAATTTACATCGTATTATGTTGGGATATGTTCTTCTATGTACTTAATGATGTAATCTTTATATCCAAGTGATGATATTCCCTTTTTTATCTCATCAACTCATTTTCTGAATTTTAAAGTGACGCTGTTAGGCTATCAAATGTTTACAAGGGAACCTCTTAACCCAATTTCAATTCCTCGGGTTCAACTTTTACTTCTTGAATATTTCATCATATGAATATGTGTGAATGAAATATTATTGTTTTACACTTAATATCAACTTATATTGGGTTTATTTATATTTTTCACACATAATTGTGTGTTTGATTTAACCTTACCATCTTTATAAGGGATTTTATCTCAATTTACATTTCTATTGAGACTTCATTGTTGTTATCCACCAATTCACTCTTATATAATGTATATAATGTCCTTTGAAATATTATATCATGAATACCTTTATTCTCATGATATTATAATGTTATGATTAAAATTTATTTTTCAATTATTTCGTTTCAAGCATCACTCTTTTTGTTAAAAACTCTTTAACTAAAATATCATTTTAAATGTTTTAAAGATTTATTCTTCTAAATATTTCTCATTAATGTACATGTTTTCAATATGGGTTTTAGGATTTATTTATATATACATTAATTTCTTCAAATGATAATTCATTTAAAAACATCAAAGTGGTATGGGACACTTCGATTCAAAAATCTCTTTTCAAATGGTTTTGAAAATGATTTGATAAAACATTGTTTATTTCAATATCTTGATTTGATATATTGGAATGTGGAAATGCTACCTTTCCTATATACATGTGTCATATGTTATAATTTTGTTATGGTTATTGGGCATTGTTTATTTATACGGGTGGTTCCGTGATAAACCTAGGGCTGGTGAGCCTGAGATAGCTCTCCAATGCATTGGGTAATGTGACGGAGGTAAATGTGATATTTCTCCTAGGAGATTTAGGGAATATATTGTGATGGGTATTCCAAGTGTAAATCCCTATGCAGTTGTGATAGCTATAATGTAAGTTTGATATGGATTCTATAAGTAACCTTTATGATTTATTATTTGAGTGTGTTATTCATAAATCTTATTATTGGTCAGAGTGGATACTAAAGAGGGGGGGCGGGGTGAATTGAGTTCCAATTAAAATTTCTGTTAAGATATTTTCTATTAAAATCCTTCAATTTATAAAACCAGTTAATTTGTAGTGAATATATACAGATTGTAAATGTTCACTTAGCTTCTCAAATATTGATTAGGTGTTAGTTAATTTAACCACAATATTAAACTAACTTTTGAAACTAACCTACTGATTTACAATAAGTTTAAACACTCGCTAATTTAACTATCAAAGTAACATTAAAATGGTTTTTTATTTCAAAGTAACATCAGTGGAATATAAAAGATATAGGTAGTATACTTTAAACTTAAAATAAAAATGCACCGAAGATAAAACAAGAGGTTCAGCCTCAACCCGAGACTTAGTCCTCTCAAATTTATATAAATTTGATCAACACCCTAGATCAGGGTTAACAACAGTTTAAAAAACTGTCCAGGCCATGCAGGGACTTATACCACAATTCTTCATGGGAAAAAAAACAAAGACCAGGCCACACAAGGACCTCTTACACAGTTGTCATGGGTAAACAAGAGTTAAGAGTTTTGGAGTGTGGATTTTGATATCCTCTAGTTCATTGCAGGAGACAGTGTGTGTGTGTAAGATATACAGAGTACACCACACTGCTCGAAAGTAAATAAAAAAATCCCTTAGAGAGAACATATAAGATTTTAGAAAGCTCTAGTGATAAGCAATGTAGCTCTGGACTAGTTGGATTCAGCAGAAATGCTTCTAAGTCCTTCTCTGGTTTTTCTGTTGAAAAATAGAGTGTCGTAGTTTAGCTTGTGTTCTACAGGAGTGAAGATGTTCTCTTGACTTATGTTCCTACAGTACTAAAGGATTTCATGTGTTGGAACTTCTTTGATGATCGTTCAATGTATTCTTCACAGTTGTGCTCAGGATTGTTCTTTGGTTTAATACAGAGCACTTCACATGTGTTGTAGAATCTATGTCAAGGTGACTTCTTCTTTTTACTGTAGCTGAGACTTCTTTTTATTCCATGAGCACCAGCAATAGGAATGAGTCCCTTTCTATAAGTACGAGGTACGATTTCCGGACATGCCAACAACTATCATTAAATAAAATTAATTGCATTAAAAACATCAAATATGACCGTTATCAATATTTAAATAATATTGACAAAAAGGTTCAGAAATGGTGTAACTGTTTGTTGTGTAAATGGTGTCTTCTTCACGGTGTGTACTTCACAGTGTCTGAGTCATGGTGCGTCCTTCATGGTGTCTGAGTCACAGTTTGTCCTTCACGGTGTTTGAGTCACAGTCTGTCCTTCACGGTGTGTGAGTTGCAGTTTGTCCTTCAGGGTGTCTAAGTCACAGTTTGGCCTTCAGGGTGTCTGAGTCATGTTTGTCCTTCACAGTGTCTGAGTCACAGTTTGTCCTTTATGGTGTCTGAGTCAAGGTTTGTCCTTCACGGTGTCTGATTCACGGTTTGTCCTTCACAGTATCTTGATACTTATCCAAATAACTATATTTAAACATAAACAGTGATATGCATAGTAGGAATTAAGATTAACCATTATAAGATAATATAACTTGACACATAAATACATGGGATTGATAAGATATGTAAATAATAATGAGATTAATTAACAGTAATAAGATTTGTGAATGTTAATGAGAGTAATGATTATAATATTTGTGAATATTAATGAGAGTAATGAACAGAAATAAGATTTGTGAACCTTAAAACATGATTAATACATGAGTATTCTAACACTTATGATTTCATAAGGTATGTTATGATTGAAATGTATGGTTTCATGGATTGTATTTATTGTTGGGATAATGTTTTCCTTCCTTATTTTATAACCATTACTGAGCTTTTTATGCTCATCCAAAGTTTTTGAAATGTTTTCCACAGGACATAAAGATGAATAAGTTGAAGGATGGGATCAAGGAAAAGTCATGTTATCTAAAACATGGAACTATACATGTTTCTTTTTAAGAGTTTTTATTTTATGAAAAAAATAGATACTGAGTAGTAGTGTCTACTTATAATATTCAAGATGTAATGTAATAGTTATGGCCTAATTCTCTAAAACTCTAAACCTAAAAAGATCCTCAATGTGAATTATTCATTTAATTCAATATTATGTAAGGTTTAAGGCTGGGTCCTTATAATGAAAATTATGGTATAGAGGTAAATTATAAATAGAATGAAGAAGTGATTCATGCTATCCCACATGAAACCACTATGATGTTGAAGATTTATTTTGTTATAACTCATAACCAGAGAACCTGAGGGATAATACGTGTTGTAGAAATGACACTCAGGAATGCACCTCAAATTTGGTGATATCGATTTACAAAAATGTGACATTCCTAAAATGGTTATTTTATTTCCAATAGGTATCTAAGATTTCAAGAGAAGAAAAGGCATCCAAGTAGAGTTCAATATTTTATGAATGATATTTATGGTAATTATTGTTGGTGTGGAGTATTTTTTTATATTGATAGATATTTATCATAAACATTGAAAATCATTGCGTTAAAGAAGACCCAAAATGGTTGTATGTAGCATCCCAAGGAACCATCAATAGAGATAAAAACATAAAATAAATTAATATATTGGAATGATGAGGTTATTTTATATTTCATGAAATAAAATAAAGCATTTCAGTCAAAACTAGGTGTAAAGACAAAGGCATTGATCAAAATGAAAAGTACTAAGTAGGTAGTCGCATCAAAAATACACATGAATTTCTAAGATCATACTAGTGTATAAACTATTGATTGTGGATGAACATACCACATTATTGGAAAAAAGTTCTTTTCATATGAACCATGAGTCATCAGTAATGAGTCATCTAATTAAGGAATTATAAAGGATAGAATATTATTGACTCTAGGAAATAAAATTTTGGGGGCAGATATATGAGATACGCTGATGTCTTGGTTGTATAAGGTCTCAGTCATAATTTTTCTTAGTGTCAGTCGACTATGTGAATTAGGTAATGAAATAATATTTACCAAGATTTTTTGGGTCATCATGGTAATATATATTGTTTTGGGGATGCAGTTGAAGTGAATGAAAGGGAATCTCTACTTTGTGAGTGAAGAAGGATATAAGATATTTCTATCAATGGAAGAGGAATATAGATTATAGAATAATGGACTTGGTCATTTGTGCCAACCATACTAGGAAGATATGGTGAAAATTTATGGATATAGATATCTTTTTAAGATATCATGAGATAATACCCAAACATGTGATTATTTCAAAAAATTTAATATTTCAAAAAATACATACAAGACAAAAGAATGAAAGTAAAAAAAGAGTGATTGAAATATTGTGTGGTGATGTGTGCTAACCTATCTCACTAATATTTATTGTATAGAATATATATTACATTATTTTAATAGATAATTATAATAAAAGAGAATTTATTTTCACGTCACTCACAAATATGAGGTGTTCAATTTCATAACACAATATAAGAGAAACTTTGAAATCATTCTTGGACAATAAAATTCTGATATTATTAAATCATAGTGAAATAGATTTTAAAAAAATCTAGGTGTAACAATTTATTGAAAAAATAGGATAAGGAATTGGGTTTTATCAATGAGGAATCCTTTGAAGAACAACGTTATTAAGAGGGGAATCATTAATAACATTGACAAAATGATTCTTATTGACAAGGAACTACTATATAAGTTCTGTAAAGAAGATGTTTTGACATCAATGAATATTTTTAATTGATATTCATTGTGTTCAAGAGAAGATATGACTCCAAATGTGCTTTATATAGAAAAAATTTGACATTAATGTAATTTATATTCATTGGGAGTAAGAATTTTATTCTCAACAAGGTTCAAAATTGGAAGCATCAATACCATTGAAATAAATGGATATTTCCACCTTACTCATAAAAATTTAGGGTATATAAATTCCTTAATATGTAAATATAAACAATTTTTGGTGAGTAATGATGCTATTTTTGTGGATAATGAGAATATTCCTTTTAAAAATATTGAATGATAAAATAGTATATTAATGAAGATATGAGTAGCACATTTGAAGTAAATGTTCTATGGTGGGATTTGGGAGAATAATCAAATGATGAAAAACATGACGACAAACCTATATCTATATAGAAGCTAAAAATATTAGATCAAATTTATAGAGAAAAATCATTGGTGATTAAAAAAATCTAGTGACGAAGAGGATAATTATGTTTCAATATAAAATAAAATTTTTATAATAGGTATATTCAAAATGATTTGAATAAGATACAAGATTTAATACTTTATTTAGGATATAAATAAATAGGTTTACCACTTTATATAAATAAAACCTATAATTGTTTTTGAAACCTATATATAAATATTTCATTTAGACTAAATTAGTCTTTCAAAATAAGATAAATGAATATTTTATAATGATTTAAAAAAAGTGTTTTTGGGGTGAAAGGGTTTTTTTTAATCACAGAAATCTATATTAAAGAAAAATTTCCAGCTATAGAAATATTAGAGATATTTCAACTTTTCTTAGCCAAAGTTGTTCAAATAAAATTAAATGTTTTCAAGATGGATGTCAAGTAATAATTTATTAATGTATTTTTTTAAATAGGTGTTCATATAAATTCTATATGGTTTTCTTGTTCATAAAGATGAGAACAATTTATTTAGATAAATAATCTCATTTATGGGATCATGAAGGCTCCTAGAGAATGGTATTTCACAACATGATGAGTACTTTAGAAAGATCAGTTTGTAATGTGGTGCATTTGAAAAAAATCACTATATCAAAAAGGATTGAAATTAAATGATGATAGAGTTGGTGTATATGTATGACATAATATTTTGTGGATCAGAATAAACCCAATGTAATCAATTTACATAATTCACGAAGCGAGAGTTGAAAATGTTGTTGATTAGTAAACATACACTTTTCCTTGGTGTAAAGGTGACACAAAGATGTTTTTCAAATTTATTTCTCAACAGAAATATGCTATGTATATTCATAGATGATTTATAATAGATATATAAAATGAGATATAAACTATGGTTGATACCCTGGTGAAATTATCATGGGATGTTAAAGGGAAAGTGGTAAATTTTTTAAAATACTGTAAGATCAAAAGAATCATATTGTACCTAATAGTAATTAAAAATGACATTGTATTAGCCACATTCTAGGTAACACATTATAAATGTGATCTCAAATAGATTCACTTTTAGGTAGATAAAATAATGCTCGGTTATATAAATTCATGGTGGATTTTGGATTAGAGTAAAGTGAACATTATCAGTAAGATTTATTGGGATATATTGAAATGTACTGGGTAAGTTTAGCAGATGATGGGTAGTCAAAATCAGGTGGTTCTATCTATCCTAAAATATTTTGTTTATATTATATTAGTTAGAAATAGGAATACATTTATCTAATCATTGTGTACACTAAATATATTGAATCCACTCAAGAAAGAATATGTTTATCATTAATAAAGAAATAGCTTAAAGCCATGGGATTTGAGGTGAACTCTCTAATCAGAGTCAATTGTGACAATTCAAGTTATATAATAATAGTAAAAATCTAATGAATCCCTAAAGAAAAATCACATTGAAATCAGGTATCATTATAACATGAAGAAGGTAGATCATGGGTTGGCTATTTTTGAGTATATTTCTATATAACTACATTATTTAGATATTACAAAAAAAGTCGTTAAAAAAATAATCCAAAATGCATTTTCTATATCTCATAGTTTATTTGACTCCCACACCTAAGAGGTGTGGATGAGGAAAACCTCCCCACTAGAGGTTTGTTAAGTTTTTCCCTATGTGGAGATAAATTTTTTTTCCAACTGAAGACATCCTAGTAGTGATCTCTGTGATCATTGTCAAATGGGGAGAAATAAGTGAAAGGATGAGATAAGAGAGTCACTCAAAAATGTTATAGTATAGTGTAGGGTGATAAATGGGGAGAGAACATATATGTAATGAATCTGTATGAACAAGGTGTTTGGAGGAGATTATAAAAATCAGATTATATGGAAGAAGATTATCTAATAAAGATATATCATGAAATATTGACCTATATAATTTTTATTAAGTGGTAACATAGTGGGACTGAATAAGTTTCCATCTTGAGAGAAACTATCTAAACACCAATGTTCAAAACATTGGAACTATAAATATTGTCAATATCCAAAAGAAAATTTTCAAATCATTGGTATTAAAAAAATATTAAATCACTAAATTCATTAGATATTGACAAGAAATATCCAATGGTATTGATCAACATTGGGTATTGAAAAATATTCAATAGGTATTGAGAATGATGTGATTAATTGATGGAATTTTCATGCTTCTCAAATTTCTCATTTAGAGCATGGAACAAGTAGGCCAAGAGTATATCTGAAGTAAATATTTTTTCACCGCCTAGATTCATATGATGTGAAATATGGTTATATATGGATTTTTATAAATTTATATCAATGAACTTGATATATAAAGTAAAAGTGGTATAAAATGGTGAATATTTTTAAATAAACCCAAAGGGGTGGTTATTGAAGAAAACCCCAAAAGGATACATTTCATTGTATTTGGGGTTTTTATTTTTGTTGAAAATCTTGTTTAGAATTTAGTTATTAAATATGGGTGTAGTTTTTGAGAAATAATATTTACTTTAATGTCCTGACCAATGATCTACTGAAATGGTACCCCGAACTGATTCTATACATGGCCAAAATCACACCTCCTTGCATGCTTGTTTCTATAGACTAGAAATGATTCTCAAATAGTTATATGGTGTGGATAATATACCTTCTATATCAATAATAAATGTTTTGGAAGAAATAATAAATAAAAAAAGAATAATATAATAACAAAATATCTATAATAGATGATTAAATTGTCATACATTAAAATGCTATATTGTACAAGCTATAATAAAAAAGAATGTGGTACAACCAGAAGGGATATACAGAAAATGGAAATAAATTAATAAATAGATACTCTATCTCTAGATGGAAACAGGTGTACGTTCTCATCCACAACTCCCAATAACCCTTGTTAAGTCCCAGTCCAAAAGGATAATATAATATATTATAATCAGTGATTATAACCATGTGGTTTGTTCAGGTACCAAAAGGTGGCCTGAACAGTGTGTGAGATAAACATAGTAGGCCACCACTAATGGTGTATAATGTAATGTAGTCCATGAACATAAAATAATATAGTGTACATGTATAATAAATGTTGCTGTGAATAAATAAATGTAATCAAGTATGGCTCAGGTTCTCCATGGACACTTGGACTCCCATACCATTTTCATCCTAAGCCAAATTTCATTGAGTAAGTGTCACCATGTATATATATATAAGTATTTTTGAATATATGTGTAATTTATACATGATATCATATATATATACATATATGTATATATGTATAAGTAGTCAATACCAGAGGTTTAACTCATAAATCCATGCATAATATTAATAATATCAAAAGGGTCTCTTATGTAAACAAGAATATCAACCCAAGCATCTTAATAAGGGAGACAGAGCATCAATCCTAAAAATTGAAATAAATGATGTGAAACCTCATTTCCAACATCATTCCATGTAAGGCGCATAAAAATAATCCTAGGTAGTAATCCCATGAAATATCGTACGGTAATATCCTATAAATGTCTCATAAAAAGAATCATAGGTAGTACCTTTGGACACAATAATAATGATGTGAAACTCCATTCAAAACATCCAAATGGATGTGAAATTCCATTTCCAACATCACATACTAATGGGGTGTGAAATGTCGTGTCCAAAAAACCTAATCAAGGCCTCTAAATAATAATAATGTATATGTAATCTCACTCTCCATATGTGACCTTAAACAAATACTATAAAGAGTAACTCAATATCGCTTATGGAATTATATAATTTTATTTGACCTATGAAATATTACAAGGTATTTATACTTGAGAATCAATGGTATTACCAATGAATAAAAATTAAAATGTAATAAGTTCACATTAAATAATTCAAATAGGTCATGAGAAGTCATTCATTCCACAATAATTCATCATGATTCATTTCTCTAACTCAATTCCTACAATTATAAAATTTCATTTATAATAAGAAAAAGGGACATGTGAAGCATCTATTCCACTACATTTTAATTATTCATTTCCATTATTCCTTCCCCATATTTCATGATTAATTTAAAAGGATTGAGGGCCAAAGTGTTTCATCCAACCCTCATATCAATTCTGTTCATTTAATTTATGAATTCCACATACAATTGAAAAGATTCAAGAATCAAATTTAATAATTTAATTATGGGCCACTGTATAACCATATCACTAACAATTCATTTATTTTATTTATTTATTTTCACTATAAAGTGGATATTACAACCCGCCCAAATGGGTTGTCCAATAGAATTGAGAAAAAATGTTCATTAAGATCACATATTCCAAATCTATATAATTTGTGTTTTGGATTGAGGTTTTTGACCTCCAATTGTGTAAGAGGGTTCTATGTCATGTTCAGAGAATTAAATTTGATGAATTTTACATTTTATTGGAAATTTATGGGAATTATTGTGTGTAAAAATGATGCCTTTTATAAATGATTCCAGTTTAATGGAAAATATATAGACCACATACCTTATACCATAGAGGATTCACTCATAGTTTATCAAGCATTGATTTGAAATGAGATGAGAAATAATTGGATGATTTCATAAACGCCTTAAAAATGGTGATTTAAGTTGCATGGAAATAGGAACTAGTATGTAATTATAAATGAAGAAAATAAGGAAGGGGAATTAGAGTCTTACTGAGGGTTATCCAACAAAACCAATAGTATCCAATTCTGAGTCTGAAGGGAGGAGATGACTAAAATATTATAGTAGAAGGACAGGGAGAAATCTTCTAGCTAAATGGGGTGATACTCATGAAATGGGATGGAAAAAATAGGAGAATACTTGAATAATGAAGGGGAAATATTAATTTGTATCTATTTAAACATTTTTATAGTTTGGAAAACTTTGTGCCAACAATGTAGTGCTATTTTCCAAATGGGAGCCACCTTTCTAGGCTTGGGACATGGTTGGAAGAACTGTGTGAAATCCAGGCACTATCCTCTTCAACGTTTATACAAAAATATTCATAGCCATGCACCCCACCCTGAATGTTTTATCAAACCATTCACTTCCATTTTGGGGCACACATTTGATCCAAACAATTATGACTAATGTTACGCCAACGATGTGCCTCACCTAACCCCTTCTTTAAAAAACGTTTTGAATACTACTACTTCCAATACTCAACAAGACTCCTCAAGTATCTCTTATAACCAAATCACAATCTAAAAAGGTCATATTTATGTGATAAAACTCTCATATTGACATTCTGAGGCTCATTTTAATAATTAGACCATCAACTAAATGAAATGTTTGAAATCCTTTGGAAATTTTAACCCGGTCCAAATCTCGGGTCATTACGACCTCTACACCTTGAAACATATCATTCAGGATAAGCCTTATCGGATAATTACATTTTTACCCAACCTACTTAGCTCATCAATACCTACTCAAATAGAATGGTATAATTTCCTACACCAAACATACCTATGAGAGCTAAATTAATAATAAGGTAATTAAGTTACTAAAATTTGAGCCAATGGTCATATTCAAAATTGAAACATCGTGATGTTGAATACCCAAGCTCCTTTAACCTAAGACATTACAATGTAATTGTCTCATTCCTCAATTGAATTATTGAACTACCCACCATAAGATCTAAATTTTAATGACCAATTTTGTGCCATGGTACTCCCCAACATCAGAATTTCCCAAACAAGAAAGACCCTAGAATTCGAACAATGCTATCAACATGCTTATAAACTCAAGTCTCATGGTCACACATAATAACACTGATCCGGGTCCTCGTTTAGATCAAAATGGTTTAATCCTAATCAACCACACCTTAATTGGTCATTTCGAATCGTCCTTGAAAAAACCTAGCTGACTATTTCATTGCACTGATCTTCTATGATGATGTATTTAATGTTGTTTCTCACCAGCCTCATTCAACTAACCATGAAATTTCAAGTCTACCCACCTCTATCTGACCAGTCTTGAAAACATTGGGCTTTAATTGTCAACACATTTCAAAGCCCATATTCTTGTTTCTCTATTCCAAGGTCAACTGAGACCATTTTGGGAATTCTCAATGAAGCTCATAACCAGATTTTTTTGACTTCTCCTATAACACCATACAAGGCCCCATAATCCAATAGCATTAGAGTTCTAAAATTAACATATAATGATTAAACCCAAGATTCTATGACTAATATCACATGAGGGTTCATCTTCCATACAATAAGGTCATTTGAATTTCACAGTATGATGTTGATGTTGTCCCATTGTACTAAAAAGTATTCAATATTTTTAATATGATCATCATTAAACTAGGAAAACACTAATATGCTATCAAGAATATCTGTAGATAAGAGTGTATATCTATCCCGAGCTATACTCCATCAAAATAGGGTTTACATGATACGAAATAACCCATGGAACTGTGTCTCTATACAATGTATGACTATGTTAAATGCAGGAAAACTACTTCATAATACCCAAAATGTGATTTTCATATAGATTAGATGCACATTTGGAAACCTCATTGTACCATTAATATTTAATCACCAAGGACTGAGTCAAATTACTATCGACTAGTCTATTTGATATATGCTCATCATAAGAACAAAATTTTTAATAAATAATCTAAAATTACTACTATAACTCTTAGAATTCATCCATGGTTGGGTACTCAACCTACCACATCTTCATCATGATTTCTTTTGAGCATAAACATTCTACCGACCAGTCAAACTCCAATATTGTGTATTACTTCTGATCCTGAATCTATCATCCAGACATCGATTAATCCAACTAATATGTTTTAAATGTACTTTTTACAATAGAGACATTAAATATATAATTTAAAATTTTCATTAATTATAGAACCCATTATAATCATTTAAAATTGGTCCTTTTATGGTTTAATTCCCACTACATAGAAGGATGCACTTAAACATGTTCGATGTGAAGATCCCCAAATTAATAGATTCTTATACATTTTTTGGATAATGGGAACTAATCCCAGGTCACACAAAACATCTACTACAAACATGGGTCATGAATTTGGAAAACATGCTTATGAAATCTTACAATTTAAGAGAAGAAAAAAAACTATCCTCCTAAAAGAATGATAGATTGTACCTAAAATCCAAAAAACCAACTCCAATCAAAGGTGTTACATCACCATATCATTTATCTATTTCATCAACAGGAAGTGGGATAACTGACTTCCTCTTATTCTTATGTTACTATACTATGGGGATGACCCATGAATGTAACCTTCACATACTCTTTTCTCTTATATAAAAATTATGATACCACATGGTTTGATGTATTATAGGGTATTTTCGTTCAACCAGTATGTGAGTAAATGAATCACTTATTAACTTGACCGGCACCACATATAACCACATGTGATACTGTGATATTTAAAAGTGAAATAGGAGAAATATAATTACTATATATTGGCCCAATAGAAATATGTATCCTTGAGTAATATTATCCCATATGAATATTAACCTAGCTAACGATCCAAAAATTTGTCCATTTCATAAAAGGAAGGATCAAATTATCATCAAGGTGGATGACCATGAATGAGGCATGTATATCCCACTATAGTGGAGCCTTACATGTTGCACACAAACTTTAAAAGTCTTAACATACATAATTTCCACATGACTTCCTATGGGGGTTCTTCATTACTAATATTACTACATAATACAACCAAAACTTGAATAGAATCTCTCATATGAAAACTGGAAGAAGCCACAACTAGTGATAATTTACCTAAGATGGTTCTACCTTAACTATGTTATCACCTCCCTAAATAATAATCATCAACCACCTTACAAGGTTATTCAAAGAAGGGAACTAGGATTACAAACCTATTCTCTAAACTCGCTATAAATAAAAATGGTCATCTAATACATATAAAAAATTTCCATATTCATATATAAGGTAACATTTTATTCTATCCATTACTCAAAGGTTAAAGATAATAACACCATGTTAAGGCATTTATTTTTTACATTAAGTTGGTTCATATTTATTATAATAATTTCAAGAGCTCTATTTAAATAATGTCAAGGACCAGTCATAAGGGATAAAGTTCTTGGTACATTATTTATCCACTTCCATAAGGAACACATTAAAGTTATATAAAACTTCTATTCGAGCATTATTTAGAAACATTATTTAATATTAATTTTTCATATCCCAAATTAGTTAAAGAAATTTTCAATTTAAAGCTATATAAATAAACTCCCTTCAAGTTGTAATTATAATTTTAATTAACTGACACCTCATATAATAAAACTCCAATGAAATAACAATGGTGTTTTATCCTGTTAAGAGGATTGGATCAATAGGATTCCACCATAAATTTATATATAACCCATGAAAGTGGTTTCTAACTCATTAAATAACTATCCCATATAAGGATTATACACCCATTGGGGTTTAAGTATCGTGGAATATAAAATATAAGGACCTATTAGGGTCTTTTCATTCTAAACTTGGTATACTCAAGTGAATACCAATATAGGTTGTTTCATTTAATATTAATTACTCCCTTAGAGGGTTTTTGATATAATAAACATTCCCCAACTATCCTACTTTGGTTTTGTTGGACATTTTGGAATTTATATATAAAGATCATCATTACCATGTTTCAATAGAACTTGCCTTAAAAAACCATTTTCAATAAGAAAATAAATTTTTCATATACCATGGTTCAGTAAATTGCATTACCATTCCAAAATTATGATGGAAAATTCCCATAAAATTTCAAATTTGTATTCATGTAAATAAAAATCAGTTTTTACCTTTGATTTCAGAATATAACAATGTCATATATTGATATATTTTATGGTTTTATTATTTATATTACCCTCCATAAATTATAATGTCTTATATACATTTTATATTGTTATTTTTAGATAAAAAATCACAAACATAATTTTTTTAAATGACGAAACTAGTGTTCCATGGATCAAACAAGTCATAATTGGTAAATTAATATTACACCATCAATATTTATGGGAACACACTATTTAGGCTGATGCATACACTTTAAAAGGAATCATACATTATAATCATAACAATGAATGATATCATAGGTTTTTGAATGAGAGTAGGCATGGAAAGGTACCTCATAAAAAATGAACATAGGTAACCAAGTATAGAATCACCCTACCATGTTATATAGTAAATCATGTTATAAAAACACCTGATATGGTATAAAAATAAGCATGTTGATAAATCACATAATCATGGAATATAAATCATCTTGCATCAGGAATACAACAATGAAATCCACATTAAATGGAATATGAATTGCAAGAGAATATCTATTTGAATATTATGAGGAATGCAACAAAACATCATTGCGATACTTGTCCAAAGGTAAATGTCATAATTTAGTTAGAATCTGAAGTACATTAATCACCCAAGGTTAAGTAAAAATCATCTTTAATAATATGTAATCAATCTCATCCCTTAAAAATTGATCGTTCCCCTATGTTAAGGTTGTCTAAACCTATACATGATAAATATACCAAGTTCCAACACATTCCTATTCTCTTGTCTACATTCCCAAAATAATAATACCAAAGGAAAAAAGGGTTTTATTCCAAATTGTAATGTCCCTAATTGAGATACTCTAAAGTGGCACCCCAATATGGTTAGTTACATGACCTTAAGTGTAACTCCCATAAAAATGATATTGACTAGGGGAAAGGGTATAATGGTGGTATGGTGGTATAGTGGGAAGAATATATTACCCAAGTCAAAAATAATATAGTAGAATAAATCATAAATAAAGGAAGTGGAATATAGTAATAAGAAATCAATAATTTATTAATAAATAGTCATGGATGAACATGATAAGATGTATAAGCAGTATACATACATCAAACTATACAATAGGTGGGGCTAGGTTTAAAAAGAAAGTAAAAAAAATAAGGACTCTATATCCATAATTCAACACGAGTACATGATTTGACACTACTTCCAAACTCCAATGTATAATACTAGTCAAAAATCAAAACAACACATAACATAATCCAGGATCCTAGACTAGTAACCATGTGTTCTTTTAAGCTACCAAATAGTATCCCAAGAAGGTTTTGAGATTAACTTAGTAGGCCCACACAAGGGGTGCATAATTAAAAATACTCTATTAATAAAAATTAAATCAATGTGAAAGTATAATAAATGAAAAAATGAATAAATAAATGTAATCAAGTTAGGTGTAGGTTCCCCATCTACACCTGGTTGATGATACCTACTTCGGAAAAGTATGGAATATCTATGGGTATGTGTCACCAAGTATATATGTATATATTTAAGTATGTATGTTTATATGTGAACTATATATGTGACAACACATATACACAAATATATTGATATGTAGTACTATCCTGGACCCCAGGTGTAACTCAGCTATCCATTCATAATCATAATAATATCATAATTGTCTCATTATGTAATCAGGGGTACGAGCCCAATATTTTAAATAGGGTACATGAAGCATCATGATTGAAAATCCCAATAAATTATGTGACACATCATGTTAAAAATCATTCCACGTAAGGATCCTAGCATAATCCTAGGTATTACATCTAAGAGATATTGTAGGGAATAGACTATAAAATTCTCGAAAGAATAATCTCATGTAGTAACTCAATGAATTCATATGATGGTGTTAAAATCGATGTACAATATCTAAATGGTTATGAAATTCCATGCCCAACATCTCTGGCTGAGGTGGTTTGCAACATCCTACCCAAAAAACCCTAAATGAGGTCTCCCAATAGTACTCCGGGATATGTAATCCCACTCTCCCTATGATCCATTAACCAATGAATTTCATAAATAGAAACCCATTATCTTTCAAGGAATAGTGTAATTATATTTAACCTTTTCACTTGTCCAACATATTCCCACTTGGTAATACAACGTACACTCAAGGAATAATAATTCTCATGTATGATGTTCACATTTAATAATTTACATAGTCCAGGAGAATTTATTTATTTCATAATGAGTCATCATGATTCATTTTGTTAGTTCAATTCATGCAATTATTCAATTTCATTTATAATAAGTAAAAGGGTCATCGGATGAATCTTTTTTACTACATTATAATTCCTCATTTATGTCGGTCAATCATAGTCATCAAGCTTTAGGTAAGAGGATCCTGTAACAAGGGGTATCATCCAAACCCCAATCAATTTAGTTCATTTAATTAATAAATTTCACTTACAACTGAAATGAGTCAACCATTACGTTTAACAGTCTAATTACACCCAAGTGTATAACCATATCACTAACCATTAATTTATTTACATTAAAGAATTCCAATAGAAAGTGGCATGAACAACCCACCCAAAGGTTTGGTTTGGTAAAATAGAAAATAAATTCATAATAAGATCATTTGATAAAACTCACCTTATGTGGGGATTCTAATTTAACATTTCGACCTCTAACCATAAAAGAGGGTTCTAGGTCATTGAATAATCATTTAGTTTGTGGAATTTTTCATTTTAAGGGAAATGGGCAGGGAAGTCCATTGTGTGGCCAAATGGAACATTTGGTAATTGACTCAAAATTAAGGTACCAACATAGAGACCATCGAACTAATACCATTGAGGCTTAACTCAAACTTTATTTATCTTATATTCAAGATGAAATGATATAAAATAGAAGATTTTAAAAACATATTCAAAATAGTGCATATTATGTCACATGGAAAAAAATATGTTATGGAAGTGTAAAATAAGAAAATAATGAATATGAATTAGAGTATAATAGAATTTTATATATTCTAATAAATATGGCTAACTTTGAAACCAAACAGAAGAGATTCCACCATGCCTAGAGAATAAATATAGGGAGAGGACGCATGGCCGAAGGGTGTTTTGTGAATGAAATGGGAAAGAAAGAGGAGGATGAAATATTAAAGGATGTAGGGGGAGATCATAATTTCTATCTCTTTAAATATCTTCATGATTACAAAAATATTGTGCTTATTAGAGAGTGTTACTATTCAAAGGGCCACCACCACACATGACTAGGTTCATGGTTTCACAAACCCTGTGAAACCTATGTGCTCACCTCTACAAATTTTATTCATAAAATATATATGGTTGTGTGCCTAACCGTGAATGATTTACCAAACCATGATCCTATATTTATTGGTTGTACAGTTGATCCACATAGTTACTACTAACCATGCACTAACAGTGTGACTCATCCTACACCTATTTTAAAATAAATTTCAAAGACTGATACTTTTAAACCCAAAAAAAACACTTGAGACCATTCTTAGGCATTAAACCCCATCTAAAAACATCACATTTAAGTGATCCAACTCTAATATTTACATTATGAGACTCATTTTATTATATGGACCATCCACTCATTGAAATGTTTAAAAATCATTGGTAATTTTAACCCCGTACAAAACATGAGATGTTAAATTAACAAAGATCATGGATGGTAGTGACCTATATGAGATCAATGTATTTATACTGAGAGACAGGTTGACACGATCCCAGAAATAGGAACATTATGGTATGGAATATATGGAAGTTATTGTATAAGTTTCATGAGAGGGTTTTTCATAGTGATTTACAAATTTTTAGTGTCAATAATTTAGAGTAAGGTTAAAGTATTTTTTCAATAAAATGAAGGTATTTCATGAAAAGTTAAATTATTCAGGAATAATATTAGAAGTAATGAGAAATTTAATAAAACTAAATATTTTTGGTCACATCACCAAAATATGGAAGAGGAAATTATTTAATGAAACTTATATAGTTTAATGAATTATGAAGTTATGTGAACCCATTTAAAAAAAGATATAAATGTTTTGATGGTTTATGGTTGTTCTCTAAAGGACGTGTCAAAAAATTTATGATTGGATATCATAAAAAGTTATTTACAATGATAGGTTTTAGTGAGTACATTCTGTTAGGGTTATAAAATCCTATAAATGAGATGATACCCCTCTCATTTGATGAGAAAAACCTAAATAATCAATAAAAGGATCTTTTTTCACGAATGAGTTTCACGAATATGTCTCTTGAGAAAAGATGCTAGGTAAATGTATGTTTCATGAGTGAAGGTATTTTTTGTCAATCGGACCAAGGGATTATTTTTAAAATGCATTAATATCATGAAATTTTAGGAAATTTCATGAAATATTCAATAAGGTTGTGTGAAAGAATGAGTAATGTGAAATAGGGAGGAATTTCCCAGACACATTATAGTAAATAAGAATTCACCATATGGTTTAATATATTTTTTTATAAAACACCTATTATGGTGTAAATGGAATTTTATTATGATATAAAATGTCATCTACTAATGGAAAAGTGTGTACACTTGAGAATAGAGAGAAATGATCTTTTGACTCATTGTTAGAAGTGAACCAGATGGATAGTGAGTCTTCTCCAAAAAATTGTGATAGTAGTAAACTATAGTTGATTGAGTGAATTAGCACATTTCCTTTTTATTCTCCTTGGACTAGCCCAGTTAAGCCTGAAATGAGTAAAATGAATGTCTCTCAATCATTATTTCATTCTAGATTATATATTTATATGGGGTGAAGAGATAATATAATTCTGTTTAAACGATGAAGTAATATCCAAACAAGGAAGTGTCTTAATATATAATACATTAATTCACACCCCATACCCTTTTGTTATTTAATGTAGTGGTTCTAAAAAATAGGTATCATAGTGAAAGGTTAACATCATTTGAACCTAATCAGTTGAATACATGGAAGCTGTCAATAATAATGGGATTATAGTATTTGAGTATAAAATTTAACCCGTGTTAAATAATTACATGATTCAAAAAAAATTGATCATTTCTAATGGATGATTATATAGTTGTTATTCATCATATCTCAGTCAGTATATATGGAATTTATTTATTATACATTGAACAATGATAATAGGGTTTTGATTCTAGATATTTTACTTATTTAGGTGGATAATTTTCTAGCACAATCTACATGAATGTGATATTGTGTATAACCTAAATTTTCATATTGGAAAATATACTAAATACCTATGAAGGTGATTCAAAATTTATAATATCTAAATTGAATTTTTTTTGGATTAATTATAAGGACTCAGGATTCACTCTAATGAATCTGGTGATACATTTTTTAATCTCGTGAATGTGATTTTAGAGGACATGCACAGTCTTGGAGAAACCCTTGATATTGTGAAGATTGTTAAACACATACTGATAACATTTCTAACCTAATTAAATATGAAAATATATTTTCTTGAGGATAAATATTTGAAGGATCAGAAAATGGATATGTTTTAAAGCGGTTTTGTATATAGGGGACGTGGAATTACAATAACGAATCTATAAAAAATGGGAAGTCAAAAGATTTATAATTCATGGCTAAAAAGATACTCACTATGGAGGATGGATAATATCCATAAGAGGTGGATGAAATCATGTAATTAATTTCCTAAAATATTTAAATGGGAAAATAATATTTAAAGGTAACTTCCACTAATGTTCTTGAGATGTGGAAAGGCTAGTAATCTTACATAAAATACTCATAATAAGTTTTAAGAAGATGATGAGGATGATGAAATTACTATGAATAAGTATACATCCAATGTTAAAGTCAGGAGAAGACAAAAAAAACTAAAATATGTTAAATAATCTTATTTCTTAAGAAAATTTCAGTTTATAATAAATTCAGGTTAATGAATTTGAAGACTACAATATCAACAAAGAAAATTTTTATACAGGAAGTTCTGGGTAGTTCCTTGAAAGGGGAAGAGAGAGACAATGACGAAGTATAATTATATATAATAGTTGATCTATGGGTTTAATTAGAAGAGATTAACATTTTTTAATCCAAAATAAAGAATGAAAACACAATGGATCATGATTAAAAACTCTATATGTATTATTAGAACTAATAGAACTCTGAGTTGAAGGAAGAAATATGAAAGCTCAAATATATAAATCCAAAAAACTCACAAATGGTCATTGAGTAAAATATCAATGTTAAATAATAGACTAGATTTATGGTTTTACTAATATGGTAAAATACAAAGTCAAACCTATCAAATAGATTGGGGAGGTAGTTTTCATCATGTGATAAAAAAGTTGAAGATCCTGAAATATCATTTATTACCTATGTGATAATGTAAAATTAGATTACTCATCCAATAGAAAAGGTGAATGTGTATCATGGATATCTTGGAAATCCAAAAAAGGATCATTACTCGAGGAAAGAGATCTTTCTAAATAAAAATGGTGGTATGGGGCATGTTCATAAATAGAAAGCAGTAGTGGTTCTTGTTAAACCATGGGAAACCACTCTAATGATGAAGGTGGATTTGGGTACAACTCAAAATCAAACATCCTGTGGAAAAAATGGTGTTTCTTTAATGTCACATTATAATTAACCTTTTATCTAGTTCTATTATTGTATAAATAAAAGTAATTCCTAAATTTTTTTCATATCCAATGCATACTAAATAGAACAATAGAATGAAATATAGCCATGTATATTATTATTATCTTGGGATTTTTTCATGTTCATTATTTCTACTATGGTGGATTTGGGAATACATACAGATAAAAATTTAAGGAATAATTACGAGAGGAAAAAAACAAAAATAAATTTGTATCTTTTCAAGATGATCTTGGTTTATCATAATTTAAATAAGATCAAGAATTTATATTGAAATTAGTTTTGATTCCGAAAACCCGAATTAAAAATAAAATATATGAGTTAGAAATTATTCTAGATATTTCCTTAAAAAAATGATCTTACTACTGTTTAGATTATTAACATTGGATACACTTATCACATGATAAAGAATAAGGATATTTTTATAGGAATAAACAAAAACAAGGATGGTGTCATTACATTTGGTAATTCAAAAATAATAATGATTATTGGATTAGGGAAAGCCATATTTTGCAGAATAAATTGAGATTCATATATTTCTTGGTGGTAGAAGGTCCCAATCGCTTATTAATTAGTGTTAGTCAACCAGGTGACTTAGGTAATGTAATAAGAATTAACAAGGAGTTTTTTATTGTTAATGGAAAATATAGTTCTGGGTAATGTAGGGGTATAAAATTAATAGGAATATCAACCATGTCAGTGGGGAAGGATATATTTTCTTTCTATCCAGGATATATTCTTGAATTGTGAAACATGATTTTGTGAGATCAAGATAGATTTATATGAAATGGATTATTACCAATAGAAGTATTATGATGTCAATGAGTTACATGGTATATAGGATGTTAAAATCTTGATGTTTGGTTAATCCTAAAAGTTATTTGTATGATCTATGGTAAAATATGATGGTTTGGAAAAGGCCACCAATTCCAATAAATATTCCACCCATAATTTCAAGTAACCATTCCTTAATGAAGATCCAGTGGCCCAATATTCTTTAAAGAGTTGTGAAAACCATTTTCTTTCATTAATCCATGTCATAAATGTAGGTATCATGATTTAAAGGACTTGTGTAAATCTAAACAAGAAGGTTTTTCAAAATGCACAATGTTTCATGAGAAGTTGGAAAGTTCTGTGAACGTTGTGAAAAGGATGAATCTAATAATGCATTACACAACCCAATGAGGAATTTCCTATAAACTATGTGGTAAATTGGAATTTATTCATTTGATTAATGAAGAACATTATGACACACATCATGTGGTGTAACAAAAAAATATTCATTATATCAAATGGAATCTAATAAAAAATAGTGAGTACACTTCTGTGGAGAGAGCAGTGATATTTCAACACATGGATGTTAGTGAACCAAAGGGATAGTGAGTACACCCTGAAAACTATAATAGTAGTGTGACAATATGGATTTTTTACATTGGTACATTTAATTTTTATACTACTTGGACTATACTAGTTAAGGATGAACCATGTTAAATTGGAGTGTCTTGTGCATGATTTCATTTCAGTTCATATATTACTACGGGGAGGATAGAGAATATAGTTTTATCAAAATGAAAAAACATGATCCAGATGGGGATGTATTTTAATCTATCATACCTTGATACACACCCATGATATATAACCTCACGGGGCCAAAAATAATTTATGTAGCTTTCCATAATTTGTCTACATTAAACCCTATGGTTACATTTTCCAAGGTTCGAGTGATCCAAAGAACAACATTGGATAAATATACATCATAAAACCTCTTCCACTATCAAAAATAATATCCATAAAAATATCTCATTTTAATATTTTGGCCACCACATAATTGATATGCATGACTTCCTATTCAACCAAATGCTCAAAACAACCATGCTTTCACTACCAAGCCTTTATAGCACTGAGTATTATATAATGGTAATCAATATCCACAAGCCTTTTAATGGAGAATATATTATCTTGAAGTCCAAAAACTTCTTGATTTTAAGTTATCACCTTCTTATTGAGTTACTAACTCACATGAGTAAATATATATACTTTAGACTAGGTATCTATAAAATTCAGAAAGAACATACAGATGATATAGTGTTATGAGGTTTTCAAGGTAAAAACTATCATTATGGTATCCAAGTCATAGATCACATACCTCTTCTTAAGAGATGCCATATTTATGGAACATAAGAAATCATTTTCCACCTTCACTTCATCTCACATCTTTGTCTAATCCTAAATACATCATAGAGAACTAGAGACTCAAATACTTCCTCCAAAAATGAATCATAGGAGATTTATTCTACCACTAACTCATCTTCTTAAATGTCATCTAATACCAGTATTAAACTTAAGGGAAAATTATTTAATGTTATGGTTGTGAAAACACCAAAATCAAAGATAAATTTAATCAAAATCTCTATATCAGTCTTATCAAACCAATGATGTTATATACCTCATGAACTCAAAGACATTTCTCAAGAAATTAACACCAAAATCCAAAAATCCAACTACTAATCCACCCTATGTTGTTTCATACCTTAGTAAATAAACATCCCACATTTTAGAATTTTCTCATGGAGAGTTCACTTCAAAATTGGATCTTTCTATATAGGTCTATGAAACTCCTTATATACACCTTACACTCATCCTCTAACACAAAAAATGGGTGTCCATAAAAAATATAACCATGAACTACTCTAGAAATAAATGAAGATCACATTCATTAACCCTAATAATCACAAGTAATTAATCACTATAACCAGAAACACTAAAAACTCACAATGATTTTATCAAAACCTGAATTTCATATCTGGGTGTCCTCCATGAAAAACCAAATTAGTTTAAATCTATACCTAGTGATGATATTTGACACCAAATTCACATCTCTCATATTCCTATGTACAAAATAACAATATCTACCGAGGGGAAACAAATGGAATATTAAATCATATATTTAAAAAGGATCCCCAAAGTACATCATCATCTCCCTCTGCTCTATCAGGGCTATATGATAAGCTATAAAATACTTCAATGTGACCTTGGAATTAAATTTAATATAAGGGTAAAATTATTAGCTAGGGGAAAACCATGGAACACAAACCAAGGGTCTACCCATGTAATTATCATTAAAATCATAATTTATCTTCTAAAATTAACATAATGCTTGAATCTATGTGATCATGTATTAATTCTTTATTATGTTCAACCTATATACCATTGTCTAGAACTATGTTTTATTGTATTTTCCCAATATAATAATCAATTAAAAATATCTTTTATGTTATCTGATTAATGTTGAATACTACTAAAATGGAAAATTCACTTGTTTTGATGTACTATTTGTATGTGGATTTTATTTTTGACATCTCATGGTGAATTTGATGAAAAATGGTTCTAACTACATTAATTCCTAAACAAGAATGTGCACTGAGACACATACTATGAAATATATTCCCATCCATTTAGAATAAATTTTTTTGGAGATTAGCTATAAAATTATATTACTACCCATTATTTCATAAAAATATCTAACAAATATCTCCAAATAAAACATCCTTATATACATAGTCTATCATACAATTTCTTAGGGAATGAGAAAATAGAAGTAGTGATCTCAAATTCTCAGTAAGGGAAAACATATCAATGGTTCATACAGGATTAGATCATAAGCATGTGATAAAACATGAAAATTGGTGAAATATCTAATTATAAAGAACATATAATCAGTATATTTATTCATAAGTTATGATATAAGAACATAGAACCATAAGTATCATACGTATTACATGGAATAAGAAATTGAAATCATGGGACATTAATCACGAATCATGGTTTATAACATCAATATAAGGCCTATAAAAGGAATGTGAACCAATCATAGGTAGAAGAAATAATAACATATTTCAAGGATGCTTTTCAATATCACATAACATAGTATTGTTAGGTCAGAATATAAAAATATACAAAAGATGGGGGTAAATTGAGTATTTTCTAATTCATTTACAATTCTGCCTCTTGATGTCAATTAATGATTATGAAGGTGAATAGTGTCTGTCTTCTTTATGAAATTATGAATAGGGGATAAAAATTAAATATAATTCTTGACTATTTATATTGGTTTAGGGAAAATAGATCCCCTAGCCCACTCTACGAATCACTCTTTCTATGAGTTTGATGAATTTCACAAGTCAGGTCGTCATATCATAAGAACAATCCCCAAATGATTGTAGGTTGTTGACACTATTACAATCATGACTAAAAATAGAGTCTTCTAGTTCTATAACATAGAACCAAATAATCATATCTTTGATCGAGAAGCTGGTAATCCACCATAACTGAGTACGAACAATTGATATTCTCAATAAAAAGATATTGATTAACAAGGATTATGGTTGAACTTTACAGTTGAACAACAACTGACAGTAGATGAATCTTCTTCTTCAGAAAATATTTTCTTCAGAAAAGAATAATTCTCAAGTGATCCAGGTGAAAAATATCATTGAAATTAAAACAAAATTGAATAGCAGCAGTAGACTTATAGAAAATACTAATTTTCTAATATGTATATTTCTACTATCGCCACTTATGTAGAAAAATAGAGTTTGATTGATTGTTTTGGAAGATCTGTAAAATATATTCAAAATAATTTAGTTTAAAACGTGATTACACATTACAATATATATATCTCAAAATATATTATACATTGAATTAGACACACATAAATATACAAAAAATACACTGATAGAAGTAAAACTGGGAGCCTATCTTTTTAATCTCAGATCCAAGAAAATCATCGGATTAATTATAAGAATTCAAATTATTGGGATAGCTCAGAGTAGTCATAACTTCCCTTAATAATATTAGATAATTTATCCATGTAATATTATTCATTGAAATAATCATAAAAAGATTTTAATACTTCAAAAATTAGCTTTAAATCAACTCGATATTTAGTAAATATCGTTGCATGAAACTCTGATAAAATTTTAATTTCAAATCATCGATGATAAAAATTCAAACGTAAGGTTCCATCACAAAATGAAAAAATACTAAACATAGGGTTCAACTACGTAGCATTCATTATCTAAAAAAATGGTAACAATTTATGGATTATAACAAAATTATGGTTGATGATCCATACATTTTCATCTCAAACGTAAGGTTCTATACTTAAGTAGCGTTCGTTAACCATACATTTTATCTTTGTAAAATATAAGGTTTCATCCAAATGTAAGGTTATTTATCCATACTTTTCTGTCAATGTATGGTTGATTAACCATACATGGTGATCTTTCATCATATAGTATGATACAAATGTAGGGTTTATTCCTTGAATTACGTTTCATTAATATATGGTATGAACATTGTTTCCATAATACAATTATGAGTGTTCCAAACACTTTGATGAATATTAAACATGAATAATAAGATTCAACATATTTTTAGAATAATGAATATAAAGAATATTAATTTTATAAAATACCCATAAGGTAAAATCATTAGTAAAACAAACAAAGGTATTTGTGAGCATCAAAATAAATAATATTTATAGAGTATTGTTGAGACAATACCTGCCCAACTGTCCCCCCACCCTTTTGATGATCACAGAACCACTAAAATAAATAATAGAATTTAGAGTTGTTCAAAAAATTGAAAAGAAAACAATCCGAATTTTGATTTAACAGATTTATTTTGATGAATAGAAATGTTGTGGTATCCAAATTTCTCTCCATTTTTTGTGAGATCAAAAAGAAAGATCAGAAATTAATAACACACAAATAATTATCCACATTTCTATAAATGAATGTTATAATAATCAATACAGATAAATAAGATTGGATTTTGGGATTCTAGAAATAAATATAAAAGAATAATATCTTACACAAAAATATAATTAATTATATTTTATTAATCAAAATTTGTATGAATACAATAATCTGCTTGACTAGGAAACAAGTTTATTCAACCAAAATGGGTTGGGAACAAAATATTGTGTACGAGTTCGATCGGTTGATGTTCTAATGATTTCGAGCAACTTCAAACATATCTTTCATCTCAGCCATCTGTAACCGCAACTTCTTCATCAAACTATCCCTGAATTTCATAATTAATATACAATAATCTTGACTAGAATGAAAATTCAAAACAATATTGACCTTAAAAAAGTCATGCAAACTCTCCTCTTACTGCATAAAATGATATAACTTTTTTGTGAATGTTTTCAATAGAAATATGATACTTGGTTCACTTTGTGTTATTTGGTCAATAAGAAATTTTTGATTCTCCAATAGAACTGACAGAGGAGAACTATTTCACTGTATATTTAGAAGATGCGCATTCATATCAACCATGACATAGTTTATGGCCAAAAATCTTCAAATCAGATCTGGACTGGTAGTGAGAGCAGAGGTAGACGTACTGGTCTTACCAACAGTACTATTAATTGATTCAAACTGACTCATCAAATACCACTTTAGATCATTAAAGTCTTTCATAGAAACAAATTTATATATTATATTTTCACCTTTATTTAGCATCTATCTTTTGAAAGCATCAAATTCATTCTTGGAATCAAATTTTTCATGAAGATCCTATAATATTTTCTTTGCAACTTCTAACTCTTTTCGAAGACTTTCATTCTGTTCCTGAGATTTGTTAAACATCATTTCATGTTCTTCAGCCTAATTCTATAGAGAATCAAATGAACCTTCATCTTAGTGTTTTGACTGACCAACTGCCATAATTTCTAGATATTTTGATTTATATTTTTTATAGACTTATCCAGTGGTTTTTCAGTTGATTTTTCACTTGGATAAGAAAAACTATAATGAAATTCGGTTTTTTCTTCAGTTGAAGATTGATTTCTTTTATCTATATGATCAAAAAAATACAAATGTAAATTCTCAACAATCTATGTAGCCATGTTTTCATTTTTGATTAATTGTTCCTCTCCTTGTACAGCCGGTTCCTCCTCTTAAACAACGGGTAAATCAATAGTCAACAGATCACTTATCTAGATTTCAACCTATTGATCTTACTCAAGAAAAGTATCCTATAAATGCACTAACCTGGTTTCCATGCCTGAACCCGACACTATTTCTTTAGTAGGTGGATCTACTCTTTTTTGTGGTTTGGAAACCAATTCTGTATCCATAACCTCATCTTCTTTCTCATATTTTTCTTCTTCTTCTTCAAAAAGTCTTAATTTTTATTAGGTTGGCATGGAAATTCATTCACCACATGTTTCACCAATTCCTTCAGTCACAAGTGCACATTTCTCACCCTAAACAAAAGATCCTGATATTTTTTGGTCATCTACACCATATGGTAAATGTTTTCCTTTCACTGCACTCCAGTAAAAACCTAAATTTCTGAATGTTTTTGCATTGATCACATTGTGGTGATGACATTTAATTCAAGAATCTAGTAAATGAATCATTACTTTCTTAAAAATAATTCAAGAAATTATCCTTACCTAAGGGGAAAAAGTCATCCCAGCATCTGGTTGACAGTAGTAATTTAAATATCAAAACATATAACTCGAAAAATTCTTCTTTATTTCACTAAAAAATAATAACAAGATATACAAATCTGCATATATAATCTTTTACATCTCAGCCATTCTAGGTGAAATTATTTTTTGAATGAACTTAAATTGGATTTTATGATCTACCTTGAGATCCTAAAAAACATTATAGCATTTGTTGAGCCAAAAAAAGGAAATAATATCTTTAGATTTATATTCCTTGTCTCTAATAGACCTTATACTGAAATGAAACACTCCCTCATGAGGAAAGATCAAGATTTAAAAAATTCTAGTTGATGAAACCGAAAGGTCCATATCTTATATTATTACAATAACTGAATCTTCATTATCCCCACAACTAAAATGAACAATGTTATAGAAAAACAGCTATTGTACCAAATAAAAAAATTCTGAGTCCACCTCATTGAACACAGATTCCAAACCATAAAAATATAGTACTTTCTTATGGAGTGAATTTGTCTAATAGATCCATTCAAAATCAACTACTTTACACAACATAATCATTTATTTAGAAACTTTTTGACACTTCGGTTTACTGGCTTCACCTTTATTAGATCCCTTAGTTTTCATTATTTATGAGAAATAAAATCTCTTGGGTTTCTGGGTTTTTAGGGTTTCGACGGAAAATATAGGTAAGTGAACATAGAAAATGGTAAATGAGGGTTTTGGTATTCAAAAAATGTTTGAGAATTGAATGGTTTTGGTATCCAAAACGTTTCTGACAATCCCTTTTATCCTATGTCATTACGTAAGATAATCATTAACATTTTTGAAAATACGCTGCACGAATAAATTTAAATTAAATTATCTATAGTGTACAGTGAAAAGTAAATATTAAAACAATTTAAATTTAAAGTAATCTATAAATAATTTTAACATAAAAAACTAGAATAAATAAATAAATAAAATAAGATAAATATTAAAAATATTACAAAGGTTAACATATTTTTGAAAAAAATTAAATAAACCTTACTCCCTCTTAATAAAATAAAAATTTAATGTTGGAAGTGGTTTAGTAAAAATATCCTCTAGTTGATAATCATTGTTTAAAAATTCTAAAGATATATCATTTTTAAGATTATGATCTCTTAGAAAATGATGTCTAATATCAATATTCTTAGTTCTAGAATGATTTATTATATTTTTTGAAATATTTATAGCACATGTTTTATCACATATAATAGGGGTACTATAAAAATTTATTCTAAAGTCTATTAGTGTGTTTTTCATCTAGAATACTTGTGCACAAAAATTACCTTCAGATACATATTCTTCCTCGGTAGTTCACGGGGAAACTGAGTGTGGTTTCTTACTTGACCATGATACTAATGATTTTCCTATAAAGTGTTAGGTTTCTAATGTACTTTTTTATCTAATCTAGAAACTAAAAAATCAGAAATTGAATATGATATTAAATTAAAATCATATGGTTTTTTGGATAAAGAATATATTGAAAAAAAATTCCATTTAAATATATAAAAATCCTTTTAATAGTAATGAGATGGGATTATTTAAATTTTTTTTGAAATATTTTACATAAAAATACTAAAAAAATATTAGGTCTGTTAGAATTAAGATATAGAAAATATCTAATAATAACTCTATAAAACTTTTTGTCAACTAGTATTCCAACGTCATCCATATCATGATTTATTTTGGTACACATGGGAGTTGTATATGTCTTTATGAAAAAACATTTTAAACAAATCTGTAATATATTTAAACTGTTTTAAAATATTTCCATAGTCTTATTGGTAAATTTGATGTGCTAAAAAGAAGTTCAATTCTCCCATCATACTCATTTATAATTCTTTTTCCATAAGTTTTGAAAATCATTACAATGTTTTTTTTGGTTGAACAAAAAACTACATCATCAATATAGATTTGAACTAAAAATATATTAGATCAACTGGTTTTCTAAAAAATAGTTCGATCTTCCATTCCAACAGAAAATCCATTTTTTAAAATCAAAGAACTTAATCTTTCATACCACACTCTAGGTAGTTGTTTAAGGTCATAGAGAGCTTTAGTACATTTAAAAACAGAATCCAGTTTTTGAGAGTTTTCAAAACTAGGTGGTTTCACAACATAAACATCATTCGTTAAATAGTAATTTAAAAAAGGAATATTTAACATCCATTTGATATAATTTATTGTTCATAGGACTTTCTTAAGGTAAAAATATTTAATTTCTTCTAATATTGCTATAGGGGAAAAGGTTTCATCATAATCTATACCTTCTTCATGAATATATCCTTTACCTAATAGTCTAGCTTAGTTTCTAGTTATAACCTATTGATCATCTTGTTTATTTCTAAAAACCCACTTAGTTCCTATAAAAGGAAAATTTTATGGTCTTTAAACTAATTCTCAAACTTAATTTGTTTTGAATTGGTTTAGCTCATCTTTCATTGATAACATCCACCATTTATCTTCTAAGGTTTCTTCAAAAGATTTATGTTCCAGATGAGATAGAAAGGCAGAGAATTCAACAAGGTTTTATGTATTTCATCTAGTTCTTATTCCTATGTCTAGGTCTTCTATAAAATTTTCTAAAGGTTGATTCTATAAGTTTCAAGACTGTCTTGGTAAAACACTTTTAGGTTTATCAGTATCATGTTCTTCAGAACTGGACTGAATTTTATTTATGTTATCTTCAGAATCATTTATTTGTTTTTCACGTCTCTTGTTGTTAAAGGAGTTAGTAGTTTCATCAGTCTGATCTTTCTCTTTAATAAAAGGGTTAGCTTCATTAAACATCACATGAACTAATTATTCAACAAATTTGAATTTTTATTAAGGAATCTATAGTATTTAGAGGTAGCAGCAAATCCTAAAAATATTCATTCATCAGATTTTGGATCAAACATACAAATATTATCCATGGTGTTCATGATATACACCATACATCTAAAATCTTTTACGTACATTACCATATGTTTTATTTTATTCCAAATTTTATAAGGTTTGTTTTTTAAAATAGGCCGAATTAAAATTCTATTCATGACTTTATAGGTTGTTCTTACAGCTTCTACCCAAAAGTAGGTATTTAGACTGTATTTATTCATCATAGTCATAGCCATTTCTTGAATATTTTTGTTTGTTCTTTCAACAATTCCATTTTTAGGTGTTCTTGGTGCCATAGAAGGTCTGTTTAATACCTAGATTTCAAAAAAATGAATTAATTCCTAATTCTCAAATTCTCCCCCTGATCAATTCTTAATGAAATTATCTTAAAACCTTTTTCATTTTGAACAAATTTATATAAACTTTCAAATATAGTAAAAGCGTCACTTTTGAGTTTTATAAAATAAATCCAAGTAAATCTAGAGCGATCATAAACTATAACATATACATATAATTTTCTAGTAAAGATTTCTACTCTTGATGGTCCAAACAGGTCCATGTGGATAAGTTCTACTAGTTTTTATGTAGCAATTATATTATTAGGTTGGTAGTTGTATTTTTGTTGCTAGATAATTTGGTATGCATCACAAAATATGTTAATTTTCCAACTTAAGACTAGGTAAATCAGAAACTAACTATTTCTTAAATAATTTATGTAAAGCATTAAAATTATAATGACCTATCCTTCTATTCCATATCCAAGACTAATTTATTTTTGAAATTATATCATTCACTTTCTGTTTACACAAAGAATTTAAATCCAAAGTATAAACATTATCAGTTTAAGGTGATCTAATATTAAGAAGTTTATTTTTAAACATAGAACATGAATTATTATAAAAATCAATAAAATATCCATTATAACAATGTTATGAGATACTTATCAGGTTATTCTTCAGCCCCTGTACATATAATACATTGTTTATTGAGACTATTTTTGGATCTCCATCAGTTCCATGTCCAATTATCTTTCCTTTAGAATTATCACCAAAGGTTACTAGACCTCCATCTATTTGAGTTAGTGTATTTAAGTTTGATGAGATTCCACTCATATTACAAGATCATCCACTATTCATATACCATATATAATTATTTCTTCTATGACCTATTTCCTATAAAAGTAATTTAATCAAGAGTTTGTTTTGGTACCCATATTCTTTTGGGTCCACCAGTGTTAACATGAAAAGATCTGGGAATCTAGATCTTTTTTGTTTTTTTATAACTAAAACTTATGTTAGATAATCTATTTCAAATAAAATCCTTTTTAATTACAACTATTTGAGGATTTATAAATGAACAGTTAATTGTTATATGCCCTTATGTTCCACAAAAATGACCAGTAATAGGTTTTTGATTTTGGAACAAAATAATGGTTATATTGTTCAGAGTTTTTAACTGTACTTCTTATAAAAAATATTTTCTTCATACTGAAATTTTTACCAATTATTTAATTCATAATATGTTCTCATTTTTTATAAAAGATATAAGAATTTTTTTAAGTTTCTAATTCATCTTTTAATTATTTAATCATATTTTCATGATCAGTACAATTGCTTGTTGATGAGTTTAATTTTTCAATTAACTATTAATGTTGATTAATTAAGGCATCTTTTTCTCCCAAAATATAATTATAGATATTTTTATTGATTTTTTTCTTTATTAAGGAGTCATATTTTCCTTCAATCATTTCATGGATGATAGCCAATTAATTAATTCAATAGTTTGAATCAGAATCAGAATTTACTGAATAATAGGTTTTTGCCTAATATTCTTCTTCCATGATGCACATATTTTCTTTTATATGTGACTCTTCCATTAATGAATCATATTTTATTGAGTTGTTGGAGTGTTCAGATACACTCCAAGATTCCTTTATTTCTCTTTTTTCCTTTATGTTTATAATCATACTTTTTCTAATATACCTTTTCTATATTTTTCTTTTCACTTTTTATCTAGGGAAAATCAGGTCTTATATGACCTAATTGATTCCATTCATTGAATCTAGATTCCCTATAGTCTTTCTCATTCCTTTTGAAAGGCTTTCTGATTCCTCTTTTCTTTCTATAAAAATTTCTAAACTTTAAGTCTAATTTAGCCAGTTTTATTTTAGAATCAGATGTATCTCAATTCCTTTATTCTATGATTTCTTTCTTTATTATTTTTCTTTTCTTATGAGATGTTACTTTTAGGGAAGTGTTATCCTTTTTACTAAGACTTTATGATCTTAATCATCATCTTCTATTCAATCTTCATACATCCTCAGTGTCCTTATCATTTCCTTCTTTTTCATATTTTTCACAAGTGATGATTGTCGAATTGCGGTTGATATACCATTACACATAGTAGGTAGTACTCATAGTACATTCAAGGCTTGATCTGATTGCTTGATAGGATAACCTAAGGTTGTAATATTATTTATAATCCATGTAAGCTTTCCATTTATCTTAGTGATAATTTCTCCATCAAGCATTCTGAATGTATTAAATTTCAATTATTATGTGACATACCTCATTTTTCATACATTGTATGTTCCTTCATAATCAACTATAATTGTTTACCACATTTCATAAGTAGTAATAAATTATGAGACACAGTTGAATTCATCTAGTCCAACACCATAGATAATAGAATTCAAAGCATTATAATTTGTGTTATATTAAGCCTCAGTATAAGAATTCCATGTTGTAGTATTTTTTTGGAATTATATAAGGATTATTGATTTTAGAGTAGACTTTGAATCCCATATTTTTCAAATATAAAATCATATGTTATATCTAGCATACATAGTTTTCACCATTGAAATAAGAATAATGAACCATTGAAATTCATTCTCTCTAATCTAACATTGACATCTTTTTATTGAACTTATATTTTTAGATTGGTATAGACATTTCGAAAATATCTCATTTGACACATATTGTTAGGTAGGAATATACAAATATACACAAGAGGTGGTGAATTGGGTCTTTTCCAGTTCCGTTGTAATTTTGCTTCTTGATGTTGAATGATGATTATGAAGGTGAGCCAGGTTTGTCTTCTATATGAAATTATGAGCCGAGGATAAAAACCTAAAAATAGAGCACGACTGTTAATAGTGGGTTAGGGTATATAGATCACCTAGTTAAATCCACCAATTACTCTCTCAGTGAGTTTGGTAAATTTCACTAGTCTGGTCTACATATCATAAGACTAATCCACAACTGAGTGAAGATAGTCGACACCTTTACATACTAGACTAAAAATAGAGTCGTATGGTTCTATAACAGAGAACCGATAAATCACAACATAGATTGAGAAGTTAGTACTCCACCACAAATGAGTACGAATAGTTTAAATTCTCCATAAAATGATATTGATTAACAAGGATTCTAGTTGAATGTTACTATTGAATAGTAACTGATGATAATTGAATTTTTCTTTTCATAAAATAGTTCCTTTTGTAATGAATAGTTATTTAAGTGATCCGGTTGCAAAATATATTTGAAATAAAAACAGAAATAAATAGTAGTAGTAGACATACAACAAATACAAATTTTTGAATATGTATATTTCCACTATATTCTCTTCTGTAGAAAAATAGACTCTGGTTGATTGCTGTAGTAGATATGTAAAATATCTTCACAAGAATGTAGTTTCAATTGTGACTTGGAATCACAATATATATCTCAAGATATATTCTTCTTTTAATCACACACACATATATATAGAAAAAATTCACTGATAGAAGTAAAACAGAGAGCCTGACTTTTTAATTCAAGATCCAACAAAATCGCTTGATTAATCATAAGAATTAAAATTCTTTAGACAACTCAGAGTAGTTGTAACATCCCTTAATAATAAAAAATATTTTCTCCACTTAATATGATTTTTTTAAATAATCATAATGAGCTTTTATTCATTCAAAAAAGCTTCAAAAAAGTTGGATATTCTGTAATAACCATTGCAAGAAACTCCAATAAAATCTTAAATTAAAATCTCACGTGATAAAAAGTCAAATGTAAGGTTCCTTCACAAAATGAAAAAAAACAAAACGTATGGTTCAACTATATATCATTCATTCTCTAAATTTAAGGTTTAAAATGTATGGTTGATCCCAAAATTAAGGTTGATTATCCATATGTTTTCTTCTCAAACATAATGTTCCATACATATGTAGGGTTCTTTAACTATACTTTTTCTCTTTTTCAAAAATACGGTTTCATCCAAACATAAAGTTCTTTATCCATGGTTTTCTATCAATGTAGAGTTTATTAACCATACGTGTTGATCTTTCAACATAAGGTATGATAAAAATATAGGGTTTGTTCTTTTCATTATGTTTCTCTAACATAAAATATGTGCAGGGTTTTCATAATACATTTAAGAACATTCCGAACACTTTGAAAAAAAATCAACGTGAATAATAAGCTTGAATATATTTCCATAATAATGAAAAAAAAAGAATACTAATTTCATGAAATAAACATAAAGTGATTTCATTATTAAAACCAACCAAGGTACTTTTGGCATAAAATCATTAATATTTATATTGTATTGTTGTGTCAATACATTCCCAACAGTCTCCCACTTTTTTATCATCACAAAACCTATAAAATTAATAACAGAATTTATATTTTTTTAAAATAATTGAAAAGAAAACAATTCAAAATTTGATTTTATAGAAATATTTCAATGAAAATAAATTTTTTGTTATCCAATTTTTTTCCCCTCTTTGTGAGATCAAAAAGTAACTGCAGAAATGAATAATACAAGTATAAGTTTTCACAGATCTATAATTGAATGTTATAATAATATATATAAATAAATAAGTCAAGATTTATGGATTCTAGACATAAACATAAAACAATAATATCATACACAAAAATAAAAATAAATAAATTTTACTAATCCAAATTTGTATAAATACAATAGTCAACATGACTGGGAAACATGTTTAGTTCACTGAAATGGTTTGGGTACAAAATATTGGGTAAGAGTTGGATCGGTTGAGGTTCTAAGGATTTTGAGCAACTTCAAAAATTTCTTTCAACTCATCCATCTGTAACTGCAACTTCTTCATCAAACTATCCCCCATATTTCATAATCAAAATTCTGGAAGCTTGAATAATATGAAAATTACCAACAAGATTAATCTTCAAAAAGTCATGATAACTCTCCTCTTGCTACATAAAATGATATATCTTTATTGTGAATTTGTTCATCAGAAATCTCTTAACTGGTTCACTTTTTGTCTGTCGGTCAACTAAAAATTTCTTATTGTCCCACAGAGCTGATAGAGGGGCATTATTTCACTAAATATTTTGAAGGTGATCATTCATATCAACCTCTATAGTTTTGATGTCTTAGAATATTAGAATCATATATGGACTATTAGTATTAGAAGAAGTATATGTACTGGTCCAAACAACAATACCCTTAATTGATTCAAAATGACTCCCCAAAAACAACTTTAGATCAGCAAAGTCTCTCTTAGAAACAACTTCTGATCTTATCTTTCCAACCACATTCGACATCTCTCTTTTGAAAGCATCAAATCATTCTTGGAAATAGAATTTTCCTAACAATATAGTAACTTTTTATTTACAACTTTGAGCTGATATCAAGATTTTCACTCTATTCATGAGATTTATTAAACTTCTTTACAAGTTCTTGAACCTGATTGCATAGGGAATTAGATATCCCTTCATCTTGATGTTGTGACTGAACAACTACCACAATTTCTATAGATTTTAAATGAAATTTTTCCAAAGACATCTACAGAGCATTTTCAATTGAGTTTTCACTTGAAAAAAAACTATCAAGACATCAGTTTTTCTTCAATTAAATATTGATGTATTTTATCCACATGAAAAAAAAATATACAAATCTAAATACTCAAACATCTTTGTAGCCATATTTTCTCTTCGGATTAACTGTTGCTCTCCCGATACAATGGGTTATTAGTCCTGAATATATGGTAAATCAATAGTCTACAGAGCTCTTATTTTTCTTTCAACCTATTAATATTCTCCAAGAAATGTCCCTTATAAGTGAACTGACCATGTAGGCACACCAAAATCCAATAGTGGTTATTTTTTAGGTGAATATACTCGTTTTCATTGTTTTACAACCAATTCTACTTCCATAGCCTCATCTTCCTCGTCTTTTTCTTCTTCTTCAACAAGTCTTAATTTTTGTTGGGTTTTCTTGGAATGTCCTTCACCACCTGTTTCACCATTTCCCTCTTTCCCAACTACACTTTTCTCCCCTTGAGCTAAATATTTTGTTCTTTTTTGTTCATTTTCACTAACTAGTAAAAATTATCCATTCACTCTACTACAATAAAAATCTAATTTACTCAATGATCTCACATTGAACTTTTTTGTGTGATGAAATTTAATTCGAGAATCATTAAATCGAATCGTTCAATTCTTAAAAAGAATTCAATAAATTATCCTTCCATGAGGATAAAAAGTCATCCAATCAACTGGTTGACAACAGTTATCTAAATATTGAAACTTATACGACAGAAAATTCATATTTATTTCATTAAAAAATTGAAACATGATATACATGTCTGGAAATAGAATATTTCCCATATCCGCCATTTTTGGAGAAATTCCTATTTGAATAAACTTCACTATGATTTTATGATCTACCTCGAATACTTGAAACAAAAATTTCTAACATTTGTTGAGAAAAAAAAAATATAATGTCTTCATATTTATAGTCTATATCTCCAATACACCTTAGATTGAAACGAAACACTCCCTTATGAGGACAGTTTAAGATTTGAGAAATTTCAGTCGAAGAAACTCAAAAGTCCTTATATTTTATTCTTGCAAAAATGTTATCTTTAGTACCACCAAAACAAAAATAAACACTATTATAGAGAATCTTTAGTTCTACCTCATAAGGAAATTATGATTTCACCTCATTGAACATAGATTCCAATCATTAAAAAGATAGTGCTTTCTTCAGGAGTAAATTTATCTAATAGAGGCATTAAAAATCAACTACTTTACCCTGCAGAATCATTCATTGAGAAAATTTCTAACGCTTCAGGTTGCTAGCTTCACCTTCTTTGGTTCTCTTAATTTTTATCCTTACTAAGAAACAAAAGATCTGAGGTGTTCAGTTTTTTAGGGTTTTGAAGGGAAACAATGGTAAGCAAAGATATACAATGGTAAATAAGGTTTTCAGTATTCGAAAAGGTTTTTATAATTGAATGTCTTTGGTGTTCGAAATTTTTCTAACATTCCCTTATTTCCCGTGTCATTACGTAAGATAATACTTAATTTTTTTTAAATATACACAGTGTGAAGAATATTAAAATAAATTAACTAATGTCTACAGTGAAATGTAAATATTAAAACAAATTAAATTTAATGTAATCTTTATATAATTTTAACTTAAATAAACTGGAATAAATAAATAAATAAGATAAGATAAATATTAAAAATATTAACATATTTTTTTTTAAAAATTAAATAAACCTAACTCCCCCTTAATAAATTGTAAATATAATGTTGGAAGTGGTTTGAAAAAATATCAGCTAGTTGATATTCAATATTTAAAAATTCTAAAACAATATGTCCTTTTTAAGAACATAATCTCTAAGAAAATGATTTATAATATCAATATACATAGTTTTAGAATGATTTATTGGATTTTTTGAAATATTTAGAGTACTTTTATTATCCCATAAAAAAGGGGTACTATCAAAATTTAGTTCAAAGTCCATTATTGTGTTTTTCATCTACAATACATGTTTATAAAAACTACCTACAAATACATTTTCTACCTTGGCTATTGATAGGAAAATTGATATTTTTTTCTTACTTGACCATGATACTAATTATTTTTCTAAAAAGTTATAGGTGCAGGAGGTACTTTTTTATCTAATCTACAACCTCCAAAATCATCATCTGAATATGATATTTAAGTAAAATTGGGATTTTTTGATAAAGAAGTGGTTGAAAAACAGTTCCCTTTAAATATCTAAAAATCCTTTTAACTGTAATAAGATGAGATTATTTAGGATTTGATTAAAATATTTCACATAAACTTACTGAAAACATAATTTCAAGTATGATAGAAATAAGATATATTAATCTACCAATCATACATCTATATAACTTTTTGTCCACTAGATTTCTAGCTTCATTAAAATCATGTTTTATATTGGTACACATGTGAGTTGTATATGTCTTCAAGACCAAACCTTGTCAATAAATTAGTAATATATTTACTTTGGTTTAAAAAAAATTCATAGTCTTTTTCATAAATTTTATGTCCTAAAAAGAAGTTCAATTCTCCCATCATACTCATTTCAAATTATTTTTGCATAAGTTTCAAAAAATCGTTACAATGTTTTTTATTGAACAAAAAATAACATCATGGATATAGATTTTAACTAAGAATATTTTAGAACAGATGGTTTTCTTAAAAATATTTAGATCTTCCATTAGAATAGTAAATCCATTTGTCAAATAAAAAGAACTTAATCCTTCATACCAAACTCTATGTTATTGTTTAAAGCTAGAGAGACCTTTATTAAGTTCAAAAACAGAATCTGTTTTTTGCGAGTTTTCAAAACTAGGAGGATTCTCAACATAAACTTCATCCATTAAATATCCTTTTAAAAAATGCATATTTCACATCCATTTGAAATAATATAATTTTCATATGAGTTTAATAAGATAAAATAATTCTAATTACTTTTAATATAGCTACATGGGAAAAGGATTCAACATAATATATACCTCTTCTTGATTATATCCTTTAGCTACTAATCTGGCTTTGTTTCTAGTTATAATCCCTTGATCATCTTGTTTGTTTCTAAAGACTAGCTTAGTTCCTATAACTGAATGATTTTATGGTCTTTCAACTAATTTCCAAACATTATTCATTTTGAATTGGCTTATCTCATCTTGCATTTAAAACATACAACTTTCATCTTCAAAGGCTTCTTCGAAAGAATTAGGTTCAAGTTGAGATATAAAGGAAGATAATTCAACAAGGTTTCTTGTACTTCTTCTAATTATTATTCCTATATCTAGGTCTCCTACAAAAGTTTCTAGAGAATAATTCTTTAAGTTCATAAACTATCTAGGTAAAACACTTTTAGGTTCATTAGTATCATGTAATTTTGAACTGAACTGAATTTTATTTACGTTATTTTCAAAATAATTTTGAGGTTTTCAAGTCTCATATTGTCATAGGAGTCAGTAGTTTCATCAGTTTGATCTTTATCTTAAATAAAATGTACAGTTTCATCAGACATAAAATGAACTAATTATTCCACAATGGATGACTTTTTATTAAACAATCTATAGGATTTAGAGGTATCATCATATCCTAAAAATATTCCTTCATCATATTTTGGATCGAACCTTAAAATATTATCATCATTGTTCTGGATATACACCATACATCTAAAAACATTAAAGTACTTTACATTAGATTTTCTATTATTCCAAAGTTCATTGGGTGTCTCTTTATAAATAGTACAAATTTAAATTCAATTCATGACATAGTAGGTTGTGCTTATATATTCTACCCAGAAGTAGGTATGTAGATTGTATTCATTCAGCATAGTCCAAGCCATTTCATGAATAGTTTTGTTTCTTATTTCAACAATTCTATATTTTTGTGGTATTTTGGTGCCAGAGAAGGTGTGTTTAATACCAATATATGAATAAAAGGAATTGAATTCCTGATTCTCAAAAGCTATACCATGATCACTTCTTGAAGAAATTATCTTAAAACCTGTTTCATTTTTAACTAATTTACCGAAACTTTCAAAAATAGTAAAAGATTCACTTTTGAGTTTTATAAAATAAATCCATGTAAATATAGAGTAATAATAAACTAAAACATATACATATAATTTTCCATCCAAACATTCAACTCCTGATTTTCCAAATAGATCCATGTTGATAAGTTCTATAGGTTTTAATGTAGAAATTCTGTTAATAGATTTGAAGGAAGATTTGTGTTTCTTGCTAATTTAGCATGAATCAAAAAAAATTTCACTTTTAAACATAAGAATATGTAAATTAGAAACTAATGCCTTCTTAGATAATTTATTTAAATCATAAGTAATATAACGACCAAGCCTTCTATATCATATCCAAGACTCATTTATTTTAGCCGTTAAAGAATTCACTTTATGTTTAGATAAGGAATTTAAATCCAAAGGGTAAACATTATCAATTATAGGTTATCTAAACATATGAAGCTTATCTTTAAGCACATAACATTAATTGTTATAAAAATCAACATAATATCCATCATCAAGGATTTGAGAGATAATTATCAGGTTATGCTTCATCCATTGTACATGTAGTACTTTATTTATTGAGACTGTTTTTAGACCTCCAATAGTTCCAAGTCCATTTATCATTCCTTTTGAATTATCACCAAAGGTTACTAGAACTCCATTTATTTGATTTAGTGTAATAATTTTTGATTATTTTCCACTAATATTCTTGGAGTATCCACGGTTTATATACCATATATTCTTACTTTTTATATAACTTGATTCCTATAAAAGTAATTGTAGCAATAGTTTTTTTCGCACCCATACTCTTTTGGGTCCAAGAGTGTTAGCTAGAAAATATCTGGGAATCTAGATCTACTTTATTTTTCCATAACTCATATATACTTTATATAATATATTTGAAATAAAATCCTTTTTAATTCTACTTAATTAAGGATTCCATATGTAACGTTATTTTGTTATATGTCCTCCAATTACACAAAAATGGCAGGTAATAGTTTTTGAGTTAGGACCAAAATAATTCTTATATGGTTTAATTTTTTCACCTTTACTTCTTATATAATATATTTTCATTGTAATGATTTTTTTCCTAGAATTTTATTCTGAATATTTTCTCATTTTGTAAAGAAGAGAGAAGAAATTTTGTAAGTCTCTACTTTATCTATTAATTATTTAATCTTATTTTCATGATCAGTACAATTTGTGGTTTGTGGATAAATTTTTCAATTAACTATTTATGTTGTTTAAGTATGGAGTCTCTTTCTCCCATAATAGAATAGTGAATATTTTTTAATGATTTTTTTTCTTTAATATGGATTCATATTTTCCTTCTATCTTTTGGCAGAAGGTTGCCAATTTATTATTTTAACAGTTTCAATTAGAATTAGAATTATATGAATAATATATTTTTACCTTATATTTTTCATTCATGAATAACATGTTTTATTTTATATGTGATTATTTGGTTTTTGAATCATATTTTATTGAGCTTCTGGAGTCTCCAGAGATACTCTAAGTTACCTTCATTGCTCTTTTTCCATTATGTTCATAGTCAACATTTTTCTAATATGCCTTTTATGTCTTTATATTTTCACCTTTTATTTGGGGACAATCAGATCTTATATGACCTAATTTCTTGCATTCATAGCATCTGACTTCGCTAGAATCTTTCTCATCCCTTTTGAAAGTCTTTTTGAATCATATTTTCTTCTTATAAAACCTGTTAATCTTTCTTGCTAATTTAACAAATTCCATTTCAGAATTTGATGTATCTAAATTCCATTCTTCTCTTACTTCATTATTTATTCTTTTTCTATTCTTATAAGATGATACTTATGGGGAAGTATTATCCTTTTTTACTAAGACCTTATGATCTTCGGCATTATCTTCCATTTCATCATCATGCCTCATTAGTTTTCCAATCGGTTATCTCATTGTTAGATTTTTGATAGGTGATGATTGTAGAATTGCAGCTTATAGACCATTCCACTTAGTTAGTTGTACTCTTAGTACATTCGAGTATATATCTTCTTGTTTGATAGGATCACCTATGGTTGTAATATTATTTATAGTATCTATAACCCTTCCATTCATCTGAGTGATACTTTCTCCATCAAGCATTATGAATGTATCAAATTTCAGTTTTGTTGTTGCATACCTCATTTGTCATACATTTTCTGTTCCTTCATATGAAATTTTAATGTTTTTCCACATTTCATAATTAGTAGGAAATTGTGAGACATAGTTTAATTCATCTAAACCAAGACCACAAATAATAGAATTCATAGCTCTTGAATTTGTGTCAGAGTTAGACTACATAGTAGTTGTCCAAGTTTCCTGATTTTCAGGAATTATATAAGGAGTACTGATTTTAAAGTGGAATTTAAATCCCCAATTCATCAAATATATAATCATCTATGATATCCAGAATCCATAGTTTTCACAATTGAAATAAGTAGAATTAACCATTGACATTCCTTCTCTCTGATAAGTCATTTACATCTTTGTATAGACCTTATAATTTTACCTTGTTATATCCTTTTCCAAAATCTCTCCATTGATACCAATTGTTAAGTAGGAATATACAAATATACCCAAGAGGGGGGGGGGTGAATTGTGTGTTTTCCAATTCCAGTACAATTCTGCCTCTTGATGTCGACTAATGATTATGAAGGTGAGCAGTGTTTGTCTTCTGTATGAAATTATGAGCAGCTGATAAAATAAGATATATAAAACACCGCTGTTTATAGTTGTTAGATGAATATAGATACCATAGTCCACTCCCCCATTTACTATCTCTGTGATTTTGGTTAATTTCACTAGTTAGGTCCACATATCATAAGACTAATGCAAAACTGAGTGTAGGCAGTTGACACATTTACAAACAAGATAAAAAACAGAGTCTTTTGGTTCTATAATAGAGAACTGGTCAATCACATCTTAGATTGAGAATCTAGTACTCCACCACAACTGAGAATGAGTAGTTAAAATTATCAAAAAATAGATATTTATTAACGAGGATTCTGGTTGAACATTAAAATTATACAGAAACTAATGGTATATGACTCTTCTTCTTCATAAAATATTTTCTTCATGAAAGAACAGTTTTAAAGCGATCTGGTTTCAAATGATCTTTGGAATAAAAATATCATTGAATTTAAGAAACAAACATACAACAAATAATAATTTTTGAATATGTATATTTCTATTGTAGCCTCTTCTGTAGAAAAACAGAGTCTGATTGAAATTTACAGTAGATATTTAAATGATTTTCACAAGAATGCAGTTTCAATCATGATTATGTGTCATAATATATATATCTCAACATATATTCTTATTTGAATATCACAAAAATATATTAAACAAATACACCGATATAAGTAAAATAGAGAGCCTATATTTTTAATTCCAAATCGAATAAAATATCTTGATTAATCGTAAGAATTCAAATTCATGAGACAACTCAGAGTAGTCGTAACTTCCCTCAAGAATATGAAAGAATTTATCCACTTAATACTATTCTTTGAATTAATCATAATGAGCTTTGAATCATTATAAATTGTGCTTTAAATTATCATGATATTTTTTAATGACATTTGAACGAAACTCCAATAAAATCAAAAATTCAAATCTATCGTGATAAAACATAAAAAGAATGGTTCCTTCACTAAATGAAAAAATATCAAACGCAGGGTTTAACTATGTACCATTCATTCTATGAATGTAAGTTTGAAAAAATATGGTTGATCACAAAAGTAAGGGTGATAATCCCTACATTTATTCTCAAACATAAGGTTCCATACATACGTAGGGTTTTTTAACCATATTCTTTATATTTTACAAATATAAGGTTTCATCCAAACTTATGGTTCTTTATCCATACTTTTTTTCAACGTATGGTTGATTAACCATATGTACTGATCTTTCAGCATATGGTGTGTTAAAAAAAGGGTTTGTTCATTACATTATGTTTCTTTAATGTACAGTATCAAAAATGTTTATATAATATTGTTAGGAGTGTTCTGAAAACTTTGTAAAATAATCCACATGAAAAATAAGAATGAATATATTTCTTTGATAATGATTGTTTTGAATGTTAGTTTCCTAAAATTCACTTAATGTAATATCATTAGTAAAACAAACAATGGTATTTGTGAGTATCAAAATCAATAATATTTATAGATTATTGTTGATACAATACATGCCCAACAATCTCCCTCCATTTTGATGATCACAAAACTTATAATATTAATAATATAATTTAGAATTTTGTAAAGAATTGAAATGAAAACAATTCAAATTATGATTTTATAGAATTATTTTGATGAAAAAATGTTGTGTTATTCAAATTACTCCCCCTTTTGTGAGAACAAAATGAATGTGTAGAAATGAATAACATGCGTATAATTTTTCACAGATTAATAACATAATGCTATAATAATATTTATAAATAAATAAAACTAGATTTTTTGATTTTAGACGTAAATATAAAAGAGTAATATTGTACAAAAAAAATAAGAAACAATTTATTAATTAAAATATTTATAAATACAATAATCATCTTGACTAGGAAACAAGTTTAGTAAGATGAAATGGTTTGGATCCAATTATTTGGTAGGAGTTGGCTCAGTTTAGGTTCTAATGATTTTGAGCAGCTTTAAACATATCTTTTAAGTCATCCAACTGTAACTGAAACGTCTTCATCAAACTATCCCGTAATTGAATAATTAAAATTATGGAATCTTGACTGATATGAATATTCTCAACAAGATTGACCTTCAAAAAGTCATAAATACTATCTTCATTCTATATAAAACAATCTAAATTTTTGTGAAATCTTTCAGCATAAATCTGATACCAAGTTTACTTTCAATCAGTTGGTCAACTAGAAATTTTTTATTTTCCAACAGAACTGGCATATGGGCAATATTGTATGGATTATTTTGAGGGAAATCATTCATATCAACCATGAAAATGTTGAGGGGCTGAAATAATTGAATCAGATCTGGGATGGTAGTAGGAGTAGAGGTGTATGTACAGGTATGAACAACAATAATCTTAATTGATTCAAACTGACTCCCCAAATACCACTTTATATCAGAAAATTCTATCTTAGAAACAACTTCAATACTTATCTTTCCAACTTTATTTAACATCACATTTCGAAAGGATCAAATTCATTCTTGGAAACATAATTTTCTTGATGTTACTGTAACTTTTTCATTGCAACTTCAAACTCTTTTCTAAGATTTTCATTCTCTCCCTAAGATTTATTAAACATAATTACACGTTCTTAAACCTAATTTGATAGAGAATCAGATGCCTCTTCATGTTAATGTTGTAACTGAACAACTATCACAATTTTTAGATATTTTAATGGAGATTTTTTCATAGACTTATCCAATAGTTTTTCAATTGATTTATCACTTGAACAAGAAAAAATATCAGGAGCATCGGTTTTTTCGCCATTTGAAGATTTATGTATTTCATCCACATGTTCAAAAATAGGCAAAAGTAAATTCTCAACAATCTTTGTAGCCATATATTTAGTTCTAATTAAATTTTACTCTCCCTGGATAGCTGGGTGTTCCTCTTGAACAACAAATAGATCAATAGTCTACAGATCTCTTATTTGTATTTGAAATTGTTTATCATACTCAAGAAAAGTCTTTTCTAAATGAACTGACCTGGTATCCTCACCTGAACCCAACACTGGTTCTTTAGTAGGTGGATCTGCTATTTTTCATGGTTTGATAATCAATTCTTCTTTCATAGCCTTGTATTACTCTTCTTATTCTTCTTCAACAAGTCTTAATTTTCATTATCCTGGCTTGGAAAGTCCTTCACCACGGGTTTCCCCAATTCCTTCATTCCCAACTACACTTTTCTCCCCCTTTGCAAAAGATCCTTATCTTTGTTGGTTATCTGCACTAACTAGTAAAAGTTTTCCTTCCACTACTCTCCAATAAAAACCTTATTTCCTCAATGTTCATATATTGAGAACATTGTTGTAATGAAATTTAATTCATGAATCTATTAATCAAATCATTCCTTTATTAAAAATAAATTGATAAATTATCCTTCAATAAGGATGAAAAGTCAACCTAGCATCTGGTTAAGAGCATTAATTTGGTCATCGAAACACATACCTTAGAAAATTCAGATTTATTTCCCTCAAAAATAGAAACATGATATACATGTTTGGATATAGAATCTTTTCCATTTCATCCATTCTAGGAGCAATTTCAGTTTGACTAAACATTACTAGGATTTTATGATCGGCCTCGAGATCCTTGAAAAATATTTTTCTAACATTTTTTGAGCCAAACAAAAAGGACATAATTTTTTGAGATTTATAGTTTGTATCTAAAATAGACTATATAATGAAATTAAACACTCCCTCATGATGATAGTTCATGATTTGAAAAAATTTAGTTGAAGAAACCGAAAATCCCTTATCTTTTATTATTGGAAAAACTATATCTTCAGTATCAGAAAAAATAAACTAAACAATGTAATAAAAAAAGATCAGTTCTAAATCATAAAGAAATTCTGATTTTTCCTCATTGAACACAAATTCCAATCATTGAAAATCTAGAACTTTTTTTAGGAGTAAATTCGTCTGATAGAGCCTTTCAAAATCTACTACTTTACCTAGTTGAATCTTTCATCCAGAAACATTCTGATGCATTGGGTCTATGGAATCACCTTATTCGGATCTACTAGATTTCATCAATGCTGAGAAACAAAATCTTTGAGCTTTTTAGGTTTTTAGGGTTTTTAAGTAAAACATACGTAAGAAAAGGTAGATAATGGTAAATGAGGGTTTTCATATACAAAAAGGGTTTGAGAATTTAAAGGGTTTGGTATTCAAAATGTTTCTGACAATCCCTTGTTTCCTGTATCCTTAGATAAGATAATCATTAAATTTTTTGAACATATGTGTCATGAAAAAATTTAATCTAAATTAACTAAATTGAGCAGTGAAATGTAAATATTTAAAAAAATTAATTTTTATGTAATTAGTAAATAATTATAATAGAAATAAAATGGAACAAATAAATAATTAAATAATGATAAATTTTTAAAATATTTAAAATTTTAACATATTTTTTTAAAAAAATTTAATAAACCTAAGTCCCCATTAATAAAATCAAGATTTAATGTTTGAAGTGGTTTAGTAAAAATATCATATAGTTTGATATTCATTATTTACAATTTCTAAAGATATATCCTTTTTAAGAACGCGATATCTTAGAAAATTATTCCTAATATCAAAATGCTATGTTCTTGAATGATTTAGCGTATTTTTTGAAATATTTATTGGACTTTTATTATCACATAAAATATGGGTACTATAAAAATTTAGCCCAAAGTCCATTTTTGTATTTTTTTTATCAAAAATTCTTGTGTACAATAACTACCTACAAAGATATATTCTGCATCTGGTATTGATAGGGAAACATAGTGTTGTTTCTTACTTTACCATGATATTAAAGATTTTCCTAAAAAGTGAAATGTTCTTGAGGTACGTTTTCTATCTAATATACAACCTCCAAAATCAGCATCAGAATATGATACTAAATTAAAATCAGACGTTTTTGGATAAAGAAGATATTGAAAATTAGTTCCCTTTAAATATCTAAAAATACTTCTAATAGAAATAAGATGGGATCATTTAGGTTTATTTTTAAAATTTAGCACATAAAACCATTGAAAATATAATATTAGGTCTTCTAGCAGTAAGATATAGTAAACTACCAGTCATACCTCTATATAACTTGTTTTCCACCTATTTTCCAACTTTATCCATATCAAGTTTTATATCAGTACAAATGGGATTTTTATATTTCTTTAAGACCAAACTTTTTCAATAAATCACTAATATATTTACATTAGTTTAAAACATTTCTATTGTATTTTTTTTTGAATTTTAAGTCCTAAAAATATGTTCAATTCACCCATAATACTCATTTCATGTTGTCTTTTTATAAGTTTTGAAAAATCATTATAATGTATTTTGTTGGTGGAACCAAAAATAACAACATCAAAATAGATTTTAACTAAAAATAAATTAGAACAAATGGATTTCTTAAAAGGATTAAGATATTCCATACCAACATTAAATCCATTTTCAAAAGAAAATAACTTAATCATTCATACGATGCTCTAGGTTCATATTTATGGCCACAGAGGTCTTTAGAAAGTTTAAAAATAGAATCTGGTTTTTGAGAGTTTTCAAAACCAGGAGGTTACTCAACCTAAACCTCCTATATTAAATAAAATTTTAAAAATAATATTTAACATCAATTTGATATAATTTAACGGTAATATGAGATGCATTAGCTAAAATAATTATAAATGCTTCTAATCTAGCTATAGGGGAAAATGTTTCATCATAATCTATAACTTCTTCCTAATTATATCCTTTAGATACTAATCTATGTTTGATTCTATTTATAATCCCTTGATCATCTTGTTTATTTCTAAAGACCCAATTTGTTCCTATAACTGGATAATTTGATGGTCTTTCAACTAATTCCCAAACTTCATTCCTTTTAAATTGGTTTAGATCATTTTCCATTGCTAACATCCATCATTCATCTTCTAAGGATTTTTCAAAAGATTTATGTTATTGTTGAGATATAAAGGAATATAATTCAACAATATTTCCTATATTTCTTCATTTTTATATTTCTATGTCTAGGACTCCTACAAATGTTTCTAAAGTATGATTATCTGAGGTTCTAAACAATCTAGGTAAAACACTTTTAGGTTCATTTGTATCATGTTCTAATGAAATGGATTGAATTTTATTTATGTTATTTTCAAATTTATTTTTCAGCTTTTCAAGTCTCATGTTGTTAGAGGGGTCAGTAGTTTCATCAGTTTGACATTTCTCATTAATAAAAGGGTTAGTTTCATCAAACTTCATAAGAACTGATTCTTCAAAAATCCTTGATAATTTATTAAAAACTATATAGGCTTTAGTGGTAGCAGTATATCCTAAAAATATTCCCGCATCATCTTTTGGATCTAACTTACAAAGATTATCTTTGGTGTTCTGGATATACACCTTACATCCAAAAACATTAAATTACTTTACCTTAGGTATTATGTTATTTCAATGTTCATAAGGTGGCTGTTTGGAAATAGTATGAATTAAAACTAAATTCATGACATAGTAGGTTGTGTTTACAGCTTCTACCCAGAAGTATGTAGGTAAATTGTATTCATTCAGCATAGTCTAATCCATTTTTGGAATAGTTTTGTTTCTTCTTTCAAAAATTCCATTTTCGTGAGGTGTTATTGGGGCCAAAGAAGGTCTGATTAGTACCTAGATTTAAACAAAAGGAATTGAATTCCGGATTCTAAAATTTTCCACCATTATAACTTCTTAATGAAATTATCTAAAAGCCTTTTTCCTTTGGATGTAATTTTATGAAACTTTCAAAAATAGTAAAATATTCACTTAAGAGTTTTAGAAAATAAATCAAATTAAATTTAGAGTAATCATTAATAAAAACATATACATATAATTTTCCAAACAAACATTATAGTCTTGATGGTCCAAACAAATTCATGTGGATAAGTTATAGAGGTTTTGATGTAGAAATTTTGTTAATAGATTTGAAGGAATATTTGTGTTTATTTCCAAATTGGCATGCATCACAAAATATGTCACATTCAAACTTATGACTAGGTAAATCAGAAACTAACTATTTCTTAGATAATTTATGTAATGCATAAATATTATAATGACCAATACTACAGTTCCATATCCAAGACACATTTATTTTAGTAGTTAAACAATTTCTTTTTTTACAGAAGGAATTTAAATCCAAAGTATAAACATTATCAGTTCATGGTTCTATAAACTTAAGAAGTTTATCTTTAAACATAGAACATGAAATGTTTGGAAAATAAATAGAATATCCATCCTCACATAGTTTAGTGACACTTATCTGTTATGCTTCAACCCTTGTCCATAAATTACTTTATTGATTGAGATGGTTTTTGGATCTCCAACAGCTCCAAGTCCAATTATATTTCTTTTGTAATTATCACCAAAGGTTACTCGATCTATATCTATTTAAGTTAGTTTATTTAAGTTTGATGAGTTTCCACTCATATTCCTATAGTATCCAATTTCCATATACCATATATCCTTAATTTTTCTGTGACCTTTTTCCTGTAAATTATTTTAAACTAGAGTTTCTTTCGGGACTTTATTCTTTTGGGTCCAGTAGTTCCAGCTAGCAAAGATCTTCGATTACAGATCTGATTTATTTTTCCATAACTCATATTTTATTTAGATAAGCAATTTTAAATAACATCGTTTTTAATTTAACTTATTGAAGGATTTCATAAATAAATGTTTTTTTATATGACCATATGTTCCACAAAAATGACAGTAATAGGTTTTCTGTTGGGAAAAAAATAATTCTTATATAGTTAAGATTTTTTACCTTTACTTCCTATACCATATATTTTCTTTCTGATGACATTTTTACCAAGATTTTCATTTAAAATGATTTCTTCTTTTTTTAAAAAGAGAGAACCCCTTTTTTAAATATCTACTTCATATTTTGATTCATTAATCTTATTTTCATGATTAGTATAGTTTTTGGCTGATGAGTTAAAATTTTCAATTAACTCTTGATGTTGTTTAGGTAAGGCATCTCTTTCCCCAAAAATATATTTGTGAATATTTCTAAAAGATTTGTGTCTCTTTAATAAGGAATCATATTTTCCTTCTAGAATTTTGCAGTTGGAAGCCAATTTATTATTTGAATACTTTCAATCAGAATATGAATTAGATGAATAATAGGTTTTTAACTTATCTTCCTCTTTCATAAAGCACAAATTTTATTTTAGATGTAGTTATTCCTTTTCTAAATACGATTTTATTTAGCTTCTGGAGTCTTCAGAGACGATATCGGTTTCCTTAAGTGCATTTTTTATTTTATGTTCATAATCATCATTTTTATAATATTCCTTTTATATATTTCTTTTTTCACCTTTTATCTGAGAACAATCAGGTCTTATATGAGCTAATTTCTTATATTCATAAAATATGACATCCTTAGAGTCTTTCTCATCCCTTTTTAATGGCTTTCTAAATCTATTTTTCTTCTCATAAAACCTTCTAAGAATTATGACTAATTGAGACAATTCCATTTTAGAATTAGATGTACTTGAATTCCTTTCTTCTCTGACTTCATGATTTATTATTATTATTTTCTTTTGATATGTAACCTTTAGAGAAGTATTATCCTTTTTTACTAAGACATTATGATCTTAAGCTTAATCTTCCATTTTGACTTCATGTAACATCATAGTTCCAATCAATTCTCTCATTGTCATATAATATATTGGTGATGATTGTCGAATTGTAGATGATATAACATTCCTCTTAATAGGTAGTATTCTCAGTACATTCAAGTATTGAACTTCATGTTTTATTGGATCACCTAATTCTATAATATTATTTATAATCTCTATAATCCTTCCATTTATCTGAGTTATACTTTCCTCATCAAGCATTTCTAATGTATCAAATATCAGTTTTGATGTTGCATACCTCATTTGTCATACATTATCTATTACTTTATAAGAAGATTTAATGTTTTTCCATATTTTGTAAGAAGTATAAAATTTTGAGACATGTTTGAATTAATCCGGTCCAAGAACGCATATAATAGAATTCATAGCTCTTGAATTTCTGTCATAGTCAGCCTCTATAGCAGCATTACATGTTGTAAGATTTTCAGGAATTATATAAGGAGTAGTGATTTTAGAGTAGACTTTGAATCCCATATTAATCAAATATATAATCATCTGTGATATCCAACATCCATAGTTTTCACTATTTAAATAATGAGCATGAACCATTAACATTCCGTCTCTCTGATCAGTCGTTTCCATCTTTGAATAGACCTTATACTTTTAGCTTGTTGTAGCCTTTTCCAAAATCGCCCCTTTGATAACAATTGTTAGTTTGGAATATACAAATAAACATAAGAGGGGTTGAATTGTGTCTTTTTTTAATTCCTTTAAAATTATTTCTCTTAATGTCAATTGATTATTATATAGGTAAGAAGTGTTTGTCTTCTATATGAAATTATAAGAAATGGTTGGAAATAGAAATATAGAACACTGTTTTTTATAATGGTTCGAGGCATATAGATCCCCATGTACACTACACCAATTACTCTCTCAACGAGTTTGGTGAATTTCACTAGTTATTTTCTCATATCATAAGACCAATCCACAACTGAGTGTAGGCGGTTGACACCTTTACAAACATGACTAAAAACATAGTCTTATGGTTCTATAATAGAGAACTAATAAATCACGGCCAAGAGAGAGAAGCTGGTACTCCACCACAAATGAGCATGAGAAATTTAAATTCCCAATAACAAAAGATATTGGTTAACAAGGATTTAGGTTGAACTTTACAGCTAAACAACAACTGAAAGTATATGAATCATCTTCTTTAGAAAATAGTTTCTTTTGGAAAGAATAGTTATGAATTGATCCGGTTTCAAAAGATCTTTGAAATAAAAATATAAATAAATAGTAGAATTATACCTATAGAAAATAATAATTATTTAATATGTATATTTCCACTGTAGCCTCTAATGTAGAAAAACAATGTTTGATCGATTGTTGTAGTAGATCTGTAAAATATCTTCACAATAATGTAGTTTCAATAGTTATTAAATTTGGGAATATGTATATATATATCAACATATATACTTATTTTATTCACATGCATATATATAGAAAAAATACACCAATATATGTAAAATAGAGAGGTTGTGTTTTTAATTCTAGATCCATGAAAATTGCATTATTAATCGTAAGAATTAAAATTATTAAGACATCTCAGATTTTTCGTAACTTCCCTTAAGAATATGAGATAATTTCTCCACTTAATATGATTCTTTCAATTAATCATAATGATATTTGAATCATTAAATAATGAGCTATAAATCAACCTGATATTCTGTAATGACTATTTCATGAAAGTTAGATAAAATTGAATATTCAAACCTCTAGTGATAAAAATTAAAACATACAGTTCCTCCACAAAATGAAAAAAATACCAAACATAGGGTTCAACTATGTAGAATTCATTCTCTGAACATATGGTTGACAACATAAGGTCGATCTCAAAATTAAGGTTGATGATCCATTAATTTTCTTCTCAAATGTAAGGTTCTATACTTACGTAGGGTTCATTAACCATACTTTTTCTAGTTGTCAAACATAAGGTTTAACCCAAATGTAAGGTTCTTTATCCATACGTTTCAGTAAACGTAGGGTTTACTAACCATAAGTTATGATCTTTTAGCATAATGTATGATACTAACGTGGTGTTTGTTCCTTACGTAACATTTCTTTAACGTACGGTATGAACAATGTTTCCAGAATTTGGTTAGGAGCATTCTGAAAACTTTCACGAATATTCCATGTGAATAATAAGCTTGAATATATTTATAGAATAAGGAATATAAAGAATATTAATTTCCTAAAATATAATTAATGAAATATCATTAATAAAACAAACAACTTTATTTTGTGAAAATCAAAGTCAAAAAGATTTATAGATTATTGTTGAGACAATATACTCCCTACAATTATATTAGGTATCACTTTATTTTTCTTATAATATAGTCAATTAATAATTACAATGTGTTTCACATAGTGGATAAAAAATCACAACTCATTTCCTATAATTATCTCATGAGATATAAACTGTTATCCAATTTAATAAAGTGGTATATAGCACCCCACCAATAATATAAGGACATACCATACAAACATGTATCACATGAAATCAATGAAATGTATCATACCAAAAAAAACACTGGAATGAAAATGTGTTTTATAATGTTTTCAAATTATTTCTCATAAAATGAAATTAGTGTTAGACCGGTTGATACCAAAAATAAATCTCCCAAATGAAGTATATCATAAAATCAAATAGAATATTATTATGTTCATTAAACTATGAGAGATAAAAAATTCGGAGGTAGAGGGGAAAATGGAAGTAAGATCCTAAAAATAATTTTAATAAATCTTTTATAAGATGGTTGTAAAAAAATAAACATATATGTCACTTCAAAAAATAATTTTCAATGGGGTTAAAATAGGAAATTAAAACCATTTATTTTAAAATAATATAAAAAAACTATACCTTTCAAAATAAATGATGTTAAAGGAAATAATTTTGGATTGTATTATAAAAATACATAAATGTAATGAAATCCCTTTATTTATTCATCTAAAATAATGAAATTTATTTTTGAAAAGAAAATTTCACAAAAAAGGGAATATAAAATAATTTTGGAAACCATGAAAACATGGAAACGATGCTTTATAAGGAAGAATAGACATAATCTAATAAAAAATCATTCATGGGAAAATTGTTTAAAAAATTGATTCTTTTCCAAGTTTTTTTTGAAAAGTAAATAACACACCTATTCATAAAAAATTAAAAAGATTCATTTCGAAACCAATGTTATGAAAAGAAAGTAAAATAGAAAATGAGCATAAGTGATTTTTAAAGTAAAGATAAAATCATTCATGAAACAATATAAATAATATATACATATAGATAAATGACCTTGTTAAAAATTGGAATTATTTTAAACAACATGATATTTTTATAGAGAATTAAATTCATCAATGAAGATTATTTTTATTAAATATTATAATTTACAAAGAGATAAATGGAATATAAAATAAAAATTTGATTAATGAAAGAATAAAAGAAACATATAAGAGTTACATCATGGAAGGAATTTTATGAGCAACTGAAAAAGAAATACATTGGATAAAACCTTTACATACATCATTATTTATAAATTAAGAATCATTTAAAATAAACATTATGAGAAAGAATTATAATTACCTATAATATGAAATAAAATATAAAAAATATAATGATAGAATTTTTTCAAATTATAATAATTAAAATCCAGAAGAAATATTATAATTCAATGAATCAAAAATGTCTTAGGGAAGACCCCTACTTTGGATTCCCTATTTGGTCGAATGCATTATAACCTCAAATATAAAAATAATAGACTCATTAAAAATATTTTCAAGAAAATTATTCATATTTATTACATTTTATATAAGTATTTAATTAACATTTATTATATAATAAGTACTTATTTTTTGTTAATATTGATAATTGTTGTTAGTAGTTTCAATCGTTCCTTTTCTATTTTGGTAGAATAGTTTCCGTTGTCATTCATTGATTGTGAGTTCATCATATAAATAATTGTAAATTTATTCTCGTAGAATTTCTGTAATTATTTAGGACATTCTAGGTTCATTCCATCAGATTTTCATGTATGGTTCTCCAAGTTGAAATACATAAAACACTTGTTTTGGTAATAAAAAGTAGTATATTAATAATGATTCAAATATAAATTAATCATCCTTGAAAAAAGAAAAAATTATTTAATTTTTAATATCATATTTTCTGAGTAATTAAATTTTCATAATCATCTATGAGAAAAAATTATATCATCATTCTAATAGGTAGTAAAACCGACCCAAACAAGAATGTGTAATAATCATGAGATGAGTATGATTATGAAGTGATATTATTATAACATAATGATTTCATGAATATAATGACATTATTTATATGTTATTAAATATATAAATCAGAATACATAAGGGGTTTATGAAGACGATAAAAAACAAATAATTCCATTTATTATTTACAAAAAAAATTATACATACTCTTAGAAGCTGTTTTGATTTTGAAAGAATTAAAACATTCTATTAAGACCAATGTCTCAAGAATTCTTTATGGGATTGTTATGGAATTAAATATGTCATATTATATAGGGGAATTAAATTTTTATGTGATTATTTTAAGGGGTGGTGGAGGGGTCCTTTTATAAGCTAGAGGAGTGGCATTTTTATAAATACTTATTTCTTAATATAAGACGAAAAGTCATTTTCAATGAAACTAGGTAAATATTTTATAATTATTTAAGATAATATGAGGATATGTCTATAGATCTATCATCCACTAATTTCAAGATATGTTTTCAAATATTTTAGTTATTTAACCCCTAATTTTACACCTTTACCTTATTTTAGTGTTTTTTGTGGTCACTAAATTTTACACTGGAAAACTATTTTTTTCATAAAAATGAAATATTGCATATGACATAAATTGGAAAATTTGATTCTAAACATAAAATAGATTTTATGAGATTCAATTTAAAAAATTTCTAAAAATTAATCTTAATATCAATGATTGTAACATATAAAAATCATTTTCATGAAACTGTCACGACCCGCCCTCGGGGCCCGTGCCGTGACTACCCCAAGCCCGCCTTCCATAGGCCAGGGGCTGGCGACTAGCACCAAGGCGTAAATCCTGGTAAAAAAAGGAAGGCCTTACCTTGAAAAGTAAACAAGCACCACAGAGTAAGCAAGTGGAAAAGTAAACACTAAGTAAAATCAGAGTACAACTGAAAGTGCGGAAAAGTAAATGGGCCAGTATACAAACCCAAACTGAAAGTAAAGTACAACTCGAAAGGGAAAACAACAACTGTAATGTAAAAGCCGCTACACCGAGCTGTCCACTGGAAATCCCACCTGAAGGGTGGGTTTAGATAGCTCCACTGCTCCTCGGGACCCGCCGTCCGCTCCGAACACGTCCCGCCCAGCGGTCCACCTCCAGGTACCATCCTGCTTTGCAAACCTCAGCCAAGATCAATGCTGTCCGTCGTCTGCAACCAACACAACATAGTGCGGGCATAGCCCGTGCAGGGGTGAGTATAAGCTACTCAGTAGGGACCCCAAGACCCCTGAAGGTCTCCCAAAATCCACAAAGGATAAACCACAATGGTAAGATACAAACACGAAGTAATAACCGACACTGCTTAGGTATATGCCCATATATATACCTAAGTCATCAATTCCAATACGCTCCAACCTCCGAGCCCAAGTACAACTCAGTCCACACAGGAAAGTATACGTATTCCACACAGGAAAGCAAAACGAAATCCACACAGGATAGCACAACACAATCCACACAGGAAAGAAACAGGATTCATCTCACACAGGTATACTTCTTCGGATGACGATAAAGATGATCATTGATCCATCCAAGTCGTCGGACCCATGAAGGATCGATAGGTAACTAACCCCCGCAGTGACCCACACAGGATCGGGCCCACACAGGACCTCTAGGCGCTGGTTCACACAGGACCGCTGAGCGCAGACCCACACAGGATCGGACCCACACAGGATCGGGCCCACACAGGACCTGTAGCACTGATCTACGTAGGATCGCTGAGTGTTGTAGTCGTTGTCGTCGAATCCACTAAGGATCTTTGTACTGTCGTCGTCGCAGTCACAGTAGCAGTAGCAGCCAGCTCTAGGGTTCTCGCACACAGCAAGCTCGTTCGGGAGGGTCTGCTCCACGAGCCGAGAGGCTGATACATCAACTGTCACAAAGACAAGAGTTGATGTATTCAAAAGTTTCGTATCGTCAACAGGAACTCAATGCAACAGACGGCGCGTCGATCGGACGCCCGGTCTGAGAGTTATTAGCTTTTTCATCCTAGGGGCCCGGTTGGTTTTTAAGGAAAAATCAACCTGACCGTACTCCACCTACGTCCAAACCTCAGGCGGAGTATTCCAAAAGATCCGTCTCACTAAGAGGAACTCAACAAAGCTGACGGCACGTCTATCGGACGTTCGTAGCTCAAGATATGAGTGTTTCCGCTCCGAGGGCCCTGTTGGTTTTGTGAACGAACCAACCCGGCCGAACTCAAAGTATTCCGAAACATTGAGTGCGATATACCGAAAGGACCGTCTCGATCCAAGGATCGCATCTCCGCTGACGGTTCGTCAATCGGAGGTCCGTAGCTCAAGTTATGGTCAAAAGACCGAAATCGATTCGAAAAAGGGGTGTCCGGGTCCGGGCCGACCCGGCCCGACCCCCCCTGGGTCGGCCCGAACCGGGTCGAACCGACCTGGGTCTGACCCGGCCCGGCTGGCGGCGCGGCCCGGCGTGGCGGCGCGGTCCGGCGCGGCGGCGCGGCCTGGCGCCGCTCGGGTGCCACGCGCGGGGGGCAAGGCCCCCGCTTCCCTGCTGGTGGCGCTGCTGAGAGCCGCGCCTTGACCAAACGCCCCCCCCCCCCCCCCCTCGTGGGGGCCTGCCGTTTGGAAAAACGGGGGGGCGCTGCCCCCCCCCCCCCCCCTTTGTGAAACCCCCCCCCCTCACGTGGGGGCCTGCTTTGAGGAAAAACGGGGGGGCGCTGCCCCCCCTTGGAGTAACCCCCCCCCCCTTTATGGGGGGCCGGTTTGTGGCCAGCCGGGGGAATTAATTCCCTCGACACTTCTCCCTTCCGGCCGGACCAACATGGCCGGTCGGTTCTTCCTCAACGGGACCGACAAGGCCGGTCTCGTTTCCGGCTTCCGACGCCGGCGGCCCGGCTAGCCGCCGGTCTTCCCGTTTCGCAACGGCCCTGAACTGGCAGGGGTGTTCGTCGTCCGGCGTGGTGCGACGGCACCGCGCCCCTCCGCCGCGGCCCCGCTCCAGCCGCGGCGCCTTCGGTTCCCTTGGACGTGGCGCGACAGCGTCGCATTCATGATAATCCTTCCACGGCGTGGCGCGACGGCGCCGCGCAATATTTGTCGAATGATTTCCGCGTGGTGTGACGACACCATGTCATCTCGTACATCACAAGAAAAATAATAATAATCAAGAACAAAGGAGGGGGAATTCGGCCGTGTTTGTGCGGTCCGACCCCCCTCTCGTTAGATGATAACTCTTAAATATTTATCCACAAGATTATCATGCTAGAACCAAGAACGGGAGTAAATAAATAATCCACAACAAACCCCTACCTCGGTTTCAATATCGATGATCGTCAACGACCCGCGGAAGACGCGTCACGGTGGTCGGCGTCACGGAAGAAGGACGTCGATGTCATGAAGCGAGGATTCAGAGTTCTTTGACGACGATTTCGTCACGTGAAATCGTCGCAGAAGAGATGACGCGGAAGAAGTACGTCGTCGGTATCGCGGGTAAGGTATCACAGAAGACGGTTCCCGAGAACGTGGCGTTCTTCATCGAAGCTCGAAGGTTCTTCGCGTTCTTCGTCAAAGCTTGAAGAAGAAGAAGAAGAAGAAGGCTTCAACAACTCTCAAGGAGGCTAGAGAATTCTAACCAAATAAAATAAGCTAAGGGCTTATTTTATTTACTCAACCAAACCATTTGAAATTCAAAGGTTTGAATTAAGACAACTCAGCCCCTTTAATAACCAAACTTGTCACGTTAATTAAAAGAGAAGGTTAAGGGAGTTTTAAAAGAGAAGATGAAGAGTTATGCTTCGTGTGGGCCCCACCACACTTAATCCTCCCAAGGGAGGTTAAGTGGATGTGGGTCCCACCTTTAACTCCCTTTGGGAGAAGTTAACCAACAAAATAAAAATAAAAAGTGTTTCCACATTTTTATTTAACTTCTTTTAAAAACCCAAAAACTAACTCTCAACCCGCAATAAATGCAACTTCAAAAAAGGTCTCCTTAAGCGAATATCAGCGCTGCGATTTCATCGGTGTCCTCAGATTTCAATTCCATGCACCGGATCAAAAGTTAGAAATTTCCGCTTGTCCGTTCGCTGAACGTACCCGAGCCAAACTTCGGAAATTGATTCCGGGCACTCCGGGCCTCGGAATCTGGTGCCGTCAGAAACCACGCTCTTGTAAAATTCCAAAGAAAATTAAGAAAAATTTTCCCTTGAATTTTACGGGTCTTTAAATTACTCCCACCTCAGGGCTTTACGTCCCCGTAAAGATACAACAAAAACTAGGGGATCAAATGAGGGTACTGAGCACGCATCTGAGCCTCCCACTCCCATGTGCTCTCCTGGAGGTTCCTGTGCTGCCATCTGATGCGCACAAGAGGAATCGATCACCCACGTAGGACCTGCTCCTGTCGATCCTCTATCTCCACTAGGACCTCCGTAAAAGTCGCCCCATCGTCAACGTCAAGCTCCCCATGGTCAATGATATGCGTCGGGTCGTGCACGTATCTCCTCAGCTGAGATATGTGGAAGACGTCGTGCCCCCGGTGCAACTGAGGTGGTAGAGCCAGGAGATAAGCCACCTCGCCAATCCTGCTGAGGACCTGGAAGGGTTCGATGAAGCGCGGAGATAACTTGCTGCCTCGGCCAAATCTCTGAATACCACGTTGAGGTGAGACCCAGAAGAAGACGTGGTCGCCATCCTCGAACTCTAGTGGCCTCCGCCTCCTATCAGCATATGACTTCTGCCGGCTCTGAGCTGTCCTCTTCCGCTCCTGGATGACCTGGACCTTCTCTGTCGTGGCCTGAACCATCTCCGGTCCCACAAGTGCTGACTCCCCAGGGTCTGTCCAGCACAAATGAGATCTACAAGGTCGGCCGTACAATGCCTCATGCGGTGCCATCCTGATGGTGGAGTGGTAGCTGTTGTTTTACGCAAACTCCACCAAGGGTAGGTGGTCCTCCCAGCTGTGACCAAAGTCGAGGACACATGCGCGGAGCATGTCCTCGAGAGTCTGAATGGTCCTCTCCGTCTGACCATCCGTCTGAGGGTGAAAGGCTGTGCTCAAACGTAGCTACATCCCGAACGCCTCCTGCAACCCCTTCCAAAGCCGGGAAGTAAAGCGAGCATCCCGATCAGAGACGATAGATGATGGCACACCGTGGAGCCGCACAATCTCCTGAACATGGAGATGTCCCAAGCTCTCCACTGAGCCCTACTCTCTGATGGGTAAGAAGTGTGCCGACTTGGTGAGTCGGTCAACAATCACCCAAATGGAGTCGTGACCTCTGGAAGTACGTGGAAGTCCAGTCAAGAAGTCCATAGATATCCCGTCCCACTTCCACTCTGGGACCTCCAAGGGATGTACCAAGCCTGCTGGTACCTGATGCTCTGCCTTCACCTGCTGGCAGGTGAGGCATCGAGAAACGAACTCTGCTACATCCTTTTTCATGCCCGGCCACCAGTGTTGTCGTCTGAGATCCTGGTACATCTTCGCCACTCCTGGATGTAACGCTAAAGGAGAAGTGTGAAATTCTCTCAGCACCTCCTCTCGCAAAGCAACTGGTACCATGGTACGTCCTCTGAAAAGGATGTCGTGCTCTTCTCCAAGGGAGAAACCATCAGGTGCCTGTCCCGAGGATATATGTACACGCCATGTCTCACAGTCAGCATCCTCACGCTGTGCCTCTCTGACCTGCTGTAGTAGAGGAGGGGTGACTGTGAGAGACTGGAGGAAGGCTGCTCCATCTCTATCCACGAAGGATATCTGCAAAGAGGCTAGCTGCTCCTTCGCCTCCTCAAGTAGCTGAATGCCCGTCCTCCTGCTGAGGGCATCAGCTACTACGTTCCCCTTCCCAGGAGTATAGACTATCTCAAAGTCATAGTCCTGGAGGAAATCGAGCCATCGTCGCTATCTCAGGTTCAGGTCCTTCTACGAGAATATATACCTGAGACTCTGATGATTGGAAAAGAATGTAAAGCGCTCGCCCATCAGATAGTGTTGCCATGTCTTCGGAGCGAAGACCACTGCTGCTAACTCCAGGTCATGTGTAGTGTAGTTCTACTCATGCGGCCTCAACTGACATGATCCATAGGTGATCAATGCCCGCTCCTGCATCATAACACATCCGAGTCCGGTCCCTGACGCATTGCAGTAGACTACGTACCCTACTCCCTCCTCATGCAACCTCAAGATAGGTGCGCTGGTCAATCTCTGTCTCAGCTCCTGGAAGCTCTTCTGACATCTTTCTGACCACATGAAGGGTTTCCCCTTCTTTTTCAAAGCTGTGAGTGGTGCCGCAACTCTAGAGAAGTCTAGCACGAATCTCCGATGGTATCCAGCTAGTCCCAAGAAACTCCGAACCTCAGTCACGCTCTTGGGTGGCTCCCAAGCTAACACTGCCTCGATCTTCGCAGGATCCACTGCAACTCCCGCCTCAGAGATGACGTGTCCCAAGAAGTGGACCTCACGTATCCAGAACTGGCACTTCGAGAGCTTACCATAAAGCTGGTGCTCTCAGAGTGTGTCTAGTACAACTCGCAAGTGGTAGGCGTGCTCCTCCTCAGTCGTCGAGTAAATCAGAATGTCGTCGATAAAGACCACGACAAATCGATTGAGGTATGGCTGAAAGATCCTGTTCATGAGGGCCATGAACACTACTGGATCATTGGTTACGACGAAAGGCATAACCATGAACTCATAGTGGCCATACCGACATCTGAAGGTCGTCTTCTGCACGTCCTCGTCTCTGACTCTGAGCTGATGATAGCCTGACCTGAGGTCTATCTTCGAGAACCATCGTGCTCCCTTGAGCTGATCAAAGAGGTCATCAATCCTCGGTAGAGGATACTTGTTCCTCACTGTCACCTGGTTCAGGCGACGATAGTCAACACAAAGTCGCAAGCTCCCATCCGCCTTCTTGGCGAACAATATCGGGGAAGCCCAGGGTGAAACACTTGGTCGGATGAACCCCTTGCCCTGCAAGTCGTCCAACTGTACCCGTAGCTCTTGAAGCTCGGCGGGGGCCATCCGATATGCTGGAGTTGATATCGGGGCTATCCCGGGGTACAAATCGATATAAAAGTCTACCTCTCAGCGAGGAGGTAGCCATGGAACGTCGTCGGGAAAAACGTCCGCAAACTGATCCACCACTGCCTGAAAACCAGGACTCTGCACATCAACTGCTCCTAGGATGAGGCTAGCCAACTGATGAGTGATGGGTTGTCCTCTCCTCTTCGAAAGTCCATCCTGTGCTGCTAGGGCTCCCTTCTCGCCGGTGAAGGTGAACCTGCTCCCGTCGGTGCGTACACAACGCACCTTGCGCCTAAAACAATCAATCTGCGCATGGACCGTAGATAGCCAATCCATGCCCAAGATGACGTCGTAAGGCCTCGACGCTGCTACAAGAAGATCCCAGTCGAAGCTCTCGCCTCCTATAGTAAGCTCACACTACTGGAACCAGTGCAAAATCGTCGAGTCTGCTCTCGTAGGAGTCTCTAGCCGTAAGGATCGAGCCAACGGCTCTGTTGGAATATCCGAGCTCCGAACAAGGGCAGCGGCTATGAAAGAGTGACTCGCTCCTGTGTCTATAAGTACTGCAGAAAGGGTGGAATAGACACAGATAGTACCTTGAATCATCTCGGGTGCGCCGTGGTCGTAGGCCTCTGCTGCCTGGAGCTGTGCCTGTCTCTGCCTGCCAGCTCCCTGTGGTCGGGGTGGATCTCCTGGTGGTGGTGGTGGAAGAGCCTCAAAGCGTCGCCCACCACCTGCTGCTCGGCCAGCTCCTCTGCCTCGTCTGCCTCCTCCATGCGGACCGCCATGGTCGACCCTCTGCCTCTGCCTCGGTGGTCCCTCAACCATCTGCTGCTGCTCGGCACGGCGGGTCGGGCAGTCACGAGCCATGTGGCCCTGCCCGCCGCACGAGTAGCACTGCCTGCCTCTCGAAAGACTAGCTCCACGCTGTGTGCCCCGCACTGCTGAGCCAGTGTCCTGAGGTCGTCTGCCTGAAGGTCTGGTCTGCCTGAACCCCTGAGTCATCTGTCGACTGCCAGCTGCAGAAGACTCCCCTACGTGCCGCCCTGCGGTGGGTCGCGGCGCTGGTGTAGACTCAGCAAGAAAGCTCCCGATCAAAAGGGCCCGCTCTAGTACTCCTGTCTGAGTCATTATGCCGAGGGAGATCAGCGATGCCCTGATCTCGTGTCTCAATCCATGCTCTAAGGTTCAGGCCCGGAAGAATGGGTCTCGTACCATGTCGGTCGAGTAGCGCGAGAGATCAGTAAATCTCTCCGAGTAATGAGCGACCGTCATGCTGCCCTGCCGCAGCTGAAGAAGCTCCTGGATACGCATCGCACGGAGGGTGGCTGGGACGAACTCCGAGAAGAAGAGGCTCTCAAAGTCCTTCCAAAGTAGAGATGCCTCATCGTGCACCTGGAGCATCAAGCTCCACCATCGTCCCGCTGCTGCGTGCAGTAGGCTCGCAGCGAGGATCACCATGAGGTCTGCGGGAGTCCTCACAAGCCTAAAAACTCGCACCACTGCCTCCAGCCAGTCCTCTGCTGCCTGGGGGTCCGTCTCCCCACGGAACCTAGGTGGTCGCTGGCGCTGAAACTCATGCAGTGCGCTGAGGCGACGTGCATCATCAGCGGCTGGTGCTGGAAGTATCGGTGGCTCGGCGGGTAGTGCTACCGCCGGTGCCACTGCTGACAAGGGGCCCTGCACCGAGGCCTCGTCACTCGGTGGGCTGTCGTCACACTCGACTCTCAGAACCCTAGCTGGCTGCCGTCGTGGGGCCATCCTTAAAAGGAAACAGGTGCGCCACGGTCAGAACAATATACCTGGTGAGCTGATATATGTAATCACAAAGAAAACTTTGAAACACACACGCAATCAATGTTTTCGTGCATTAAGTCAGATATCAGAAGTCAGGGTCCTGGTGTACAGATACGTCGGCTGCTGCACCAACACTAGACTCCCTGGACTGATAACCACACTCAATATACTAAACATTATTTCTTCACATAGAAAAGATCAGAGTTTGCGGTAGAACCGAACTCCTCTGATACCAATTTGTCACGACCCGCCCTCGGGGCCCGTGCCGTGACTACCCCAAGCCCGCCTTCCATAGGCCAGGGGCTGGCGACTAGCACCAAGGCGTAAATCTCGGTAAAAAAAGGAATGCATTACCTTGAAAAGTAAACAAACACCACAGAGTAAGTAAGCGGAAAAGTAAACACTAAGTAAAAAACAGAGTACAACTGAAAGTGCGGAAAAGTAAATGGGCCAGTATACAAACCCAAACTGAAAGTAAAGTACAACTCGAAAGGGAAAACAACAACTGTAAATTAAAAGCCACTACACCAAGTTGTCCACTGGAAATCCCACCTGAAGGGTGGGTATAGATAGCTCCACTGCTCCTCGGGTACCGCCGTCCTCTCCGAACACGTCCCGCCCAGTGGTCCACCTCCAGGTACCGTCCTGCTCTGCAAGCCTCAACCATGATCAACGCTGTCCGTCGTCAGCAACCAACACAACGTAGTGCGGGCATAGCCCGTGTAGGGGTGAGTATAAGCTACTCAGTAGGGACCCCAAGACCCCTGAAGGTCTCCCAAAATCCACAAAGGATAAACCACAGAGATAAGATACAAACACGAAGTAATAACTGACACTGCTTAGGTATATGCCCATACATATACCTAAGTCATCAATTCCAATACGCTCCAACCTCCGAGCCCAAGTACAAATCAGTCCACACAGGAAAGTATACGTATTCCACACAGGAAAGCAAAATGAAATCCACACAGGATAGCACAACACAATCCACACAGGAAAGCAACAGGATTTAGCTCACACAGGTATACTTCTTCGGATGACGATAAAGATGATCACTGATCCATCCAAGTTGTCGGACCCACGAAGGATAGATAGGTAACTAACCCTCGCAATGACCCACACAGGACCTGTAGGCGCTGGTCCACACAGGACCGCTGAGCGCAGACCCACACAGGATCGGACCCACACAAGATCGGGCACACACAGGACCTGTAGCACTGATCCACGTAGGATCGCTGAGTGTTGTAGTCGTCGTCGTCGAATCCACTAAGGATCTTTTTACTGTCGTCGTCGCAGTCACAGTAGCAGTAGGAGTAGCAGTCGCAGCCAGCTCTAGGGTTCTCGCACACAGCAAGCTCGTTCGGGGGCGGGGGGGTCCGCTCCACGAGCCGAGAGGCTGATACATCAACTGTCACAAAGACCAGAGTTGATGTATTCAAAAGTTCCGTATCGTCAACAGGAACTCAACGCAACAGACGGCGCGTCGATCGGACGCCCGGTCTGAGAGTTATTAGTTTTTTTGTCCTAGGGGCCCGGCTGGTTTTTAAGGCAAAATCAACCCGACCATACTACACCTGCGTCCAAACCCCGGGCGGAGTATGCCAAAAGATCCGTCTCACTAAGAGGAACTCAACAAAGCTGACGACACGTCAATGGGACGTCCGTAGCTCAAGATATGAGCGTTTCCGCTCTGAGGGCCCGGTTGGTTTCGTGAACGAACCAACCCGGCTGAACTCAAAGTATTCTGAAACTTTGAGTGCGATATACCGAAACGACCGTCTCGATCCAAGGATCGTATTGCCGCTGACGGTTCGTCAATCGGGGGTCCGTAGCTCAAGTTATGGTCAAAAGACCGAAATTGATTCGAAAACGGGGTGTCCGGGTCCGGGCCGACCCGGCCCGACCCCCCCCCCCCCCCCCCCCCTGGGTCGCCCGAACCGGGTCGACCCGGCCCGGGTCTGACTCAGCCTGGCCGACGGCGGCGCGGCCTGGCGCCGCTCGGGTGCCACGCGCGGGGGGAAAGGCCCCCGCTTCCCTGCTGGCGGCGCGGCTGAGAGCCACGCCTTGATCAAACGGCCCCCCCTCGTGGGGGCCTGCCGTTTGGAAAAACGGGGGGGGGGGGGGCGCTACCCCCACTTGGAGTAACCCCCCCCCCTTTATGGGGGGCCGGTTTGTGGCCAGCCGGGGGAATTAATTCCCCCGACACTTCTCCCTTCCGGCCGGCCCAACATGGCTGGCCGGTTCTTCCTCAACGGGACCGGCAAGGTCGGTCCCCTTTCTGGCTTCCGACGCCGGCAGTCCGGCTAGCCACCGGTCTTCACGTTTCTCCGCGGCCCGGAACTGGCAGGGGTGTTCGTCGTCCGGCACGGTGCGACGGCACCGCGCCCCTCCGTCGCGGCCCCGCTCCGGCCGCGGAACCTTCGGTTCCCTTCGACACGGCGCGACGGCGTCGTGTTCATGATAATCCATCCACGGGGTGGCGCGACGGCGCCGTGCAATATTTGTCGAATGATTTCCGCGTGGTGCGACGGCACCACGCCATCTCGTACATCACAAGAAAAATAATAATAATCAAGAACAAAGGAGGGGGAATTCGGCCGTGTTTGTGCGGTCCGACCCCCCTCTCGTTAGATGATAACTCTTAAATATTTATCCACAATATTATAATGCTAGAATCAAGAACAAGAGTAAATAAATAATCCACAACAAACCCCTACCTCGGTTTCAAGATCGATGATCGTCAACGACCCGCGGAAGACGCGTCGCGGTGTTCGGCGTCACGGAAGAAGGACGTCGATGTCGTGAAGAGAGGATTCAGAGTTCTTTGACGATGATTTCGTCGCGGGAAATCATCGCGGAAGAGATGACGCGGAAGAAGTACGTTGTCAGTATCGCGGGTAAGGCGCCGCAGAAGACGGTTCCCGAGAACGTGGCGTTCTTCGTCGAAGCTCGAAGGTTCTTCGTGTTCTTTGTCAAAGCTTGAAGAAGAAGAAGAAGAATAAGGCTTCAAAAACTCTCAAGGAGGCTAGAGAATTATAACCAAATAAAATAAGCTAAGGGATTATTTTATTTACTCAACCAAACCATTTGAAATTCAAAGGTTTGAATTAAGACAACTCAACCCCTTTAATAACCAAACTTGTCAAGTTAATTAAAAGAGAAGGTTAAGGGAGTTTTAAAAGAGAAGATGAAGTGTTATGCTTCGTGTGGGCCCCAACACACTTAATCCTCCCAAGGGAGGTTATGTGGATGTGGGTCCCACCTTTAACTCCCTTTGGGAGAAGTTAACCAACAAAATAAAAATAAAAAGTGTTTCCACATTTTTATTTAACTTGTTTAAAAAACCCAAAAACTAACTCTCAACCCGCAATAAACACAACTTTGGAAAAAGTCTCCTAAAGAGAATATCGGCGCTGCGAGTTCATCAGTGTCCTCGGATTTCAATTCCGAGCACCAGATAAAAAGATATAAATTCCCGCTCATTCGTTCACTGAACGTACCCAATCCAAACTTCGGAAATTGATTCCGGGCACTCCGGGCCTCGGAATCAGGTGCCGTCAGAAACAGCACTCTTGTAAAATTCCAAAGAAAATAAAGAAAAAATTTCCCTTGAATTTTACGGGTCTTTACAGATACAAATCCAAAATCAAATGAACTTAAACATATTTTGGAAAATGATTATGAATGGTATATATAGAAATAGATATTATTTGATTAATATTAAACAAATTAAAGTTATTTATCATTTAAACCAAGCCAAACATGGATTTTATCTTTGAGTTCTAAACTAAAGGAAAAGATAAAAAATTATTTTTTTTATTACAATATAATATTAATTAGGATCCAATGTCTCAACCTTGGTTTTATAAATTCAAAATACTATTTCTAAATGACATATTTTACTCACTATATATTTATTGGTATATCAATAGGTTTCATTAATTTTGGAGCCATTTTTATATCATGTTTATAAACTAAAAGTTACTGAATTTGTTAAATCTGTATTTTTATTATTCTCTAGAAAATTAACATTTTGAAAAAAAAATCACTATAATATACTTCTCTTATGAAGTAAATTTAATCTAAATTTTAAAAATTATATTTTAATTTTTTTTATTTATCTTTTAAAGAATAAAATATTATATAAATAGAAAATAATTTGATAATAAACTCACTTCTGAAGTATTGAGTATTCTTAACATTATTTCATATGAGTTTTCAATCAAATTATTATTTATCTATTATTTTTCACATTGAAACAGTTTATTAAAATAATCATATAAATTTGATAGATTTAATTTAATATTAATAATACACATCACTTTAAAAAACATTTCATTGAAAAATATTAATTTTTAACATTAAATGATTTTAATCACATACCATTAAGCATTATTATTTATCAATTAAATTGTATTTTAATACATCGAAAAATTATTTAAAAAAATTATTTATATATATTGAATTAAAATAAAATTTATATAAAATCATTTTAATTAATTATTATATTTTTATTTACTTGAGGGTTTACTCTTGTAATTTTCATAATGACATTTAATATTACATGTACGTAATTTATTAGGGTTTATCTTGTCTTTTGAAAAATTATATCATGGTTTATTATGGTTATGTGTTTCATGTGATATAATATAGTAAACATAATATTTATTTAAATGAAAAAATCATACAAAAATCTTGGAGTGTTTCATTCTACCCCCCTTAAATAAATTTCATCATTTTAATTTTAATTCTTCCCACCAATAAAAATATATGATGGTGTTCATAATATATTTATAGATCATTATATAATTTCAAATAAGTAAATAACCACATTATCTACAATAACAATAAAAAACTCAGTTTTACCTCATTATATACAAATGATTAAATTTCAATTTAACAGATGTGATTCTTCAAATAAAACTTCGTTGGTTGGTTATAAGACATGTGAGTTTCTAGATCCATACCTTAATCAGTTTTATTTTAATTATCCTATAACAAAACAATACTAAAAACAAAATGGTTATGATGATAATTGATAAACATATTAATATAAAAAACAATCATAAGTATCTTATCCTTTAATGCCTATATTTAAACAAAATACATATTAAGTTCAACTACAGGTTCAAACTATATCTCATTTGGATAAACTTAAATATCCTTAAGTTTTATCCTAATAATATCAATAACAAAATTATCATGAATGGCCCTCCACTGGTACCCCTCATGGGCCTGTAGTAAAGAGATGATTGGCCCTCAGATCCCACCTCCAATAGGCCATAGGAAAAGAGATAAGATTCAGTAATAAACTCCATGGAATAAATTTCTGATAAACCATAGCAATACAAAAAATATAAATTCAATGAATGTATAAACTAATAAAAAAAAGAATAATTCCAAGTATACAACCATGAATCCCAATATTTTTTGAACAACTGTAATGATCTAGAAACACCAATACTGATCACCAACTAGATAACATAAAACTAAAAAATGATTATATATATATATATATATGGAGTCAGAATATAGGAATACTCGGTAGGATACTCCATAAAACCTCTAATAAAAGAGAGGGAGAGAGTTATACTAAATCCTAGTTGATAAATAGAGTAAACCAACCAATTACCTAAACTGGTTAAACTATATCCCAACCTCACTAAGGCTCTCTCACCATGTAACACATTGAAGTATTTCATTATATATAAAAATCATAAATATAAAAAAGGAACCCCACATCTACTTCCCCATAGGTATGTCTCTCACATGAACCAATGTTAAATATCATATGCTCTCATCCATTCCATCAATCATCCATATGACCAGAAATCAATATCCTATCCACATAATTATATCATCCTACACCCCATGTATCCCATCACACCCTCACCATCACACCCTAAAATGATGTAGAATTACATATTCCACTTTATATCTTATATCATGCACTATACCTCAATCCACTTCAACCTTCACATGCACACCGATAGGATACCGTAGTCACAACATCCAAAATATATGTACATGATATAACCGTAAGCCTCTATAGCTTACATATACATGTGGAGTAATTTTTATACCCATATCAACTTGATTATTACTAAACACCATACTACATACGAAGGGAGAGTGAGGGTGAGGGAGTAGTCATCCATAGGTTCCCTAATAAACCATGTATTGGGGAAAACACATGGAACCCAAAACCGTTGGGTGTCAACTACTTTCTTCACATTGGTGGAAGAGTATATAAAATCATAAAATATAGTTAATATATTACACAAAACAAAACTATGGGAAACTACCTAGTCCTATATTAGAACTATATCTAATTTCCTATATGAAACATGGATTCCACCGCTTAGGTCAAGAAAGATAGATCTCATATAAGCATACATGAATTTAGTGACCAAAATTAAAAAAACTCATTTTTTAATTTGTAGATTATAATTATTAATTTAACCCATAAATATTTTTGGTTTAAATCAATTCAGGACATAAAACTCCAACGTACTTTTATAATTCCTCATTTAAATTGCAGAATTTAATTACATTCTCTGGGATCATTTATCCCAACTTATTACATGGATTTAAAATAATAAATTTTACCATAATAAATTCAAATTAAAATAAATTTATTTATATTTCATCTAACATTAAATATCATTTTGCTATTCTAAAATGAAACCTACCTATCTCATAAGAATATTGTTTTTTGTGAAGAAACAAGTTAATTAAATTAGTATGAAAATAATAAAAACACCCAAAAATAAAAAATATAGTCATCGGGTAGTAAATAAATCCATAAATCCGATCATTACTCCAAAAAAACACCCATCAAAATCCAAGAATAAAAATCTAGGAAATAGGCAAGCCCTGCTCTCAACCTATTCCACCCATTCCAATCTGATAAATCAGTCCGCAGACATGTCCCACAAAATCTTGCACATCCTTCACCAAATATCCTAACCATATATGGTTTAATAATAATTAGAGAAATTTCTCTACCATATCATGGCAAAAAAATGAAATAAAAACACATTTTAGACATATATATTTAATGGTAAATCATAGACATAAGACCAAGACAAAAAACCATGAAAACATAAATGGAATCACAACACCCCCAAGAACATTAATTCTATAAATCATCATTACACATTAGCTTATTTAATTAATCGATTTAATATGATATGGTTTCAATAATGAGGAACCTAATATCAATATCTAATAATTAACCATTGAAATTCTTCAATTTTCCCTTTCAATATTATCATATTTCAACAAAGAATAGTAATTAAATTCACATGCCTCATTCATTAATTACTTCATATTTTCATCATTACATTGTTTAACTAATTTCAAGTATATTATGCATGATATGGGACAAAAATAAACCCATCACACTTGTTTCACACTATCTAGAAAATATAATGAGACATCCATCCAACATAGTGTAATCACATGTGGATCAAAACACCCTTCTGATTTCATTACTTTATTAATTTTCATATTATTATCTTGAATATGGTCAATCTAATCCATATATCCATTAATTATATATAATTTTTATCTCAAACATTCACATAACAATTTAAAGATAAATAATATCCTTCCTTGATTTAAATCTTTCAACATACATCGAGAAATAATTGAAGAACAGTGGAAAATCACTAATCACCTATAACGTGAGGAACCCATTATCAAAAAATATATAATACAAACCAAAATAATTTAAAAATTATCATGATAAAAAAAAGAAAGAAAAAATAAAAAAGAATATCATGGAATGAGAGACATGAGAGAACAAGAATGAATGTGGAAAAAGAAAAATCACATCAAATCACCCATGTATGAATCTATATAATTTGAAGGCTACATACAAGAAAATAGGCCCAAGAGTATATGAAAGAAACCCATTGGTTACTTAAGGATTTATTAAAGAGGGAAGGAAAAAAGATATATTCGGGAGGTCTCCCGAATTTATACTGTATAGTTAAAATGTAAGACCACAGTGAGACACATATAACCACGCTAAAATGGTAATTTTTTTTCCAAAACCCAAGGCTCATTACATGGGAGAGTGATGTAATGATACTAGTTAAAACCACCCTCTAGATGGTGAAAATCCCCCCAGTATATCCCCCTTGAATCCTTAATCAATCCATGATTCTATAAACCTAGGTGAATGCTACAATATATCATGGATAGAAAACTCTAATGATTCACAAATTGTTAGTGAAAAGGATCCAATACCATAAATATCCATGGGGCAGCCCAATGTGATATGCCCTAATGACTCCTAAATCAATAGATCCACCAATTATAACACCTGAGATTCCTTAACGTAGTGTCCATGTCCACACCATAAATAAAAATTATAGAAATTAAATAAACTACCTCAAAACATCACCATACATCAAACATAATTAAACATTCTATAATGTGTCATCATACTGGAATTCCATATCTAGTAGCGCACTCACTAATAGATCCTTCCGAGAACACCTCTAATAAACTAAAAAAATAAAGATATCAAGAAAAAAATAACCCCTAGTTTTAAATTATCTCTCAAAAAATTCTTATCCTTGATAATTTCAACCATAATATATGAAGGAAATAAAATAGGAAATAATCCACCCTTTGAGATTCCTCTTAGTTATATCTCTATACCAAGAACAAAGACATTAAATCAATGAAGTAAAAAATATAAACATTATAGATTAATAATTATCTCATAAACCATAAGATGTCATATATATCATACAAATAAAATAAAACATCAAAAACATACGATATTGAGTGTATATGTGTGACTCCCACTCCCATATAAACTTCTCTCATCCATAATTCCTCTATAAAACATAAACCAAATGAATAGCATGCTTGTGTAACACTTTCTCCAAATAGTGTTGAATCTCATCAAGAAACACTTCAGAGGTCCCATAATCACCAATTTATAAGGCTCTATAGTCAATGACATGATAATAATCATGATGGTACATGAAAATATGTGATTCATAGAAGATGGAATGGACCCAGTTCATATGTAGTGGGAGTAATAATCGATACACAATATCTTTAATGCAAGTTAACACCATGAATGTTCTAACAAATAATGGTGAAATCATACTCCCATGACCAAACCTATACTACCCATTTAAAAATATATCATTAATAACATATTATCTCCAACTTTAAATAGTTGATGAATCCACCTATGAACATCATAGGACTTATGAATATCTTGATCTTCCTTCATGTTCTCATGAATTACCTAAGCCTTCTATATCATGCTATGCACCAATTCTGATCTTACAATAGCTGACTCTCCAACCTCTATAAAAAAATGGAGATCTGTAATATTATATATGTTTCTCCTTGTTCAAAATGCATTCTAATATAAGAGTGATAGTTGTTATTATAAAATAACTCCTCCAATGGTTAGTGCCTCACCTATGAGCCTCAAAAATCCAAAACATGTGTCGGTAACATGACTTCCTAATTCACCATATATTTCATTATATGCCTATCTATCTGCTGATGGAAGTCAATTTTAATGAATAAAATAGATAAAATCATATGGGAGAGCTATTTACACCATAGAGGTGTAATTGGGATAATCATTAGAAATTATCTGCTTCAAAACCCTGGGAAACTTCACCACCACTTCTAGATATTCCCTCGACAAATATCGACAACATCAAATCCTTATTATCTATGAAGTGATATATATTCATCAATAAGTCTACGATCACCCATATGGAATCATATTCTCCCTAATATCAAGGAAAACAACTAAATAAGTTCCTTGAAATTCCACCCACTTCCATTTAGGAACATCAAGTGTTTGTAGGAACCGATAAGGAACATAATATCCAGCCTCCACCTTCTAGAAGATTTAACATCCCAAAAAAACTATAAACTCGATCTTTTCATCCAGTTCTACTAGAAATTATCCCTTAGGGAATGATACATCATAGTCACACATTGATGTACCAAAAAAATGGACTGTGTAACTCATTTAAACCCACATCTTGTTTCATAGAAAGAATTAAGAGCCTCCATTGAAAAAACACATGATATTTATCATCCCTAGAATATACATCAATGGAATCACAATAAAAAAACTTGATCTTAACAATCCTTCACCTCTAAATACCCCACCTTAGAATCCTTCACATATTTTATAACACAAAATCACACAATAATTTGATAAATTAATATTCTACCATAGTCTTCTCCCATATCCAAGTGCATCACAAAAATTTCCATAAATATTCTCTAAGAAAATTTAAACTCACACATATAAATACCATGTTAATTCATAGTCAATGAATTATTCAAAAAATAATTTAATTGGTGTGTAGAAAGTATAGAATTTATAATCCTATATGAATTTGATCTACATTCATTTCCAAAAATTCATACCTTACTAAGATAAAATAAAATTCAAACTATTTTATATTGTGAAGACCAAAACTCGATAAATATAAATCCCTATACCCTAACTCGAAGGTATAATGTTGAAAATACTTTCTTTAAACAATGGATTCGATATCAAGTGGGATGTCATAAGGAAAAATAACATATATTATATATTTTAATAATTTCTTCTCAAAATAAATATATAATCACAAGAACGATAGTTTTAGTGTCATTATGGACTAGTTACATAGGTAAATTATTTTATTAAAATTGTGACCATTTCTCCACAATTGAACCGCAGTAGACTACCTTCTAGAATTCTCATAAGTTATACTCATATTCATAACCTAGAGAATGGAAACATAAGAAATGGGTGAGATAAAACTCTTAGTAAGCGATATCTTATTAAAATTTAACCTTGATTTAGATCAAAATAAAATAAGAAAACATAACCAATATAGAAATATATTATTACAAATATCATGGAACAATAATATGTGTTCATAATTCATGATAGAAGGACATGAAATCTCAAATAGATAATCAGGAAACATGGGAAATTCCTGTAGAATAATGATACATTAAATATGAACTAAATAGAATAATAATAGGAATATGGAATGAAAAATTTCATAAAAATAACAATAGGTAACCATAAATTTGTGAACCTATAAAATAAAATCATTCCACTCTAAATCTTGTGGACCTAGCTAATCTGATTTGGAATCATACTCAATCTTGTGAGCCAATATAATCTACATTCGGTTTACACTAAATTTTTTAACAATAGATCATATTTATTGAGTTCATACTCAATCATATGAACCTATATAATCTTAATTGAGTTCACCATCAATCTTGGGAACCTTGAAAATTCACAATAGATTCATGCTCAATATTATGAACCTAGATAATCCACATTAGGTTCACACTCAACATCATTATAAAATGATATATATAACCTTAGACACTGCATTGGAGGGTGATATATGACCCAACCATCTATAATATATACATATATGTACCAATTAATAATATTCATTTATCACATGATAAAGAATACATGGAAATAAAATTGGGTTTCATAAAATTTCTAAGTGGCGTCTCTTAAAAGAACTTCAATAATTAGTTTGATTGATACCAAAATTAAATCGCCAGAAAGTATAATTTTATAAATTTATTTTATAAATTAATTCATACAAACATAAATATATAAGAAATAAATATTTTAGTGTTAATGGGTAAAATATAATTGAAAATTAAATGGGTCATTAGAAACCATTTCTTAACATTTTCCAAAAAAATATAAGTTATCATCACATTCAAAAAGATCATTTTAAAGAAATATAGACAAATGAATTTTTAAAATAAATATTAAGATTTAAATTTAAATATTGAATCCTTTAAATATATATATAGTTTTCAAAAAGGTGATGTACATTTTAAAATAAAATACTTAGAAATGAATCTTAAATAGCAGATCATTGAAAAAGACATAAAGTATTCAAAAAAGTGAAGTGAAAACATTTAAAAATATTTTAATTCTAAAAGCAATGTTCACTCATATATTTATTAAAAAACATAAATAAATTCTAAATTGAATGTGGATGGGAATATTAAATTATTTATTTTTAAATGATGGAAACCCTTTTTAATTATTTGGAATATCTTTATTGAAAACCAAAATTGTAAATAGAGGAATTAAAATTCCCCTTTATAATGTGGAAATAAAAAATAGTTAGGTCAAGTTAGTAAACACATATTTATATTACAAAATTGGTAAGGTATATATTTTTGGTAATAATGAACATGTAAATAGAGGTAAAATTTATTTAATAAATATTATATATTTATTAAAAATGTTATAATTTAATGAGAAATAAATTCCTAGAGAAAGAATATTTTAGAAAAGACATCATTTTACCGAGATAAAAAATATTAAATATCAAATAAAATAGTAAATATATTAATTTATCAATATTATAATATTTATTCTTGTGTTTAAATATTATAACTCAAAGAAACGAAATCCGAGTTCACCAAATCCCTTATGAATATCATAATTCCTAATGTTGGAAAAATTAAAAAAGGGTTTTTATGTGTTATAAATTAAAATAATCAAAAGATAATGGAAAATACCACATTATAAATTTAGAGAGACAAATATACCCAACATATATAAAATAATTTCAAAATGAATAATCATAATTCATTGAATGATTATTGAGTTAACAATTACCATCACACTGACATTATCATTCTATTTGAAAAATCATGATAAATAAACCATGATATGGATTTTAATATCCATTAAACTTAATGAAAACTATGAAGAAAATACATGTCCAATATTTTCATCCAAAAATTAAATAACTAGGGAAAGTAAATCACATCTCAATGACGAAAAATTGAGGTACAAAAACTCTTACCTTAAATATCGTCTAGTTGAAATGATCTATAACCTCTTGTATAAAAACAAATAAGTGGATAAATTGGCCATTTATGAATCTTATTCATACCAAAACCCATTTATAAACTTATTTTTTAATCATTTAATATAAATAAATTAGTTATTTATTTTTTATTTTCATCATCGAATATTATAGCTTCAATTGTTTTTCCAGTACAAATTTCATAAGTTGGTGTCGATTCCTTTTTATATATTCAAATTTCATCATTTTGGGATCATTATAAATATTTATTTTTATGGTTTATAATTATATATAATGTAATAATTTAATTTCTTATGTTTTATGGTTATATTTGATTATGATGAAGTCTATTGTGATCTCGTTTTAGTAATTTCTAACTAATAAGAGTTGATCTATTAAAAATATATTAAATGTTAATATAACATATACAGAACCATTAACCAAAAATTATTTTATCATTAATTTATAATAACATCTTTTGTTAATTTTTTATAGTCATCAATGATATAAACTCATAGATTGTTTCTCATAGGTGGTTAAACTGAACCATGAAAAAAGATCAAGTTAAATATAAGGGTGAGTGTGGTTAAGAAAGTGAATATTTTTGAATAAAAAATTTATCCTAAAATATTAATGATATTAAATTATTCTAATATATTTTAATATATTAAGATACATAATAAAATTATAGAGAAAAAAAATGAAATATGTCACTTTCATAGAGGTGGTATTTGGCGCGTACAGACGGGTGACACATTCATTTACATAGAACATAAAGGTGGTAGGAATTGATTTATATTATTAGAATATTGATATTTCTATAAAACATAGTATTTATTAATTATATACCCACTTTTAACCATCCATGTATGTTAGTTATGAAAAATAGATCACATCGCTTATGGGAGTGATAGTATGCATAGAACTCAAGCAACATGTTCATTTTTCAGATGGTTGGGAGAGGAAAAATGGTTATTCCATCACAATAATAAAATTTTGAAATATTATTAACACTTAAATTACTATAATTTCAGGGATATTAAAGTTAACATAGGTTAAAATAAATAATTAAATAAAAGTGTAGTGGAGAACATTATCATTCCCTTCGGATGTTCACCCTTCGGTAACAACCTAAATCTCTTTATATAAGTCTTTGGGAAAGTAAATGAATTATATGTCATGTTTATAGATTTTAAGAGATAATATTATTTAGTTTTTAATGATAAATTATTTCAGTTAGTATATAAAGGCAGTGGAAGTGATCTCCCTTGATAAATGCAGAAAATGGCTTTTTTGTAAATACTCATTAACTATTCAATGACACGATTCAAGGGTAAATGGACTAAAAAGTGGGAAATAATAAAGTTTGGAGTGAAATAATTATACTAAAACCTCCAAATTTTATTTTTTAAACGTTTTTTAAACATGTTTAATGTCTTTTACCATGATATTTTTACATTTTACAATTTTTGTTCTTTATCTTGCTAACTAGTTTTTACAGAAGTAATTTATATTTTACAAAAACTACAATATAACGCCTCTTGTGAAATTTGAATATTTTGAAAATAAATTTACTCCATATATAATCCAATTCAATTTCTAAATATATTAATTTTTTTTAAAATTAATATATATATATATATAATAATTGTTGAAAAAATGATGTTTTAACCATTAAGTGTTCTTAATATTTTATAATATTAATTACTCATTAAATGAGTTTTAATTTATTTTTATATATGTGTAAAAAAATATAATAATCATTATATAATATATAAAATTTTAATTTATTACAAAAAATTATAAAACCGTAACTAAACAATTCTTTAAAATTGACATTTTCACCATTATCAAGCTCATCAACATTAATCATAGTAATCATATCTTTATGCATAAAACATAAATTTCACTAATAAATAATATCAACATGTTGATATAAATATTAAATCAATTATACTTATTTTAATTTAAGAAAGTGATGATAAATATTTTTTAACAAAATAGAATAATAACATTTTTTAGATAAAAAATATTAATTTATTTTCTAAAACATTAAACTAGGGTTTTATAAATTCAATATTTCATTTATAAATTTTTTATTTTAATTTTACTAATGCATTTATGTCCAATAAATGTTTCAAGAACATTTATGTCATTCCTAGAATATGATAATGTCATAAAATTGACGGTATTACCAAAATTATTATTTTCTTGATATTCACCTAAAAATAAATTATTTTAAAGAAATCTAAAAAATTTCAACCCAAGATAATATTGTAATTATTAATAAAAAATCTAATTAATTTTATCATATTCATGTTCTAAAATTTTGGAATTTTAATTTTATTTAAATACTGACAAATATTGTGAAAATGGTTTTGTTAGGAAAATAACATTTTAAAACAATTAATCATTCTTACTTTTATTTCCTATCAATTACAAATTCTATTAGTGTTAATGTATTATTTTTTAGGCACACTAGGTAAAAAACCCAATGTGGGGGGTGAATCAGGGTATAATGGATTAAATCATTTTCCTCTGGAGATCTTGTTTCATTTTTTAACAAAACACACTACTCTCTTCCACCAATATCAATCTAATAAAAATGAAGTCACGAACTAGACATAGCGATTTCACTTGGTTCAACCACACTGGTCTATGTTAAAGGTGAATATAATGGAGATGTGGCTATGTACCAAATACACTAATGATCAATTCCAAATTATATGTTTTGGGAAAGAACACTTTTATGCCCAAAATCACTGCATTTACAAGATTTTGGTTCCAATCGTTACATTACCAACGATCACTCCCTACATCTCTTTATTTGGCTCATATCCAATAGAAATGATCATCGTATTCCTCTTTCATTTCAAAATACTCTTGGAAGAGATCCACTTACATTATGTGGAATTATAGGTCCCTTCATTTTCATGAAACCACCCACCCTTATTTGTAGATAGATGCACTATTGATGTCATGTTTTTACTGGTTAATTAAATCCACTTTTCTGCATAGTCTATGTTTTGCATAATTTTTTTTTGAAAAATAATTTAGTCTCTTTTAGATATTCCCTGGTTCCATTTATGAATTGAGTTTTACCATGTGGCGTGAGTACTTCATGGACCACCTATTCCAAAAACCATCTATTCAACATGGAATTTACCTACTTCCATGTACTATTTTCTCCTCAACAGGATGCCTCTACTTCTACATACAATACCCCTTCTGTGAACTACCTCTTCTTCTGCATATTATCCTCCTTTATAAGATATAGTGCCCCACAAACCTTCTTTCATGAACTGTTCCATTGAACCAACTCACCATTCACAGAATCCTACCACACGAACTCTTCTTTTTCATAGAATTGTTTCCCATGAACCAATTTAGACTTGGCTGAATTTTTCCTTGACAAAATAAGTTTTCTAATTAAAATAAATCTTCTTAATTATTGGATTAGTTATCCTTATATTGGAAATTAGATCCGAAAATCTTGCTAATCAGTTTTACCAAAATCATTGACGTTGTATAGCCTTCACTGTGTACTTTTCTCCTCCCAGGAAACATTTTCCCATTCATGGTCTATATTGTGCTTTGATCCTCTATGTTAGACAGTATCTTCCCCGAATGAATCTTTTCCTCTTATCCATGGAAAAAAATCCTCCCATGAACTTTTTCCCCTCCCAAACAGTGAATGTCCCTCAAAAACATTTCCTACACGGTCCACATACCACGATTTGTGATCCATGTATTATCGTTTACGGTTGACATTGTGCTTCTATGATAAATTCCATACTTTTATGATTTCCCAAATCCATTCTACATAACATCTTTTTTATTCGGAAAAATATCATTCATGGTCCATGAAATATGTACTCTTATGTAGAAATCCTCCCTTTTCCAAAAAAACTATCTTTTGATTTTGAGGCCCAAAAATTTAGCAAACATTTGGAAGATACACCATCTTAAATATGAGCTTCGGAAAACACCAACCAAACTAATTCATAGTCATTTAGATCTGTAAAAAAAATACAATCAAACCCAACAATACAAATATTATTCCTTGAGAGTTTTTCCCAATAATTTCACCCTTTGGGTTTGTTTAAAAGTCTTCAGATTTGGATACCATGTTAATGCTTCTTCCATCTTCTGTCACCATTCGTTTCCTTCGATAAAGATAGTAATAAAATATTTACTAAAAACATAATCTTAACCCACATGATCCATGTTCGGTGTGAGAAAAAATATTAGAATGAAAATATCATCAATGAAACACTTCATTTCTGAAACCATTCAGCTGCTTTCAACATGCACTCTATCTATTGTGATATATATTTTTTGATCAATCGCTTCTGGAATCATCAGATTTAAAACTATCCCCACTCCACTACTTGGGTTCTCATGCTTTAGAATGATTAATTATGTCCTTTATAAGCACTTATAGACATGACCATGTGTTTTAAGCTTGGTTTGTCAAAAACCAGCAATCTTTCAAATGTCCACAATCCCCCAATGTCATAACACCCCCATTCATCTTCAACTCCCCATATCTCACTGATCCAACTAATATATACTCTCTATGACATGATTAGGATATTATTCCCCCTTTAATATCCCCTAAATCTACCCCTTTTTCAGTGAACCCAAAGTACACTTCTTCATGGAATTCTATAGGGTAAAGAATACAAATCGACACATTAGGGAAAAACACACAATACCTCGAGGAGAGGGGGTCTCAAATACACACTCTTTCTTGTGTGGGGAGTCTACTAAACTCCTAGATCTAGTCGATGCCTCTCAAATTCTACTTTGGGTGAATCCTGTGTATGAATATCCATAACCAGTTTTTCTATAGGAACATACCCCAACTTCACAAGCCCTTTCTCCACCTTCTCCGTGATAATATTATACTTCATTTCAATGTTCTTTGTTCTTGAGTGATGGAATTAATTTTTTATAATATTTATATCACTTGAATTATAACAATGGATTATGATCCAAACTTCTCTACCACTCCCATATAATCAAGCTGGTGATTTATCCATAATAATTGCATTCATGCTTGAGTGTCCACAATATATTTAGTTTTTTCGGTTATCAATGAAATGAAATCCAATGTGTTTCTTATCCAATAAATAAAAAATTCATAAAGAGATAATTAACCACCTATTGTTGATTTCTTATCATTTACTAATTGAGCACAATATTCATCTGTATAGCCCCATAAATCTTACATAGATTTTTAACTGTATTGAAAACCAAAATTCACCATTCCATTGATATACCTAAGTATTATTTTCACTGAAACAAAGTGTCTTTTCTTGGTATTGCTTTGTTACTATGTTTCTTGACATGTGGTAAAAAACAATATCTAGTTATGTATCTATTATGTACAACAAGCCTCCAATTATCTACTTGTATTTGTTGACATTATCCAATTTTTCTTTGTCATCATGTAATAGTTTCATCTGAGTAGACCATAGAGTTGTCATATAATTTGAATTTTCCATTACAAATCTTCTCAAAACCTCCTTATAATATTTATCTAGATAAATAAATGTTTCATCCTTTCCATGTGTTACTTGTAAACAAAGGACAGATTTCAGTTCACCATTAATTGACATTTCGAACTCACTTTTCATGATTTTAGAAAATATTGTGCATTTCACTTTAACTGATCTATGGAATATTATGTCATCATTATACATCAGAACCATCATCCTTTGATTACTATAATTTTCTACAAAGAGATTTTAATCAACCCCACCATGATGAAAACCAAGATTCTTCAAAAACTGATCAAGCCTTGAATACCATGATTTTGGTGCTTTCTTCAACCAATACAGTGCCTTCTTTTGTTGAAACACTCAACTCTCTTATTCATGAATCTAAAAATCAGATGGCTTCTCAATATACACTTCTTCTTCAAGTACTCCATTTAGAAATGCTGAATTTATTTCCATCTATAAAACATTAATCTTTCATTTCTCTTATGTTCACAAGAATAATATGATTGTTTCTAGCCTGTCAATAAGTGAAAATGTCTCATAAACATCGATACCCTCTATCTGTGAGTACCCTTTTCACACTAGTAATTCTTTGTTTTAAATCACTACACCATATTCATTAATATTATTATGGAATACTCATTCAGTCATAATGAAATTCTTATCTATCATCCTCGAAACAATCCACCATGTCCGATTCTTCTCAATTTGGTCAAACTATTTATTCATAGATTGACCCCAATTATTTAATCTAGATACTTGACTAGAATATTTAGGTTATACTTGTGAAAAGTATGATGATTTATCTAGAGTTTTTTTCCTCCTTGACTATACAGGAACTATTTGATCAACAATTATGTTCTCCTTGTCAATTTCGACTCTTCTCTTATATCTTTGTGTTGGTACTTAATTATGCTAATACATTTCAATATTTTAATCTCCTTCTGAATTAACCTATAAAACTATAACACCCCTTGATCATTTTAGCTATTCATCACAATCCTCATGAGACTAATAATGTATTTTCTGAATATTCTGATCATTATCCACTATAGTTACATCATGGATTTCAACTATGTCACGAACCAGATCTAGTCTCCATCGAAACTGGCTTGTGACCTGGCCCATGGCAAGGCCTTAAAGACATTCAATATCCCCACAGGCTGTGACAAGAGCCCTTGTATCATAATCAATGGTTTGGGAATGATTTACCTGAGTTAGGATACATAAAACAACCAATAATGGAGAATAAACCCATTCTAAAAATTCATGTCAAACAAGCCTTAATTATAATTCAGAACTGAATATAGGGTTCTAAAAAAGACACTAGAGGTAAAAAACTAAAAAAAATTAACAGGAAAAACATCCCAAGGACTGCCACCTGACAAGGGGTCATCACCAATGAGCCTTCTCCACAACACCGCACCACAGAAGAAACTAACAACCTGAACCGCCATCTCCAAAGGCCTTTCCCTTACCTTTGTCAAACATAATCAATTTTACTTACACCCCAAGGTATAAATATACTACGAGCCTAATTCCACTAGTATACTACCCAAATAGATTCCTTGTGATAAACATCAAAAGATAAAAAGCTTTCAAGTTTTTATAACAAGACATGGTAGCAATGATTTCTATAGAATGCAACCATTAATGGAAAACAGTTTTCAAGGGGTAACATTAAAGAATGGGAAATTTTAAATAAATCATTCAAGATACTAACTTTTTTTCTAGACACACCCTAGTACAAAGGGAAATAGAAAGTATTTAATGATCTATAAACACTGTAAAACCACTAGAAACTGGTTAGTTGTGAACCCCAAGTACCTTGTATCTTAGTGTGAAAGTAACCATATCAATTTTGATTCTCATGCACGATCCTCTAGTAGGGAACATACCAATAACCTCGTGATCCCCAATCATCACCATTATTGTTTTGTTAGTGCTTCCAACATGAATCTTGATATGTGAAACAAGTAAAAAAACAACTCCGGATCACTATTGTACTAGTACACATCCGCCCACCTAAATACACAGGTTTCCCTCTTTGTTCTCAAACAAGTTCCATATTCTTCCAAATTTCATTTTAACATAAAACACCAGTTCTGGTCATACACACTCAAAATGGTAGCTAAACATTCTTTGTATGCATTGTGTAATTAAATAAACCCTTTTGAATTTTCATAAAACAATTTAAAGATGTTCAAGCATGATTTGCACTTGAAATCCATCTAAAACCCCCCTTTTGAAACCAACTTCATAACAACATCACACAAAACCTGAATTGGCAGTGCTAAAACCATTTAATATGATCATTTAATAAACAATAAAATATACTCAATTGATACATCATGTAACACACAATAAAAACATTCATTTTTGCACAAAAATGCCACTTTAAAATCAACCACTTAAACAATTCTACCCAAAACGGTTTTCAAAACATAAAAAATGGAAGATTCATATGCTCAAAAAATTAATCAATCAAGGATAACACATCAAGGGATTCTTACACATGGAATCAATTACCATATATGTTAAAAACCTCAAATCCTTATGTGGAACTTCAACCGCACCACTTCCACACCACAAGGGAGTGAAAACAAACCAAAAACCACAATATTGGACCACAAAACACAAAATAAAACCCAAGATACAATGACCTAGTTTCTAGACATTTTGAACTTCAAGAATGAGGGTAGAAACCCTATGGAAATGGTGGAACAAGATAGGAAGTCACAAACTTGAGAAACATAGAACAAATTGCCCCAAATACACCAATAGTGGAATCTCCAAGAATACAAAATTTGAAGTGGGTTCTAATAAGGATGAGGAGATCGAGTGGGGACTAAAATGGGGGAAAATAGTAAACAATGAATGATTTTTGAAAGAATCAAATTCTCTTCGCAAACCTGGAAGATTTGAGAAAACTTGAGTAAATTCACCCCAATCCAATTAGAATATGAGTTATGAAGAGGGAAAATGAAACATGGGGGTGCACCTAGGGTTTTTATGCTCAATTAAAAGGTGTAGTGACCAAAAAATGTTAAAAATGAATGAGATATAAATGAAATAAATTATTTCATTAAATCTGGAAATGGGATCACGGGTTGGGGAAATTCCTAAACAAATCACCCAAACACACCATGATTATGAGTTTCTAAAGGGTCCAAATGGATATGTTTCTTTGAATAGGTCAGTAGAGGCCAAGTGGGAATTGGAATGTGTGAAGAATGTTGGAAAAAAGTATTTATAAAGAAACAAAATTAGTTATTAAATCTTGAAATGGGATCACAGTTTGGCACAAATCTTGAAAAAACTACACTTGTCTCCTAAATACTGGAAAACACCCAAAAACAAAGAAAGAATAGAATTTACATGAAAAAAACCTTAAGAAGAATTCATGTCATTGAAAATTATCCCCACCATAAAATTTTCCTCCCTTGAAAATTCATCTAGAAGCCAGATCTGATAATAAAAACGGAAACAACTCTTCGACCCAAGACTTCTACTTCAATGTCTCATGCTCATCATTCCCATGCAGCAAGAGGACTTGAACTAGAGGAATATGCTTCCCTCAAAGAATGTTTTCTCAGGATTCCACAATACACACTAGTCTCTCAACCACAGACAGATCTAGTTCCAACTCTAACCCTTCCAAACTCAAATCATAGGACAGGTCTAGATCATATTCCATTAGCTGTGATACATGGAACACATCATTGGTTGATGTCAACTAAGAAGGAAAACCTAACTAGTAGACTAAATTAACAATCCTATAAATTATTTCAAATGTTCTGACATGCCTTGGGGTTAGCTTCCCTTACAGAGCAAGATGCTGATCACCCATGTGAGGTGCCACTTTCAAGAATACTCAATCACCAATAGAAAACTACAAATCTCGACACCTATGATCAGCATAAGACTTGTGTCAACTATGGGATGTCAACAAATATTGTCTAATCCACTGAATCATTTCCATAGTCTCATGCACAATACTCAAACCCAACAGTAAGGTCCCACCCACCTCCACCCAACACAAAGGAGATAAACCTGGATGACAATAAATCACCATGAACAGTGACTTATTGATCGAGTATTGGTAGCTATTGATATAGGAAAACACTACCAATACCAAATGGAAATCCCTGGAACTACCGAATCCAACACACTTTCCTAAATCGTGTCTTCTAGAATGTGATTATCCCCCTCTGTCTAACCATCCGTTTGAGGGTGGTATACTATACTCAACTTAATCTGTAAGCCCAATGCCTTCTAAAGGATACACCAAAACTGAGAGGTAAAATGAGGGTTCCTATCTAAAATGATATATGATGGCACACCATGGAGTTTCATAACTTTTTTCACACACAATCATCACAATTCCTCCAGTTTGGTGGAATGTTTTTTTAGAATGAAATGGGATGATTTGGTCAGATGATCAATCACCAACAAGATAACATTCTTTCCCTAAGGTGTATGAGGCAAGCCAACTATGAAATATATGGAAAAATCATCCTACATCCAGGTAGGAGAGGGTAATGACTGATGAAAACCAGAGGGAATATGATTGTCTTCTTTCACTTGTTGATAAGTATAGCATCTCAATATAAAGTCAGTTATGTCCCATCTCATGCCTCACCACCAAAACTGGAAATGAACATTATAATACCTCTTAGTGGAACCATGATGAAGATACCACTATGAATGGTGTCTATCCTGCACCACCACATTCCACATAAGAAAAGGCACCAATAAATGACCCTTGAAGCACAAGATACCCTCAGGGGATGAAGAACAATTAGAAGACATTTACTTTTCATGATGAAATTATCTCAACCACTGACATAACATATCACTTGGATGCTCTTGCTGAATCAACTCAATAATATAAGGGGTCAACTGAACGCTCATCAAGAATGCACATCAACTATGCTTCTTGGTCTCCACATGAATCAGAGCAAAGACCCCCATCAATGTTCGCTCATCACTGGACTTCATCAAATCCTTCACTGATACTGTTCTGCATAAGGAATCGTCCACCATGTTACCCTTCCCTGAGGTGTAGATGATATCGAAGTAAAACCGCTACAAGAACTCGATCAAACATCGTTTTATTAAGTTATGATCCTTTTGTGAGAAGTTTTAGGCTAAGATATTGTGATCTGAATAGACCACAAACTTATCCCCAGGTTGGTAGTGACTCCAAGTCTTCAAATCATGCATCACAACTGTTAGATCCAAGTCAGGGATCTGTTAAATATTTTCATGTGGTAGGAGTTAGTGGGTTTCATATGTCACCATGTGATCAGCCTGAATAAGCATGCACCTGAAACACATACCTGAAACGCAGTAATAAACCACATATCTCTTTATATATTCTGGAAGGATCAACATGGGGGGCGGTATTCAATCACTGCTTCATCTCCCCAAAGGATTCCTGATATTATGGGCCCCAAACAAACTTCACCCCCTTCTTGGTGAGAACAGTCATGGGCTAAGAAAGATGAGATAAATCTAAAAAAACCACATATAGTATCATATCAATCCGAGGAAACTCATGACCTAAAACATGTTCTTTGGATGATCCTTTGACATCATTGTACTAATCTTCTCATGACCCACAGAAACTCTCTAATCTGAGATCACATGCCCCAAAAACTTCACCTTAATGACCTTGAAGGGGCACTTGGACATCTTTGCATAAAGGTGGTGATCTGATAATGTTCCTAACACGACCGTCAAATGATGCTCATAATCCTCCCTAGATCTAGAGTAAACCAGGATATCATCCATGAATACCATAAAAAAAGTCAAGATACTGGTGTAACACCCTATTCATGAGTTCCATAAAGATTATTGTAGCATTGGTCAATCTGAAGGGCATGAACAAGTACATAAAGTGGTAAAACCTAAATGATAAGGCTATCTATGTGATATCTTCCACTTTCAACTAGAGTTAGTGGTAACCTGTATGCATGTCAAATTTATAAAAAAACTTTCCCCATTTAACTAATCAAAAAAGTAATCTATTTAGGGAAAAGGATATTTTTCTTGATGGTGTCCTTGTTCAACATTCAGTAATCAATACACCATAGGAGGGATCCATCATCCTTCTTTGAAAACAAAATAGGGGAATCCCTTATAGTGAACCTCGAGAAAGGTAATCCTTTGGATTCTAAATCATCTAGCTATATATTTAATTCTGTTAGCTCGGTGGGGGACATACGAAATAAGGTAAGAGATATCATCTATGTTTACGGTTCCAAATTGATTGGTAAATCCACATCCCACTCTATGGGAAGCCTGAAAATCATCTTGAAATACCTCTGGGAACTCATCCAGTACATGGGGAAAACCTTGGGAGAATTCCCATTTTCCTCTAGCATGAGTGATAACAATATGAAGAAAATATTTCCTAACTCTGGGAGTGGAGGTCCTGCATAACCAAACTGAGGATCCATTCCCCATGAAAAACACAAGGATTTCCTTCCGGTTACATGAAACTCACCCACCTCATATAGAAATTGATTTGCAGCTAAAAGTGTACAGCTAATTCATGCAATTTATTACATAAAATAGATCCATATCTAATAACAGGAGGTCCCTCTCTATCTCAACCACTAAAACCAAAAGTGCACATAATGGGCACCTGAGACACTCTTCCTTCTTCTTTCCAAATAGAATCACTAAATCCACCATGAAAGGAAAAAACTCAGTTGGAAAATTCAGAGATTTCACAATAAGGGCAGAGATAAATAAAACAGATGCACTAGTATTGAAAATAGAAGTATCAATAGATGATGCAATCAAAATAGTACATTAGAGAGTCGATGGCCTGGTATCTGATACCGTTGGTGCCAGCTCCATGGCCTAAAGAGGCCTTGTATTTTCCTAGTAACATCCACTCACCTATGGTTCTACCATGAACTGGATCTACCCAGAATATGATTCGGCCATGCCGCCACATCCACCAAACCGAGATCCCCCCCGTCCTCAACAGATCTAACTAAGCTGGAACTCCACTAGAAGCCACTGATCCTTCCCCACTCTAAAGTTGATGTGCCATCCTCCAAAAGTGCAACATGTGTGTCATACCTCCACAAATATGAAAAAGTATATGGAGGAGATGTGTATATTGTTCAGATGCACCCTTTCCTTTCACAATGTTGAGACACGATGGACCTCGCATCAGAAGCCATATATGATAGCTACCTGGAAGAGTGTCCTGAACTACCACCTCATTTCTTCCCCTACTTCTCTTGATTCATTTTTATTGTAATGAAATACAACTTCCAATCATTGATAATATGCCAGAGAAACCAAAATTCCCCTTGTGTTCAATCTCTACCACACAAGCCCAAACAACCACTTTTACATAGGTTTTTATCATGAATAGGTATACCTAAGAATAGATCTATGTCTGCAAACCCCTCTCGAACTTCTCCACCTTAATATACTCATTGAAGTCCATTTCAGGTGTGTAACGGACCATCTTGGTGAAGCCATTGGCATAGTCCTTCACTTACTTTTCCCACTGGACATGTTCAATAAAAACTCAGAACTTGGCATAAGCCAATACTTTGGGACACTAATAGTCATTGAAAGTGACCTTGAAGTCCTTACAACTCATATTATTGTTATTTCAAGCATAAAGCACTAATTACCACTACCTATGATTGATACCCTCTAATAAAAAAGTGTAACATTTCACCCTGACCTCCTAAGGTGTATCAAGGAACTTTACGAAGTGTTAAATCTACTCAAGTCATTTTCTACATCATGGGGTTCCATGCTACCTCAGAATGTGGGAGCATTTTTTTCAGAAACTCCTGGAATTTTTCCTTCAATGAACTAGATTCAACTTCTCTTCATAGAGAAAGAATAACATATTCTCCCTAGCCCAGGTCCTATATATCCCAAACTATATCTTCTATCAACCTCTGATCAAGAAATTGGGGAGAGCTCTATTCACCTTCCTCCCATGGCATGGGAGTTTTCTTGGGAGGCATGTTGCTACAAAAAGCAACAGTCACAAAAGGGAACATTTGTACAAAAATCATGAGAAATTTGACCAATGGAATCAAATACAAATAAATCAAACTCATCATAACAATCAAATAAAAAACTACTTCACTCCCACCTAATGTTCGTGTGTATTCTGCAGCCTGCACATCCCACCTATAGTAGAATTCTAAAAAATAATCTCAATATCCCATGGTGACTCAAGGTCTTTCACAAAAGGTACAATTCCAGAACCCTACTCATGTCTATAACATAGTTTCCCAATAGTCCTCTATCCTGTCTAATCAGGCTCATCCCAAAATAATAATATAACCTAAGAATATTAACCTACTTCAATACCATTTTATCATGAACCAGATTTGGTTTCCATCATAATCAGTACTTGACTCGGACCATGGCAAGTCCCGAATGATGTTCCCAGACCCATGGGCTTCCACAAGTTCCCAAGAATCATAAATAATTGTTTGGTAACAATTTACCCATGTTATTATACATAAAATAACCAATAATGAAGAATAAATCCAATCTGAAAATTCATGCCAAACAATCCTTAATTAAAATTCTAAACTGAATACAGTATTTATAAAAGACACAAGAAGTCCAAAAATAATGAAAAAAATATCAGCAATAACATCCCATGGACTGCCACATGACAATGGTTCATCGCCCATGAGCCTTCTCTCCAACACCGCACCACAAAAGAAACAAACAAACCAAAAATTCGTCTCCAAAGGCCTTTCTCTTACCTGTGTCAAATATAATAAATTCTACAAACACCCAAAGTTGTAATTAGGGTTTAAGCCTATTCCCAATAAGATACAACCCAAACAGATTGTATGTGATAAACATCGTAAGATAAAAATCATTCCATTTTTTATAACAAAAAATTATAGAAAATTTTTCTATAGAATGTAACCATAATTGAAAAATGTTTTGAATGGTTAACATTAATGAATGAAAATTTTTAAATAAAACATCAAAGATACTTAATTTTTCATCCAAACACACCATAGTCGAAAGGGAAATACCATGTACTAAATGAGCACTAAACACGGGAAAACCCCAAGTCACTAGTTTGTTGTGAGCCCCAGGCACCACATATCTTGGTGTGAAAGTAACCATATCAATATCTGTTATCATTAAAAATTAACTCTTAGGGAACATACCGATAACCTAGTGATCCAAAATCACCACCATTATAGTTTTTTTAGTGTTTTAAAATTCAAACATGCTAAGTGAGACAGGGAGAAAACCACTCTGGATCACTAGAATATTAGTACACGTCCGCCCACCTAGATACCTGGGTTTCCCTATTTGTAATAAAAAAAGTTCCACATGCTATCAAATTTCATTTTCATATAAAACACCATTTCAGGTCATAAATACAAAAATATTATCAAAAAATTCTTTTCACCCACTGTGTAATTCAATAAACCTATTAGAATTTTCATAAAACAATTTCAAGAAATACCATGATTCTTTGCACATAAATTTTTTCAAAAACCACTATTTTGAAAAAAAAATCATACCAAAATCACACCCAACCATTGTTTTCATCCTTGAAAAATTTAATAAGATCATTTCATGAACCATAAAAACACCCCAATTGATACATCATGGGACACAAAATAAAAAAACTATTTTTTTGCACAAAAACGCCACTTTGAAATCAACAACTTAACAAATCTACCAAAAAATAATTTAGCATCGAAAAAATGGAAGAAGAATATGCTGAAAATATAAATCAAGAAAATATAAATCATCATGGTATGCTTACACATGGAATCACCAACCATATATGTCAAAAACATCGAATCCTTATACGAAACATCAATTCTACCACTGCCGGAACACAAGGGAGTGAAAACATACCTAAAACCCCATGATTGTTCCGAGAAAGTACAAATAAAACCCTAGGTATGAAACCATAGTTTTTGGAAATTTGGAACATCAAGAAGGAGGGGAGAAACCCTAAGGAGATGAAAGGAACAATAGAGGAATTCAAATACTAGAGAATCCTTGAAGAAATCCCCACAAATACACCAATAGTTGAATCTCCAAGAATCCAAAATTGAAAGGGTGGTTCAAATAAGGCCTAATAGATTGATTGGGCACTAAAATGTGGGTAAAAGTGTAAAAATGAAAGATTTATTAAATCAAAAAATGCCCTTTACAAATCTAGACAGTTTGAGAAATGTTAAGAAAAATCACCCTAATCTGTGATGAATATGAGCTCCAAAGAGTGAAAATGTAACATTGGATTGAGCCTAGGGTTTTTGGCCTCGAGTGGAAGGTGGAATGACTGAAATTTTAAAAAAAATTAATGGTATATAAAAGAAATTTATTACTTTTATAAATATAGAAATAGGCTCACGGGTTGGCCCAATGCATAAATAAATCATCCCAATCCACCATGATTATGAGTTCTTAAGGGTACCAAATGGATATAGTGGTTTGAATAGGTTAGTGTAGGCCAAGTGGAAAGTATAATAGGTGAAAAATCATGAAAAACAAAGGAGTTATAAAATAAAGAAATTTTGTTTTTAAATCTGGAAATGGACTCAAGGTTTGGCCCAAATCTTGATGAAACCATCGTTTTCTCCAAAAAATTCATGGGAAACCTCCAACAACAAAGAAATAATAGAAATTATATGAAAACTAAATTTATAATAAGTCATTTATGTGAAAAAAAAACTTTTTTAAACTTCTTATTGAATCATTTTTGTTTCCTTTCTTTCTTTGAGTAGCAATTAAATATCCCTTTATTCCCCAGGATTCAAACATCTTGTGTTTCTACTTATTGAGAATGAAATAGTTACTTCAGAAGACTCAAAAGAACATAAATGATTCCTTCTCTCCATACCATATCTCAAATGGGGTATTATCATCTTTTTGACATAGTAATTCTCTATTTGATGTGTAGACATATTTCATCACTTCTTCTTTCCAAAAGTTATTTGTAAGGTCTTTCTCAATAATAACGGTTCCCGCCATGTTGTTGATAATTCAATTTCATCTCTCTACTACTCCATTCTAGTGTGGTTTTTTATAGTTGTAACTTGGTGTCTTATCCCAGGTTTCTTAAGATAATCCATTACTTAGATATTTGTGAAATAGATTCCATTATGTATTCTAATCATTAGTATTTTATGACCTAGCATCTTCTCACCTTCTTTTTGATATCATGTAATGAAACTAAACACCTTAGAATTTTTGGTGATTAATGATACCCACACCATTCTACTAAAAGCGTTAATTAAGTGGAAAAATATTCTTCTCCCATCAATATATCATGGTGAAATAGGTCCTCACGCATTAATATGCATCAGCTCAATCCGTCTTGTTTACCTTTTCTCTTTTTCCTTATATGTCTTTCGAATGATCTTCCATTGTTGACCAACATCACACGTATGAGTATACTCATGTGATAATATAGGGAGGTCATTAGTAGCATCATATTACACTCGATCTCCCAAATTTGTTTGGCTTAAGTGTCCAATACGTTTATTCTATAAAATGGTTTCTTCTTCCTTGGATAGAAAGCACATATCTTTTTCTCCCATCACAAGAAAGATATTTCATTTCATTTTTGTCCTAAAAAATAATGGAACTAAATTTTTCCTTGGTGACACATAGTTTCTTTGAAAATCTTATGGAATTTATTGATTCATATAATTGACTGAAACTAAAAAAGTTGTGACTGAGACCTTCAACAACTAAGACATCAGCATATATACTGTCTTTTTCCACAAAAATGGATTTTCCCGATACAAAAATCTCCATGCCTTCATCATTACAAAACCTTATGATTCTTTCCTTGTAATTTTTTATTCTAGTCACCAAATCCATATTTCCTATCATATGTGAGGTCCATCTAGTATCAATGAACCATTTTCTAGTTTGATCTGATGATTTAAAATAAATCTCTATGAACACTTCATTTTTACATTTCTTCATTTTATCCATGTTTTTTGAATTTATACTTGGTATGGATTGATAATCAGGATTTTATTTGAATTATGATCTACTGTCTTCATCTTATAATGCTAAAAAATTGATTTTTCATCTTCATCTCATTTGATGATTTAATGAATTGCTTCTTAGGAACATATTTAATTTATTTTGGAACATTTCTCTGAATGGTCGATGAGTATCATCTTTCCATGTTCCAGAATCCTCCACACCTGATATAGTGACCATTAAATGAACTACTATAAAATTGAGTTCGGTATGGATTTATCTATTTATATTGTTCCCCTTGGAACCTCAGGGATATGGAATATACACTTTGTGAGTTTAACATTTTTTTCAAAATAATTACATCTAATTCGAGGTTCATTTTTTTTGAAATATTACACTACTATTTCTCCCTCAGGTTCTATGAATATTCTAATACTGATTTGTACCAAAATAAATCATCATCCTCAGAGTGGGAGATTTTGTTTTATCATCAACTATTACTTCTTTATGCTTACAATAAATCCTCATACTAGTTGTGTCATTTTGATCAACCATTTTTCTTTAATGACACTAATTTTTCTGCTTCACTAGAATTAGGAATTCAAATATTAATTTTTTATTGCATGTGTATCCTACTTTATAGGAATCGAGAGTTTCTCATTATCTTTCACTTTGGATGAATACTTATTTCAAGGAATTTCATCATTTAATTCATCATCATCTTCAAACTTCTTAGGACACTTTACAGTAAAATGTTCAAACTTTCCACATTAATAGCATTCTAGTGAAATCTTACCTTTGAACCTTCCTCTTCCTCTTTAATAATTTGAGGATATAAATGAAATGACATCATACAAATTTCCTTCGTCCTAATTATCTTAAATAGAGCGATTATTCAGGGAATTTAATAGCTCTTCTTTTGACTTATCATTTTTCATAGCATCATTATCATTATTTATAATTTCATATGAAACAAGACTACTATTAAAGTTATCTAATGTCAACTCCTTCATATATTTATATTCTAATAAAAAACCATCAGATTAAACTGAGGTGGATGTTTTTTCAAGATGAGCTTTAAAATATTTATACCTTCAATAATTTCTCCATGGTCATGCATATCTTCCATGAAAACATATACCCTATCTAATATTATATGAACAAACTCATTATGGTTCATTCTGTGATCCCCATAATTTCTCCATATAACAAGTAGATTTTCCAACATAGCACATGATTTTTTATATGACATTGAATTCACATAGATTTTATTTTATTGGGATCTCCCAAAAGCATTAATCCATTTAGCATCATCATCTAGTTCCCTTCATCCAGATTCTAATAAAGTACCCCTGTCTATATTAGTTGATATTCCATGCATGTCTGTAGTAAATAAATCCATTCCAAATGATCAGAAGTATTGTTGCATCCAATTCTTCTATAGTTGAAAATTGTTTCCATCGACGATCAAAATCCCTTTATAATTGACCACCTCTATTTCCTCAACGGTGATAGAACCACTAACTTTCAATGTAATTTTCGTACCAATTGTTAGGACCACTATGTCAAATGGATAAATATGGGGTGGATTAGGGTATGAAAGATTAAAACTACTTCTCCATCAGATCTTATTTCAATATTGAACAATGCACATTCTTCTCTTTCTCACATAGAATTATATGAATAGAAATGAAATCATGCATAGAACATGGTGATTTTACTTGGTTCACCCTTAGTAAGATATATCCAAAGAGCATACAATGGTGATATATCGATATACCAAATCCCATAAGGATCACTTCAAAATTACAAGGTTTGGGTAGATCACTTCTATGCCCTGTCTCACTGCCTTTACAGGATTTAGGGTCTTCTCACTATATTCCTCAAGATCACTCCCTGTGTCTCTTTCTCTGGCTCACTCCCAGTGGAAAAGATCCACATCTTCCACTTTATTCTCTCACTACTCTTGGAAGGGATCCAATCATAGTTTATGGATTCATTGGCCCACTGATTTTCATGAAAGAGAACACCATCAACTGTATATAGATGAACTTTTGATATATCGTTTTCACTCATATATGAAATATAGTTTTCCATATACTATTAGTTATTGTAAATTGATTTTGAAAATATTTTTAGTCCCTTAGCGAACATCCTTGCTTCCCCCATGAACTGATCTTCACCATGTGGTGTGAGTGCTTCATAGACCACCTCTTCTATAGACTTACACTTCTCCATAGACAGTTTCCTCATCTGGATACCATTTTCTCCACCATGGACATCCTCCTCTTCCACATACCATACTCATTCATTGGATTGTCTCCTATTCCATGTACAATCGTCCATCAAGAGCAATAGATCCCTAGAAACCACCTTTCATGAACTCTCCCCACAAACCAAAAAACCCTTAACAGAATCCTCCCCCAAAAACTCTTCTCTTTCACAGAATTAATTCCCTCTGAACCACTTCAGACTTAGCGTAATTATTCCAGAATAAAATATGGTTTCTAATGAAAATATCTATGCATAATGATGGGATTAGATCTACTTATAATGATAAATATATTTGAAAATATCATTAATCTATTTTACACAAATATTTGATGTGGTACATCCCATCACCATGTACCATGATCCTCCCATGAACTATTATTCCTTTAATAGTCTGTGTAGTGCTTTGATCCTCTTCAACAACTGATCTCTTTCGTGAATGAAACTCTACCTCTCAGTCATTCACAATGACACTCTCGGGAACCATTTTCCTCTCCGGAACTAAAAATGTATCATGAACCATTTCTCTTATTCGGTCCACATACATCACTTTGAGATCCTTGTAGTGTCCTTTTTAGTCTACATAGCACTACTCTACATAAGTCCTTACTCTCCTGATTTCCCAAAGTCATTATGCGCATGACCTTTTGTGTTTCATGAACATTCTGTCATGATCTTTGAACTGTTTACTCCTACGCATAAATCTAACATTTTCTAAAAAAAACTCCTTCTTTTGAGGCCTTAAATTTTGGTAAATAATGGGAAATTTTTCCACTACAAACAACTACTTTGGCAACCCCCAACCGTACTCATTCACGACAATCTTGCTTTGTCAACAAAAAAATCACACCTAAAACATGGAGAGGTTGTCTTGAGATATTTAAATCCAATATTATTCTTATCAACCAATATTATATTATCAATATAATATTTATTATCATTGAATAAAACAAAAACAAAATTTAATTTTATAAAAGCAATACTTCTTTAGAATAAGACGATCATGTAAATTTTATCAATGCATTAGTGGATAAACGTTCTCTTTATTTAAAATTTAAATTATGAAAAATGTAAAATATGTGGGATAAATAAATTAATAAATTAATAATAACATTTTATTATCATCATAATCTCTAATTATATATCCCTTCAATAACTTTGTATAAGATCTAATCATAATATATGCTCTAGTAGGAGTCGTGGGTGGTGATTCAGCTATCTTGGATCTCATGAAAATTAACATGAGAATGAACTTCTCCATCATATGAATTATCATATACCATAATTGTTTGATGACATATTTGGATTGGATTAGGGAAAATCGTTGTTAAAATTCCTCATTTCTAAGCTTAGATAAATGATCTTCATAATAATGATTTATAAAACTTGTTTTTATTTCATTCCTTTTTACTTAAAGATTTCTTAATATAGTTACTACCTTTATACTAGATAATTTAAAGGATATATTATAATTGTTAAATTTAATAATTTTATATGAAATTATAATGGTTTGATTTTAGTATTTTTTACATGTTAAACAAGATATTTCTCACAATAAGATTTAAAATATAAAATATGGTAAATTATTTTGGTGTTATACTCCCCAAAGCTATAATGTCATTAAAAATTTAGACAAAAAACAAACAAAAAATAACAATTTCATGAAATATTTTGTTTTATTCATGAATATATATGTATTTAGACCCAAAGGATGTGACTTATCTTTGATGTATCAAAACACTTCCCCATAGAAGACATGATTCATTTCAATAAACATCAAATAAAATACCATCTTCCAGATAATGAAGAAAATGATCACTGGCCATCTTCTCCTTAAAATAATAAAATGTAGCCTGGAATTGGTTATCCTAAAAAATATATCAATCCTTTCTATTCAAATATATTAGTGGGTATTGAATCCAAGATAATTTAAGTATGAACCTCCAAAAACAGAAAGTAAGACCAAGAAAATTTCACATCTCCAAAAAATTCTAACTGTATACCACATAAAAACATTCTAAACATTCGAATGATGAATAGATTATCAATTTTGATATATGCATGTCCCAATAAATCAACCTCACAGACCCATACCTTACTATACGGAACCAAAATTTTCACTCAAGAATCTGGGGCCAAAAACATAATATTTATATATCTAGATTTGATACTGATAAACTAACCCATTTTCAATCACCTAAATCATACAACATCAAAAATAAATATTGTACCACTTACATACCAACAGAACCTTTAGGTTTATAATTTTAATGAATTTTAAAATACTCTTACATAAAAATACATATGTCCTCAAGTTAGTATTTCTCCCACCAATTCATTTTTTTCTTATTTCACATTATGTTATCAATATTTCCCATAAATTTATTCACACATGAAAGCATTAAAGTCATAATTCATTCAAAATCAATCTTCATAAGCTATGGAAATGTAAAACATAATAATAATGGTCTTAAAAACATAGTAAGGGTAAATATAACCATTAAAAATTGAATGTCATCAATGGGAATAAGATGAGTATAATGGTATGATAACAAAATCAAATTTCATGAGCTTAACATAAGAGAATTTGTAACCATAAAAACATGGGTCATAAATCATGAAACATGGTATAAATATTTAATATAAGATAAGCATCGTATAAATCAATAATCATGATCCATGTGAAATCAATCCTTGAAAAAGGATTCATTAGAACATTATCGTATAATAAATAAAATATATTTGTAACCCAGAACATCATTTTCATATAACTCTTTCAAATAGAATAACTAACCAGGTAAATTTTAGTAATCCTATTGGAGAAACTGCTAACTGTTTAACTCTATCCCATTACACAATGCATTAAAGAGCTATATCAGGTTCACACATCATCATGAGCTATATTTGAATCACTCATCATCATAAAAAAATTCCAAGATCAATAACATAATCATTACACATGATTTATTTAATTTTTCAATATTAAAAATAACATTGTTCTTTCAATGATTAATTTACACTTGAAAAAGAAATGGGATCCCTGACAATCTCTTGAAAAAAATCTCAATCCATCAACATAAAGATTATGTATAGTATAATGAATCAAATTACTATTATTTTATAAGAAACATCATGGTTTATTGTGATTGGTGAATAGAAATAACATCAACATATCTTTAAAAACATTATGGAGAGAAATACCCTTTACACTTTGAAAATAACTTTTAAAATTTAAAATGAAAAAGTATTTTGAAAACCCTATTCTTTGTAAATAACCATGAAAATTATAAGGTAATATTTAATTAAAATAATGGTCATGATGGTGGGAATATCTATTAATGTCATAATCATTAAAAAATATTTTCTTCACACCATTGAAAAAAGTACCTAATTCTTAAAATGAAAAGAGGATTATTTTTAAACCGTTTATCAAAATTAAAACATGGGTAAAATGGATTTATATATTTATTGGAGAATATTAAAAAAATCTATAAATATTTGAAAATATGGATATTCAATAAAAACATTATCATCCAAATTATAAAACATATAAATTTTTTCCTTAAACATTATTCTTTTGTGTCTTGAGTACTTAAATAGATGAAAATCAATGGGAAAATGTAATATCTATAAATAACCAAAATTGATTAAATAATATAATATTATTTATAGGTATAACATAAAATTTCATCATAATAATGTTAATCATAAATATTCCCAGTGGTGATTGATATTGTGACATAAATCTCTTACTACATTGGACGCTTTTGAATCATAACCATCTTGAATGAATAACATCAAATTAAACATTGGATTTTATGAAAGTATGTATATTAATTGTATTAAATTTCAAAGGGTGAGTATATAAACTTATAAAAAATATATTTGCAAAACATAAACATATATCTCAAAGAAAGATAATTTGAGATGAATAACACATACAAAAATCATATCATTAAATTGAGAATTAATCGATGGAGTATATTTTTTTAATAAATGTAAATTAGAAAAACTATAAATAAAATATAAATAAAAAAATTACACTTCACACAAAATCATTTCATAATATAACTAATGAAGAATTAGTATAACCCAATCAATGAAAATCGAGTTATGAAAAACTTACCATATGGTAATATTCAAGTCAAATCCCCTTAGATAAAATAATTTTCATTATAACCTTAAATAACATGAAGTAGGAAATGGTAATGATATAATATGGAAAAAAGGAAATATATACACTTTATAAATAATATTAGTTATATAAAATTATAATATTTCTCAATGAATGAAAATTGAGATGAAATCCCTTGCCTATATTAGGGAACTTCACAGTATGTCTTTAACTCCTCTATAAGAAACTTAATCAATTATTTTCTCATTTATTTAAGAATTAAACATTTATTAATTTGGTATTAAACCATTTATTTTTTTATTACAATGAAATATTAAATTACATAATCATTTTTGTCCAGGTCGGGTTTATTGAAGACGTTGGGTTCACAAATTCAAAATAGCTTCAGTATGTTGACAGTGGTGAAATTTTACACTATTACATAATATCTCGATTAAAAATAATGAAATAATTATAATTTCATTAAATTAATTCTTCTTCTAAAACCAACCTTGAAATATGGTTATGATAAATGAATTATGTTACAATCAAGGAGATGGTAGGTTGTATGTACGCATGAGTAACATTTCATTTTTTTAAAAGAAAATGAAAGAAAGAGGGTAAGTATCGTTTTATCATTAAATAATAATTATTATATCATAAATATCATATTATATATATATAAAAACTTATATATACCATCCCTTTGGTGTGGTGATGAAAAATGTATCATATCGCTTTGTGGAGGTGGTAATCCACACGTACGCATAAATGATTTTATCATTTTTCAAATAATGGAAAGGTAAGAAAATAAATGATATATTATATTTGAATAATGATAATTATTTTAATAATATCATATACATATACATTATACCCATCATTATGACCATCATTGATAGTTGGTTAAAGAAAATGAATTCCATTTGTTTGTGAGGAGGTAGTACTCTGTACACACAAATGATGATTTCATTTCTTATTTGATGGAAGATGTGATTTATATAGTCAATTAACATAACATAACAATATATAATTATATGTAATAAAATGGTTTTATTATTTCATCATGGTTTAATATGATTTAAATAATCTAGAAAAATAATAAAACTAAAACATTTAGTTAAATGCTATACCTCTTCTTTGGATAATCTCTTTTTATTTACACCTTAATCCCTATAGGGTTAGTATTTTTCAAAAAGAAAATAAATCTATAACATGGGTAGGTATGTTTTGAATGTATTTTGTATGGTATTTTCTAACCAAAAATTGTCTTAAGGTGTGCAAATGAGAGGATAGATTGTGTCCTCTTATTAGCGTGGGAGGGGAACTTTTGGAAATATATGAAATATTATAATATAATATGTGTCTAAATCATGTGATATAGTTAAAAAATGAAAATTTATAAGGATAAAAAGAGGGTATGGTATAAATATAATAATCTAACAAAAATTATAGAAGTTTATATTAGATTTTACAAATTATCTATTGGTTAAACCACTTGGATAAACAATTCTAACCATAACCACGACAATGAATTTATAAATATTAAAGGGTTATAATTTTTCATATAAGGTGAAAATTGGATAATTAATTGGAAATTGTTGAAATTTTAAACAATCTATCATCTCAGTTTTTATGTTGAAATATTTTTATGTTTTTTAAATAATTTAAGAAAATATTATTTAAGATAAATTATAATTATTCATCATTTTAGACATGGTTCAATTAGTTGGATTGTATAGAAGAAAAAATAGAAATGTATTTGTAATGTAAACCTTATAAAAATATATAATTTTTTTATCGATTTGTAAAAAACATCGGACACTATAAATCACCCATACAATATTACTTTTTCAATTTAAAAATCATTTACTTGATATTTCTATTGTTTACACAAGCACTATGTCATCATTTTTTATGAATTTAAGGTAATTATTTAATCATTAAAAATGAAAAATAAATTACATTAACAAAAAATTCTCTTTCAAATAATCATTTGTAACTGAACATAAAATATTTTTTCCATTTAAAAAAATATTAAAAATAAGAGAGTTACATTTTTTGACTTAATCCTTTACGTGAAATATTATATGGGTAAAAATAAAAGTAAAATGAAAAATGATGTCCATATTTTCAAATTTTGGATTACAATTGAAGGAATAAACTCATATAACTAAATTAAATCAAGTGTTTAAATGCATTCTAATCCTTATAAAAATGGTTTTAACCCTAATTAACAAATTTTCCTTCTCTGTCGTAACCTAAATAAACTTTTCTTACTATTAAAATTTAAAAAAATAGTTATTCTTATAAAATAATATTAATTATTTTGAAAAAAAATATAGAATATATTTTATCTAATTCAATTCAAATAAATGATAGAATTAAAATTAATATTAAACCCTCAAAACATGATGAAAATAGATTTTCCAGGGAAAAAACCTTTTAAGTTTAAATTTTTTTATATAAAAATCAAGTGTAATATTAATTATAATAACGTTTAATAGATTTTATTTAATAAAACTTCAGTTATGTAATTTTAAAAATAATATGAAATACAATTTTAATTCTAAATTACATTAAATGAAAATACACTTCTCAATAAAAATAGATATTTTTAACTATTCATTACAAATTAAAACTATTATGAGAATTCTCATAAAATCAACTGATTATAATTTTTTCCTATTAAGTAAAAATTATAACTTTCTCATGAGATAAAATTTATAAATGTTCTATAAATTAATTATAATATATGCTCACAAAAATTGTTTAAAATAATATTTGTTGAATACATATTTTTAAAGCATCAAATGAATTTATGGAAAAATTGACTTTAATTTATTAATATTTAATAAAAGTGATTAATATTTAAATGTTTTTCTCATAATTGTTTTAATCCAATTCATAATGCAATTAATCCAATTCATAATACAACCAAGCCTATTCATACCCTCCAATTTCATAATGTGGTTAATAATATCCATACCCAACAATTTAATAAGTATTTTATAACTATTACATTTAAATAATAATAATATTTCATGGTTTCTAATGATATTTGTTATTTGTTGTATATATAAACAAATATAGTGTTCTTTTAAAATATCAAGATATTATATTATACCCCCTCCCATAATAAATTTCTTCCTCATAGTTTTAACTTGACCTCGGTAATAAAGGATTTGAGCATTGAAATTACATTTATTGAAATCCCACATTGTAAAAAAGGGTTAAAAAATATGTAAAACATCCTTTAATAAATAATAAAAGGGAAATAATAAGTTCATATGCAATAATACATAAATGGTTTCAAAATAAGTGAATATTAGTGGGATGTGAAAATATGGACATATAGGAAAAACATAATTTCCAAATAATGATGGACAGTGATAAGGAAAAAGAAAAATCATGAGAAGGTAAATGGACACTAAAATATAAAAAATTATCTGTAAAAAAGGCCATCAATTCATCTAAAATTAGGGTAATATGATATCATTTTGTTTCATGATTCTTTTTCCCATAGTGGAGTAATTATTTTACCATATATATTAAGAAAAAAAGTGAATATACTTTTTTGGGATGTATAATTTCATTATTTAATCAATTTCCACCATAATATAATAATTGAATACAAATAATTATTATTTAATGTGAATTTTTCATACATAAAGAACTAATGTAAACAACTAATGGATCACATAATCCAAAAAAGTATAACAAGTTTTTCCTCATTTCATTACATACAAAACTAAATATATGTTTAGCATAAGGTTAGATAATAAACAAACTATTAAAAATTTATATGATGTAATAATATATTAATCTTCAAAATTCATCAATAATACCTAATGTGAAACATATATCACTTCTTAAATATATAACCCTATATACTAATTAACCTCAATAACCAAAAAATTAATGAATATTTTATTCACAAATGTTATATCATACCCTTCATCATCCATCTCCAAATATTTAATATATATTTTTTCAAAATAATCTTTCATGATAAAACACATGATACACATAAGGTTTAATTGTACATTATCCCAATGAAACGTCACCCATAATATCATTAATAATTTTAAAATACCATTAAAAAACCTCAAAAAAGGTTTTTATGTCATTTAAATTATGATGAACATTAAACATATAAACCTGGGACGGTGTCAATAACTTCTTAATTTATCCTCACATTAATACATCCTAAAATATAATGTTACATAAATCCTTACACAGATACTAACTATAAGATCATGAAACTCGCAATTTTGGATCATGTGATAATAACCTAATATTTAAATTAACATATTTAATACCTTCCAATCATACATAAAGTATTACATCAAAAGTGTATATTAAATTAATTATAGAACCAATGAATTTTTAGTTTTAGAGTTTTATATAATTTGAAAAAAAACAATTACATAACAATACTTATGTCTTCAAGAGGTAATTTCTCCCAATATTCCCCTATTTTATTATTTCAGATTAATTATTCAACAAGTCTAATAAAATTCTTCACACATGAAAAATTTCATGAAATAATTCATTAAACATCAATCATTATAACCCAGGGAAATGGGAAACATAATAACGGTGAGATAAAATGCACATTATGCATAAATATAATCACTAAGAATTGAATTTAATCAGTGATAATAAGATTAGAAAAAGTTTATTATTACCTAATCAAAGTTCATGAGAATAACATATAATAATCCATACCAATCCAAACATGGATCATAAATCATGCAACATGGAATAAAGCTTTAACAAAATGCAAGAGTCAGATAAGTCAATATTCATAATCCATGCGAAAACAAACCTTGAATAAATGGTACATTATAAGATGATGTAAGAACAATGAAAAAATATTGGTAACTTCGAACATCATTTTCCTATCACTCTTAAAGTAACTCTTACTAATGGAATGTCCTACCTAGTAAATTTTTATAATCTCTTGGGAGAAAGCTATAATAGGTTAAATCTATCCCACTACCTAATGAATAGGAGAGAAATATCTAGTCCACCCATAATCAAGGGATATATCGGGCATATTCATTAGAATAAACAATTTCCATGAACAATAACATAGTCATAACACATGAAATATTAAATTTTGGAACATAAAATAACCATTTTTATTCATATCATTATTTAACCTAGCAAACGAAATAGGTTCCATGAAAATTTATTTTATAAAATCATAATCCATCCAAATAAAAAATAATGGATGTTGTTGATAGTGAATATAAATAAAATTGAACTATTTTTTAAATCAAATTTGAGGTAAGTATCCTTTCCAATTTGAAAACCCTTAATAAAAACTAAAAAATCAAAAAATATTGTGAAAATAGTTTTATATTAAAATAACTTCCAAAATTATAGAATAATATTTAAAGAAAATAACGGTTATGATGGTCATAAAATATGTATATGTTAAAAAAATTAAAAAACTTATGTTCACATTTTTTTAAAAATATTACTATTCTCATAAAAAAATAAGAAGATTATTTTTAAATATTTTCATAAGAACTATATAATGGGTAGAAATGAATTTAAGCATTCATTTTATAATAGTAAAAATATATAGTGAGATTTTTTGGAAAACATGTAAATATAAGAAAGAATTCCTTATAGAATAGTAAAATATCGTTGGTTTTACATAAAAACTATTTTAAAGTTTCTTGAGTTCTTAAAGTGTGGAGAATGAAAGAGAAACATGTAATATATAGAAATAAATAAAAATAGAATAGATTTTATTAAACTCTTGAGTGGTATATCATAAAATTTCATCATTGACAAATTAATCATAAACAGTCTCAGTAATAAATGATATTGTAATATAATTCCCTTGAAACTTTGGTAACTTTTTAATTTTAAGTTACATGAAATAATCACATAAAATGAAACATTAAATATTAATAATATAAGTAGATGAATTATATAACATGTAAAATTAGTAGTATATACACCTCATAAAATTGGATAAGTACATAACATAAACATATGTCCTGTAGAAAATGAATTTAGGAAAAATAACTCTTAAAAAGATCATATCATTAAATTGTGAATTATTAAATAAATATATCATGTGTAACAAATGAAAATACACATTAAAATTTTAAATATAGCATAAATAAAAAAATATCATTTCACACGTAATTTTTTCATAATATAATAATTGAAGAGGTCATAGAACCCTATAAAATAAATTTTTGTTCTGAATCCATTACCACTTGGTAAGTTTCATGTCAAATCCCCTTGGATGAAATAATTTGAATTATATAAAAAAAATATAAATTATGAAATATTTATAATATAACATGTAAAATGGTATTTTATATATCATATAAAATAAATAAGGTGTATAATAGTAAAATATGACTCAATGAATGGAAATTGAGAAAAAATCCCTTAACTATAGTCCAGACTAGTAATGTATGTGTTTTAAATCATGTATAATAAACATACATAAATTATTTATTTATTTAATAAAATTTTAAATTTTTAATAATTTACCATTAAAATATTTCTCACATTTATTATTAGTTCCTTTTTAATTAATCAATCTGGTTTTTCCCTATCCGGTCATTTGAGGATGTTTGGTTTATAATTTCAAAGTGGCTTTAGTATGTTGACAATGGTAAAAGGTGTTATTATTTAAAAATATCGAGCATAATAATAATGAAAAAATTGTCTTTTTTATAAATTAATTTCACTTTAAAACCCAAATATGTTATATGGTAATGTAAAATTAATTTCATTATAATCAAGGAGATGGTAGGTCGTACGTACAGATGAGTAACATTTCTATTTTAAAATTCCATGAAGGAAATAAGGTAGGTATACTTTTATCTTTATATAATTATGATTATATCATAAATATTATATTATATCATAAAATAAATTTATGTATATCAATAATGTGATGCAGTGATGAAAAAGAATCACATCGATTCGTGGAGCTGGTAATCCACATGCACGCATGAAAGACGTTGTCATTTCTCAAAGGAAGGAGAGGTACGAAAATAAATCATATCCTTTCTTTATAGGAATAAAAAATTATTGAATATAATATATATATATATATATATTAAATCTATCATTATAAATATTTATGATTTGAGGTGATGGAAAATGAATATAATTAGTTCACGAGGCGATGGTCCTCCATACATATGAATGTTGGATTCATTCCCCATTTGACAGAGGAGGATATGGACATAAGTTATGAAAAATAATAATATCTTCTCCAAATATTCAACATAAAAGTGAAATTATTTTATCATAGTATAGTTATATTTCAATGATGTAGAATATAAATAAAACAAAAACATTCAGTTAAAATCTATATTTCTTCATCAGACAAAAACCTTTTTCTATATCAAAATCCATCATAATATGGAATTATACCAAACAAAAGTCCTCTATAATAAGAGTCGATACCTTAGGAAGGGATTTGGGTAGGGATTGGACAAACCAAATTCCCTTCATGTGTGTATAAGAGGTGATAAGGGTGTTATTTTTTAAGTGAGGGGAGGGTAACTTTGGAAAATGCCTGAAATATTATAATATAATATATGTCTAACTCGTGTAAAATGATTCAAAATTATATTTATTATAATTTAAAGATTATAAGGTCTTAATATAATCATAAAATAAAAATTAAATAGGTTTATATATTCATTTAGACCTTATTTTTTAGTTTAACGCCTTCGTTATCCAATTTTAACCATAATTGTGATAATGAATTTTTCAATAATAAAGGTATATAATTTTACTTATAAGATAAAAATTGACATGTAATTAGACAAGGGATGGTAGTGTAAACAATTTCTCTACCTAATTGGCATTTTTACACTATTCATTTAGAATAACTTTAGACCAAAGAAGATAGAAATAAATTTTAAATATCAAAATTTTACACAAACCTAATATGTTAGATTGATATTTAAATTTTTTGGAACACTAAATATCACCAATACAATATTACTTTTAGAGATTTTAAAATCATTTACATGATATTTCTAGTACATTATATAGAAATGTGTTGACATTGTGTAAGCATTTAGGGTAATTATATCCTCAGTAAAATTAATAAGAAATTCCATGATTAAAAAATAATTTATATTTTAAATAACCATTTCTAACCAAACATTATTCGTTTTTATTTATTTCACAAAATATTAAAATTAATAGTGTCTTATTTTTGACATTATCCTTTTATAAAAATATTATAAAGGTTAATATCAAATATAAATGGATATAAAATAACATATATTATAAGTTTTGATGATTATGAAATAAATAGTTATCCAATGAAATTAGTAAATTTTTTGACTAAATTTGAAGGCTTATCACATTAATGTCAACATATATTAACTTATTTTACATTTACCGCGGTAAAAAAAATTATTTATGGCTACAATTTATAATCATCAAAAATTAAGTTGAAATTATTAACAAATATTAATTATTATGATTAAAAATATTTAATCTATTTTATCAAATTAAATTCACATAATTGGAATAATTTTTTAAAAAATTAGACCCAAAAATTTTTATAAAGACTGGTTTTCTGAAGAAAAAAAATGCATTTTTTGTATAAAATTGATTTTATACTTTATTTAATTAAAATTTTGATTCCAATAATATTTATTGTATTATTTTTAATCAAAATGTATAAATTAAATTTTAAAAAAAATCCAAAATAGAAGGTAAATTTGTATGTACATGAAAAAAAAAGAATAATTTTCAATCAAAATCAATATTTTTCACTATTCATTGAAAAACAAAACCTTTCAAACAAATTTTAAAAAATAATTTTAAGATAATTTTGACATGATGGAATGAAAAATGATATAATTTTTAACAATAAAATTTCCAAATTTTCTATAAATTAATTATAATATTCACTCACAAAAAAAAATAGAACCCATTTATGAGGAAATCATATGTTTGAAGCCTAGATTGACTATTGAAAAACTGAGGGATTGTTTATTAATAATTTTTTATTAATGATTAATATTTCACGGTATATTTCATAATACGGTTCTTCATATTAATATCTTCCAATTTCATTATGTGATAAATATTATTCATACAGGCAAATTTAATGGTTAGGTTATAACTAAAACATATAAATTTTAATATTTCTGGATTTGTTTATGCTTGGTGTTTCATTTTTTATATTCTATAAAATGTTGTTTTCTTTTTAAAATATTAGGATATTACATTCTCCCCCACCACATTTAATAAATTGAGTGCTCACAATATTAGCTTGGTCTTTTTAATTAAGGGTTTCACATTTGAAAATACATTTATTGAAAACCACATGTTAAAAAGGGATAGTAATACCCCTTTTAAAAGGTGGAAAATTGAAATAATAAATTCATATATAATAACACATACATGAATTCCACATAATAAAGAATTAGTGGGATGTGAAAATATATACATGGAATAAAAACATAATGTCCAAATACTGATAGAGAGTGAAAGATAAAATTGATCCAAAGAATGTGAATTATCATAAAAATATCAATAAACAAAAAAACATAAACCATTGAGGTGTAAAAAAGACCATTGATCCATTGAAACTGAAGTTAAAAATGCATATTTTTTTAAATTTCATTTTCCCCAAGTAGAAAAAATCCATTAGAGTCTAGATAATGAACAAAAATTAATATACTTACATGTTGAGTATAATTTAATCCTTTAATTAATTTTCACCTCAATATCATCTTTTACTACATAAGATGAGTATTAAAGATGAATTTTTCAGGCTCGAAGAACTAAAATAAACTTCAAACATACCAAATAATTCACAAAAGGTTATAAATTTATTCCTCGTGTATTTAAATATTAACCAAAACTGGAATGGTTAGCATAAGGTAAGATAATATCCCAAATGTGTAAACCTTTATATGAAGAAATAATACATTAATCTCCAAAATTAAACAATAAAACCAAACATGAAACATAGGGCATTCCATAAATGAATAACCATATATCTCAATTAACCTTAATAACCTCCATAATAATTAATGTTTTAACCGCAAATGTTATAAAATACCCTTCATCTTTTTTCTAGTTTTTACAAAAAAATATAGTTTTTATTCTACTAATAATATTGTTAATCTTACATCCCCAAAAATTTAATATATTTTTTCCAAAATAATCCTTCATATTAAACCACATGATACATCAGAGGGTTACTTCTACCTTAATCCAATAAAACATCTCCCAAAATATCATTAATCACTCTAAAATCAAATCACATAAAACATCAAAATGGGTTTTTATTCCATTTAAATTTTGATCAACCTTAAACTTATATAATCATGAAGGTATCCATAGCTTCATCAGATTACCTCACATGAAATAAACTTAATCTCCCAATTTATATAAACATTCCTTCTCATCCCATCTATAATAGAATAGAACTGAGAAACCCAAATCAAGTGCTAAAAATATAATATTTATATCTATGGATTGGATACTGATAAATGTAACCCATCTTCATCCATACAAAACATACAATTTAAAATTTAAATATTGAATCACTTACATAACTAAGTAAATATCATTATTATAGTTTTAGAAAATTATTACAAACATTAACATAACAACACACATTTCATCAAGTGGGAATTTCTCCCACTATTCCCCACATCTCTTATTTCACATTACATCTTCAAGATGTATTATAAAATTATTCACACATGAAACCTTTCAAGACATAATTCATTTAAAATAAATCTTCATATACTGGTGAAATATAAAACATAAGAAGGGTAATCTCAAAAGGTCTATAAGGGTATATATAATCATTAATAATTGAATTCCATCAATGAGAATAACATGATCATCATGATATGATAATATAGTCAATGTTAACGACCTTTTCATAATAGATTTCATAACAAAGAAATTGTGGATCATAAATAATGTAAAATGGGATAAATCATTATCATAAGACATGATTCATATAAGTTTACAATCTAGATCCATGAGAAAATAATACATGAACAAAGGAAACATTTGAACATGATACAAGAATAATGTAAAAAAATTGGTAACTTGGAAGAACATTTTTATAAAACTCTTTCTATCATTCTTACAAATTGGGAAAACCTCCCCAATAAATTCCAATAATATCTTAGGAGAAACTGATAACCGGTTAACTCTGTCCAATTACCCAAGGCATTCAATTCCTATATCGGGCTCATTAATTATCATGAGATATATCAGGCTCAAATTCCATCACAAAAAATAACCCAGAACCATAACATTTTCATTACACATGAAATCTTTCATTTTTCAACATAACATATAGCGAGTCAAACCTTTTATATATAACATTACATGATTTTAAGTATAATTATACAACAAAGTTCAAGCCAAGGATCATTAAGTCTTGTGTCTTGGAAGACTAGGTAAATAAAAAATAAAACATAAGGCTAAAAACATTTCTTTATTTAATCTCCATAAGGATTTTTTAATTTCCTTTTAGCCCTTACATCTACATAGGGTAGCCTGGGGAACACATTAACAAATGGATGAGCTAAAAAGCTAAATAAGGGAATGAACATACGGATATATCTTACACACATGAGTTAGGAGGCATTACATAGTGATAAAAAATCATGGAACATATGAAACAATAACATATAAGAATGAGATCATATAATCACGGAATTATATAAAATTTGGCAGAATCATAAGACATTACTGTATTACGGGTCAAGGATAATCGCCAATCTTGTTTCCCATTTTTGTACGGGTTAAGGCTAATAACCAATCCCATTTCACATCACAACTCATGAGACTTAACTTTAACCAATGCATTGGAGAGATATCTAGGTACACCCATATCATCATTTTCATGAATATTCATTCCATATAAATATTCTTACCACATATATAATCATACATAATCAACCATACATAATCATAAGGGTACCCATGGAAAGAATTGGGTACCATAATCATAACATAAGCATAACCAATGGGCGTATCACAAAAGTGTCCATGAAAGTAAAGGATTAGAACATAAATGGAAGTTCATAGGGTAAAATAGTCATATAACATGGTAAGTGGTTTCAAACATAAGTGACAACATATAAAAAATTTATTTTATAAACATTAGCATTAAAACATTTTAGTTTGGTTTTAGGGAAATTACTATAGAGATTTTAAAATAGAAAATAGGAAAATATTTTATATAAAACCATAATTCAACAAATATGGATTTTAAAAAAAAATTGATTTTATAAATACAATGGTGGCTTAAAACATAGGATAGAGTGCACTTGAAATTGGGTAAATATTTGGGAAGTTTCCTTAAAATGAGTGTGCTTATTGGGAAGTATCGAGGAGGGATTCACTTAAAAGAATGTATATCCCTGAAAAATAATGAGAGATGGATCTTGGAACATGATTTTGGAGCATATAAACATAATTTAGAAATTTTACATAAAAATATAACATAACTACATTTTGGTAAAAATAAAGATAGGGCAACCCGACGGAATAAAGGAAGTTCGGGTAGAATTCATTACGGTTTATCAGCATGGTATCAAGTGTAACTAAGAGGGATGAATGAGAGAGAAAATGGGTTTCTAATCACATATAAATAAATAGGGATGTATGGGGGAGGTGCATAAACATACCCCAACATTTTCAATTACACATAAAATTGCATTATATAGAGGACAATCTTGATTAAGAGTGAAATAGAGAGGATCCCTTACCTTAAATCTGTTTGTGTTCCGAACATTTTATTAAAGACCTGAATAAAAAATTTAGGATTATTAATTAACAATTCCCGAACCCCTTATATATGTAATTGGTTTAGTATAATCCTTTTAAGTTCATTATTGACCGTTTTCATTGGTTATGAGGTTCAAATTCGTTGTTTGGGCTCTTTTGTTTACTTGATTTTAAGGATCAGCTAACTTATATTTATGTTTGGATAAACATGTAAGATGAAAGTGGTGGTCCATAATTGATGTTATATTTTGTTAGTGAACATCCATGAGATTACATGGTTTTAATTTTAATTTGGTTACATAGAGTGAATTTGAACTATTATATAAAACCAAAGTGAAAACTATTTTGGTTAAGTGGTGGGTTTGATTACGAAGAACATGTTTTGATTTATAAATTAATACCATTTGTAAAAAAAGATTACAGAATCAAAATATGATATATTAAATATTTATAATCTGGATCAACCATAACAAAAAGGGTTTCATGACCAGATTAAAAGATGATAATGCAACTTCTTAAACGGTTGTCCTTGAATGTGTTAAATTATCACATCTCTAACGATGCTTTCATTCCATTCAAATAAAAGGTGGGGAAATGGAGATAAGATAATGAAATATCCCATTACAATAAAAAAATTCCATTACATGTATGTTACTGGAGTTATCATACTATTTGGGTGAAGGAAGGTGAGGAATGAAACAAAAAGAAATGAACATAAAAGAAAACAAGGAATTGGAAAGATGAATTTACCTCTTTAAACTTTTTCTTTTGAGAACCTCTTAAGAGGAGAAGTTTTGGTATTTTGAAGAGGCTAGGGAATTTTTGACGTGGTAGTGGATCTTGGGGAGAGATTTGGGAAGAATATTGGAAAGGCACAAGGCTTGAGATGAGTGAAGAGAAGAAGTAAGAATGGGTTGTATTTATAGTGGAGGGGAGGAGGGTTTTCATAATTTTTTAATCATTAGTGTTTATTATATAATCACAAGTCAAGGAATAGTAAGAATTAATTTACCAAGAATAGTAATAAATGCATGTGAATTATATCCAATTGGGATTACATCAGTAGATCATCATCACTGACTCAATTAATCCATCATTTTGCATTTATAGTGAATTATCAGATTTTACTATTCATCGAAGATTCTAGTATTTCAAAAAAATCCCATAATTTCACCACAACAAATTATTGATGTGTAGAATCAAAAAATGAAGTCCATTTTTCAAAAATAATTTTCTAAATATTATTAACATAATATTTAATTTAAATCATTATTTATTATTAAAACTATGTTTTAAAAAATTCATTTACTTATTTTTAAATACAGGTGCATCATAATTTCACTTGATTATTATTTTAATAATGACATAGGTAATGTTACTATTCATTAGGGTATATAATTATTAATAAAGTATGTTACTATTCATAAGGGTAGGTTACTATTCACCCAAAATTTATGTTTTTCATATTGGACTTCAAATAACTTATTGGTCACAACCAGGTATGTAAGATTTTCAAAATTCCAATCACAAAAGTGACTAATCTATGTTTAATGGTCACTTAGAACTTAATAGTTCATTATGTTGTGTTTTCAATTGATTTTATGGTATACTTATGAGAATGGAATTTCCATTGAAAAACATGGGGTCATTACATTTTCCCCCACTTATTAAATTTTTCCCTCAAATTTTCATTTAACATTCTTAGCTATAAACAGGTGAGGGTACTTCTCCTTCATGTCCTCCTCTAGTTCCTTAGTATATTCTTCAAAAAAATTCTATCCAAAACACTTTGACATGGTGGGTTGACTTGTTGCGTAGAACCTTATCTCTTTGTTCCAAAATCATCACTGGGTGCTCCTCATAAGAGAGATCATCTTCCAGCTGCACCACCTTTGAGTTTAGTACATGTGAGGGATCAGGTATGTGCTTCCTCAGGAGTGATACATGAAACACATCATAAACTCAAGCCATATTTGGTGTAAGTTCATGTCGATAGGCCATGTATCCTATAAGGTCAAGGATATCAAAGGTGCCAATGTACCTTGGGCTTATCTTCCCTTTCATTCCAAACCACATGAATCTCTTCCATGGTGATATTTGAAGGAAGACTTTATCTCCAACATCAAACACCAACTCCCTTTGACAGTTGTCAGCGTAGCTCTTTTGCTGACTCTAAGCAGCTTTGATGTTTTTTGGATGACTTTAACCTTCTCTGACATCTCTTACACAAGATTGGGTCCAAGTAACTTTCGTTCTCCAACTTTATCCCAACAGGTTAGAGTTCTTCATTGCTTTCAATAAAGATCATCACACTGAGCCATCTGAATACTCGAGTGGAAGCTATTGTTGTATGAGAACTCAACCAATGGGAGATGCTGATCCCATCCACCATGGAATTATAGAGAGTAGGCTCTCTGTATATCTTCAAGCATCTAAATAGTCCTTTCAGTTTGGTCATCTGTTTGGGGATGAAAGGCCATGATAAAATTTAATTTAGTACTCAAAGCATATTGAAGACTCCTCCAGAATTTAGATGAGAACCTTATATCACGATCAGAGAAAATTGAGAGAGGAACACCAAGAAGTATCACCACATCCTTCACATATGTTTTTTCAAGTTGTTCAAGTGAGAGTTCTTCCCGAATAGCGATAAAACGTGATGTCTTGGTGAGTCGTTCAACCACAACCCATATCGCATTATTTCCCCTCGATATCTTCGGGAGACCCGTAACAAAGTCCATAGTGACATTCATTCATTTCCACATGGGTATAGGCAATGGTTGAATCATCCCTTTGGACTTTTTTTTGCTCTTCTTTAACTTTCTAACATACCATGAATTTTGATATGTATTCCACAATCTCCTTCTTCATGTTATCCCACCAGAAGTGTTCTCGGAGATCATGATACATCTTAGTACACGAGCGATGGATAGTGAATGTTGATCTATGTGTATGGTCTAATAGATCCTTATTTATCCTTGGTGATGAATGCACACAAAGATTCATTCCAAACCAAATCACACCATCATCATTGATATGAAACTCTTGCAGCTTCCCTTCCTTTACTGCATTCACCCTCTTTTATAACTCCACATCATCCCTTTGCGCTTCCTTAATCTTCTCTTGAATGGATGGTTACACAATCATTTTTTATGGTAGGATGTATCCTATGCCCTTATGATTTCTAAATCCATCCTTTTCATATCCAAGAATATAGGGTCTTTATCAATCCATAACATGGATAGAGTATCAGGTTTTTTTCTACTTAGAGCATCAGCTACCTTGTTTTCCTTTCAAGGATGATAGTGGATAAAGAAATCATAATCCTTGATTAGCTTTAACCATCTACTTTAACTCATGTTGAGATCCTTTTGTGTGAATATATAATTTGGGCTCTTGTCATCGGTGTAAATTTCATACTTCACACCATAAAGTTAGTGTCGCCAAATTTTCAATGAAAAAATCATAGCTGCCAACTCTACATCATGAGTCAGGTAGTTCTGCTCATGGATCTTCAACTTCTGGGAGGCATGGGCTATCACATTATCATTTTTTATGAGTACCCAACCTAAGCATTTCTTTAAAGCATCACTGTATATCAAAAAACGTTATCCACTTTTCAGTAATGTGAGTTCAAGTGCAGTGATCAGCCTTCTCTTTAGCGCCTTGAGGCGTACCTCACATTCTTCTATCTAGAAAAACATTACCCCATTCTATGTCATCTTGGTCACTGGGTTTGAAAATCATGAAAAGTTCTTCACAAATCATTTATAATACCCATCTAGGCCCAAAAATCTATGGATATCCGTAACAGAAGATGGCCTGGGACATTATTCAATTGCCTTCATCTTGGAAGGGTCCATATATATCCCTTTGTTGGTGATAACATGCTCTAAGAATGATACTTCCCCCATCCAGAACTCACATTTACTTTACTTTGTATACAACTTCTCCCTTCTCAATGTATTTAACACAATATTCAAATTTTTCTCATGTTCATACTTACTCTTGGATTATATCAGAATATCATCAATAAATACTACCATAAATTATTCAAGGTAATCTCTAAAGACTCTATTCATTGAATTAAGGAAAATAGATGGATCATTAGTGAGTATGAATGGAATCACTATGAACTTATAGTGTCCATACCTCATTTGAAAGGTAGTCTTGGGAATATCTTCATTCCTCAACTTTAATTGATGATATCCCAACCGTAGGTCCACCTTAGGGAAATAACTGGCCCCATGAAGATAATCGAACAATTCATCTATCTATGGTAGGGGATACTTGTTATTTATCGTGATTTTATTGAGATCACAATAATCAATGCATAGGAACATTGATCCACCATTCTTCTTGATGAAGAGGGGCGACACACCCCATGGTGAGGCACTGATGCGTATAAAACCCTTCACCATATTCTCCTGTAACTTCTTTTTTAGTTCTTCCAGCTCTACGATGGCCAATCTATAAGGTGTATTTGATATAGGAAAAGATCCAAGAATAAGTTCAATTGAGAACTCAACCTCTTGGTTAAGAGGAAGACTAGGAAACTATTCAAGGAATACATCAGTGTAATCCCTCACGAGGGCATGTCTTCAAACATGATTCTATCCTTTGACTCAATCATTTGAGCTAGAAATTCTTGCTCGTAAGGCAAAAATATCCTCACTTGAGATGATGAATCTAAAGGAGACTCATTTTCCTCCTTACAATTGTAAAGAATCGGATGATGTTTCAATATGTAAAAAGTAATATCTCTTTCTCAACAGTTGATTTAGGCCTTTTACAATGATAGCCAGTCCATGCCCAAGATAGCATCAATCTCTGCAAAAGGAAGTATGACAAGATTTGTTGGGAGGTTAAATCCACAAACGTTAATTTGGGAGGAGTAATAAACTATGGACAAAATTATTTCCCCATTCACTATTCTCATAGATAACTTTTCCTCATAATTTTGAGGTACTGTTTGAATAGTTCTACTGAACATGAAAGATATGAAAGAATGCGTAAAACCAGAATCAAATAGTATGTTCACTATTCTTGAATGAATAACTAGTGTACCTATCACCACATCATTGTTCGGCTCCACCATGGAAGTAGTAATAGCATAAGCCCTTCCTTATTTCCTTAGAGGGTTTTGTTTATTGCCTCCGACAACCCTCATCTTAGGGAAATTGTTCGCATAATTCCCATACTCCTTACAGTTGTAACACTACATTGCTGGCAGATTGTTGATCTGAACATTTCTTTATTCTTCATCATTAACGGTATTTTTCATATCCCTGTGTCAGTTCTTGGCTAGATGACCAAACATTCCACATTTGAATAAATTCTTGGTTCCCTTCAAACGGTTACTGAGAACTTCTTCCCACAATTTTTCCAAGGGGAAAAGTCGGGCTTCTTTCCATCATGGGATTTGTTTGATGAACCACCCATGTTGTTCTCTATTTCCCTATTCTTTTAACTGGGCCCACAAGACCGTTGAGAGTCTCCAATCTCCATTTCAACCTTGAGGGAACAACAGACAATATCTTCATAACTATTAAAGTCTTGAATCACCAACGCTTTTTGTAGACTCAGATTTAGTCCACTAAAGAAGTGATCCACCTTGAATTCGATGTTCATGACAAAGCCAGAGGCATACCTTTCAAGCCCTGTAAAGTTTTCTTTATACGCCCTGATGGAATCATCTTCCTTCTACTTTATTCCAAGGAACTCTTTTTCCATCTAGAGACAAAGGGTTCGAGGAAACTATTTGTTGAAAAACAACCTGTTGAATTCCTCATAATCCATGGAATCAATTTCCTCTTTGGACTTGAATAGTTTCCACCACTGATCAGCTTCCCCATCAAAATGATAGAATGCCAGTACAACCTTCTCTTATTCCAAGCACTGGAGGACAGAGAATATCTTTTCAATAGAGTTAATCCATTGTTCCATGAGGAGGGTATTATAAGATCCGCTAAACATGGGAGGCATTTGCTACAAGAAGGATTCTACAGTAACATGCTCTTTCTTGGGAGGAGGAGGGTATTCCGCATGATTGAAGTTATTTTTCATAACTCGATCCAGATAAGCATGTAATGTCATGAAGTTCTGAGCACCTGCTCCCTTCATATTAGGCATATCACTTGGTCAATCTTCACATTACCTATCACATTGGTTGTTGGAGATTATTCTTCTATTTCCCTCCACTAACTAATAAAATTAGGTATAATTAGAGGTCTTTAATACTTATCTATTGACCATAAAAAGGAAATATTGAACATAAAATGATGAACTTATAAATAAGTACTACATCCTAACTTGAGATTCCTTATTTTTAAATCTAGTTTATCCTCGATCTATTTCTTGACTTATATTCTTATGGGATTTTTTTCCGTAATAATGGTTTGTAAAAAGCTCATGAATATACCAAAGCATATCCCCTGGTAGTGTCGTAACCAAGTGTGCATCATAGCCCCTTTTAATGTACCAGGTACCCTAGGTCAAGCTCGAAACTCATTTTCATAGTTTTCACTCCAAGGTACATCGGTGCCAGAGCCTTCTCTACCTTCTCATTTCCAGACAGGGATGCATTTTCTTGATAAACTACTTACTCTATAATAACCAAAATTTACGGATGTTTTATTATACTTCATATCATATTTAAGGATCTCACTAAGGTTATCTATTCCTAATCTAAAAAAATAATTGGACCATCCTCTGATACCTACTATACCAACCCAAGCCTTTTATATATAACATTACATGATTTTAAGCATAATTATACATTAGAGTACAAGCCAAGGATCGTTAAGTCTATTGTCTTGGAAGAATAGGTACAAAAAACATAAAACATGGGGCTAAAACACATTTATTTATTTAATCTCCATAAAGAGCTCCTAACTTCCTTTGAGCCCTTACATCTTCATAGGGTACCCTGAGGAACACATGAACAAAGATATGAACTAAAAATTCGCGTAACAGAATGAACATAAAGATACATTTTAATCACATGAGTTAAGAGGCATGACATAATGATAACAAAGCATGGAACATATGAAATCATATCATATAACCATGGAATCATATAAAAATCGAATCATATAAATGCGGAAAAATCATAATACATTTCTTTAGTATGGGTCAAGGCTAACAACCAATCCCGTTTCACATCACATCTCACGAGACTTAACTTTACCCATTGAGTTGAAGTGATATCTGGGTGCACCCATCTCAAAATTTTCATGAATATTCTTTCCACATAAATATTCTTACCACATATATAATCATATATAATCAACCATACATAAATATAAGGGTACCAATGGAATGAATTGGGTACCACAATCATGAAATAAATCATAACCAATGGGAGTATCATGAAAGTGTCCATGAAAAGAAAGGATTATAACATACATGGATGTTCATAGTGTAAAATAGTCATATAACATGGTAATCGGTGTCAAACAGAAGTGAAAACATATAAAAAATTTATTTTATAAACATTAGCATTATAACATTTTTGTGTGGTTTTATGGAAAATGCTATAGAGATTTTAAAATTGAAAAGAGGACAATATTATATATTAAACCAAAATTGAACGAAGAAGGTTTTCATAATAAAAAGACTGATTTTATAAATAAATTGGTGGCTTAAAACATAGGATATAGTGCACATGAAATTGGGTAAAAATTTGGAAAGTTCCCTAAAAAAGAGTGTGCTTATTGAGAAGTATTGAGGAGAGATTCACTTTAAAGCATGTATATCCCCGAAAGAGAATGAGAGATGGATCTTGGAACATGACTTTAGATCATATAAAAATAATGTAGATGTTTTACCTAAAAATAAAAGACAAATACATTTCTGTAAAAATAATGATAGAGCAACCCGAAGGAATAAAGAAGTTTGGGTAGAATTCATTATGGTTTATCGGCATTGTATTAGGTGTAACTAAGAGGGATTGCTGAGAGATAAAAGGGGTTTCTCATCACTTATAAATAAAGAGGTCATTATGGGGGAGGTTTGTAAACATATCCCATAATTTTAAATTGCACATAAAAAGGCATAGTATAGAGGACAATCTTGATTAAGAATGAAATAGAGAGGATCCCTTACCTTAAATTCGTTGGTGTTTTCCACTTGTTATTAAAGACCTGTATAAAAACATTAGGTTTATTAATTAATTATTCCAGAACTTATTATATATTTAAATTGTTTAGTATAATCATTTTAAGTTAATTCATAACTGTTTTGATTGCTTATGATGTTCAATTTCATTGTTTGGGCTCGTTTGTTTACTAGATTTTAATTACCGGTTCACTTGTATTTATGTACGGATAAACATGTGTGATGAAAGTGGTTGTCCATAATTTACATTATATTGTATTAGTGAAAATACAGGAGATTACATGGTTTTAAATTTAATTTGGTTAGTTAGAGTGAAGTTGAACTATTATATAAAATCAAAGTGGTCACCATTTTTGTTAATTGGTGGGTTTGATTACAAAGAACATGTTTTGATATATAACTTAATACCATTTGTTCAAAAATATTTCAGAATAAAAATATGAATTATTATATATATATAATCTGGTTAAACCATAACAAAAATGGTTTCATGAACTTATTTAATGATGATAATAGAAATTGATAAATTGTTTTCCTTGAATGTCCTAAATTAGCACATCTCAAACGGTGCCTTCATTCCTTTCAAATAAAATGTGGGAAAAGGATAGAAGATAATAAAATACCCCATTAGCATAAAAAATTTGAGTACATGTATGTTATGGGAGTTATCATTATATTTGGGTGAAGGTAGGTGAGGAAAGAAACAAAAATAAAAGAACATAAAATAAAAGAAGGAATTGGAAAGAGGAATTTACCTCTTCAAACTTACTCCTTTGAAAACCTCTTAAGGGGAGAGGTTTTGGTATTTTGAAGGGGATATGGGATTTTGGACATAGAGGAGGATCTTGGGATGAGATTTGGGCAGAATACTATCAAGGCACAAGGCTTGAGTGGAGTGAAGAGAAGAGGTAAGAATGGGTGGTATTTATAGTGGAGGGGAGGAGGGTTTTCATAATTTTTTAATAATTAGTTTATTATTTCTTCACAAGACATGGAATATTAAGTATTAAATGAAAAAGAATAGTAATAAATGCATGTAAATTTGAAAATTTTGGGATTATATCATCATATCATCATCAATGAGTCAATTAATCGATTATTTAGCATTTATTGTGAATTGTCGGATTTCACTATTCATCAAAAATTCTAGTATTTTCGAAAAATCCCAAAAATTTTGCCAAACCATTTTTTGATGTGTAGAATCCAAAAATGAAGTCCATTATTCAAAAATAATTTTTTAAATATGAATAATTTAATATTTAATTAAAATCATAATTTATTATTAAAACCCAGTTTTAAACTATTCATTTACTTATTCTAAAATACAGGTACATCATAATTTCACTTGAAAATTAATTTAATACTATCATAGGAGAGGTTACTATTCATTAGGGTATATCACTATTAATAAGGGTATGTTACTATTCGTAAGTTTTGGTTACTATTCTTCAAAAATTATGTTTTTCTTATTGGACTCTAAATAACTTTCTCGTCACAACCGTGTATGTCATATTTTCGAAATTCAAAACATAGAAGTGAGAAACCGATGTTTAAAGGTCACTTAGAACTTAATAGTTCATTATGTTGTGTTTTCATTTGATTTTATGACATACTTATGAGAAGGTAATTTCCATTTAAAAACATTGGGCCATTACATAACAATTACCATTTTTATTTCATTCTTTCATTTACCTATGGAAAATGAATGGGTTCCAAAAAAAATTCCTTGAAATAATCATAATTTATTCATAGAAACAGTAAGGTTGGTTTCATTACAATATATCCTCACTGTAACATAGGTAAAATTAATTGTTGTTTTTTGGGGGAATATAAATTCAATTCAAATATATTTAAAATATTCTGGAAGATAATATCATTTCTATATAGAAAATTTCATTTAAAAACTAAATTTTCACAAAAAAAATTAACATCAAAAACCATGAAATGTATAAATTAATATTCAATGAAAATAATTTCCATGATGGTGGGAAAACATTTTCATGTTGAAAACATATAAAAAATTTCACACACCTTCAAAAAAAATTAGCTTGTTTAGAAAATTATAAGAAGATTCTTTTTAATAATAATTTTAAAAAGTGAAGAAAGGGTAAATTGAAAATAAATATTATTTAAAAATAGTCAAAAACATTCTTTATAACATTTTATGAATCATGTATATGGATGAAAAATATTCCTGGTTGAATATAAACATAGTGGGGTTTCATTAAAAAATATTCATTTAGTATCTTGAGTACTTAAAGAGAATAAAATGATTGTAGAATATGTAATATCTCTAAATTACTAGTGGATAATAATATTCATAAGATTATTGAGATTTAGATCCAAAAAATTTATCCTTAGTCATGTAATCATAAACAATTTGAGAAAACAATGATATTGTTATACAAAACCCTTTCCACTTTTGAAACTTTTGAATAGTAAACCCCATGAAAGAATAATTTAAAATAAATCTTAAAATATAATTAAAATAATTATATTCATGATATATAATTTTATAATATTTTTATATAAACTACTTTAAAAAAATATAAGTTCATAACATAAACATGTTTCCAAAATAAAGATAATTTGAAACAAATTACCCTTAAAAAGATCATATGTTTAAATTGAGATTTAATAAATATATCGATTATTTGTAACAACTATAAATCCAAAAAAAAGTTTAAATAATAAGAAAATAAAAAAAATTCATTTTACCCAAAATCATTGCATAATATAATCAATGTAGAAGTTATATAACCTAATCAAGCAAATGGAGATAAGGAACCCTTACCCATTTGGAACTTTCAAGTCGAATAAACTTTAAGGGAATAGTTATAATAGACACCTAAAATAACATTATGTATGAAATATTCATATTATAACATGTAAAATAGTATTATATAATCCATATAAATGAAATCAGTTGTATAACATTATAAAATACCTTAATGATACTATATTGTGATGAAATCCCTTACCTTGAGTCCAAACATGCCAGGTATTTCTCATAACCCTTATATAATAAACATATATAAATTAATTAATATTATAAGATCATTTTCCATGTTTATTAATTCTTAATTAAACCATTTTATTCATTTATTACAATTAAATATTTAATTACACAATCAGTTTTGACCATGTCAGGTGTCTTGTGGACGTTCAGTTTATAATTACAAAATGGCTCTGCTATGTTGAACAAGGTCAAAGGGTTAATTTTTCAATCATATCTAGAATAATAATAATTAAATAATTATCATTTTTATAAATAAATTATTTTTTAAAAACCATCCATGAATGATAGTCATGAAAAATGAATTATGTTATAATCAGGGAGACAATACATTGTACGGATGCATGAGTAACATTTTCATTTATTAAATAGATTGAACTAAAGAAGATTAGTATCATTATTCATTTAAAATATGATTATTATATCCTAAATAACATATTTCCTCTTTAGATATACTTATATATACCATCCATGTAATGTAGTGATGAGAAACGAATCATATCTTGTCACGACCCCCTCCCCACAATGTATACGCCTCCTAGGCCGCCAGTGTGAGAAGGGAGATAATGACCCCCCGAGTCCCACCTCCAGTAGGCCCCGGGTTTCCGACATGCATCGAGGGTATAGTAAACACACAAATGGGAGGCATTACCCTCTAAGAGAACACTTGTGGAGGAGAGTAATAAGATAGACCCCAACCAATTCCTACTTAGACAGTAATATAAAATAAATCCCAAATACAAATATGTAATGTCCTGAAAAACTACTACAACTAATAGGGGAAAACTGCAAGTACCCAAAATAAAGTAAAAACAACAGCAACCACGAAGCCCAAATAGCTCATGAAACCCCAAGCTAGTATAAAATAGCATGATCTATAACCTTCTCCAGGTGACCTGAAAACATTTTATATAGACAAAGGGTTTGTATAACAGTATATTCAATAGAATCATCCCTGAAGCCTCTTGTTCAAAAGTAAAAAAAGAATTCTAACTCACAGTGAACAAGTGAAACAAACTTGTCACCTAAACAGGTATACTATGTTCCCAACCTCACCCTGGCTACTCTCACCAAGTAATGTATACAAGAGTATATAATATAATAAAGAATATAAAGGATACCACACTACTACTTACCCACTGGTTTGCCGCTTTGCCTCAATATCGCACGTCCTAAGCATCTCTCTATAAAAGGGCTTGCCTGCAGACACCTGGGTAAAGCACCAAAACATGCACCTCATGTAATAAAACCACCATGTCCACATAATCAAAGTAACCAGGTAGTTTTTGGGATCCACAACATCTCATATAACGTGTATCATACGTCGATTATTATACCTAAAGCCATTATAGCCCATAAACAGAGTAAGGATCCTCATTCCATCACAGCATATACACGTTATACCTATAGTATTCTATATGAAACTATATCCAGAATATATGTGTGCGAATAACCACAAGTCAATACATCCCTCTACACCCATATATGGGGAAAACTAACCGATGTGCCTACCAGTACAAGTAACTTCCAAGAGAAGAGAACTGGGCCAAAGGAGGTAGTCAACCATCCATCCTCCAATAAGAATGTTGGGAAAACACCCCCCCCCCCTAAGGATAAGAATCACCAGGGTGTCTATTTCCCTAACTGATGGGGTGGAGTAGCGTATAGATACACACAAATTATAGAATATACTATATCTCACAACCACACCATAGGAATATCCTAGTCTTAGACTCATCTACAACTAACGTCTCTCAGACTCCTACCTGCCACTTCTAAGACTATGTATCCTATAATCACACAACCATTTAAAGAGCATTGTTACATTACCTCATTCCATTTTTACCAGTTCCACTTTACATTAATTAATTCTTTAAACATTAATTAACCAATATCAATTACCAAATTATATTTCATTAGCATCACACCCAAATTCCACTGTCCCTTTAAATTGCAACCTCAGCATTGCGCCCCAGTAAGCTCCAACCCCATGGGTTAACATCATTTATTCAATTATTTATTTATAGAATTACCTTCCCATATTCCTATCCATTCTAGAAAAAAAATTCTAAGCTACTAAACAGAAGGGGGCTCGACATGGTGAGTTGATGAACTACCCGTCGAGTCTTTTCCGCCTATATCAGGAGCATAAACCCATCCTCCCTTAAGAATCAAAACACAAATATCATGTGGCATACCCTATGCCTCTTCACCCCTTTTGTAAGAAGGGTAAGAAAGACCAGCTGCCTTGAGCAGTGGGGAATGTAAAGCAGATAAAAAACCAATAAGATTCATAAAGATTTAAAACATTCACGTCCAACCCATTTCATCATCCATGGTGTCCTCCCCAACACCCATATGCATAAACTAATGCATATCGTCACTCTAGGTGTCAACTGCTGCCACAACCAGTAGGCCTCCCTGCCCCCACATATCACAACAGCCATCCAGGTTTAAATCAGAACACAAGAAACCAGAAAAAAACCATCATATCAATTAGGATCTTGGCCCTTAAACAGGAAATATGGTATCTCAGAACCCTACAAGGAATTATCTTTTATCAAACAACCAATTCTTTAATCCATCTTGGATTAACTGATTTATATTTTGTAGGTTCCAAATTCGGGAAACCTAACAAGTAAGCTATCCCAAATAATTAAACATTCTTACTGCACCATTTTTATTAACATAAAATTGAAAAAATAAGATCTAGATTCATTTACATGCCTCTTTATCTTTATCCAAACAATTATCAATTAATTCTGGCTTTATGTTCATTACCAATTTCCATCTATAATGAAAAGATAATGAAATCAAGCAAAGATACCACACTATCTAGAAAAACCAGAGGCAATAACATACCATCGATATAAATTTTTTTATCCAATTCAAATATTTGTTATGCCAATTCCATTGTGACCTAGTGTGCTAAAACATGCTATCTCAACAGTTGCATGTAAAAGAAAAGAGAAGCAATGAATCCCCTACCTCAAAAGGTTCTTGACGTTCTCTATATGAGAACAAGCCACAAAACGGGTTATGATCTCCTACACCCATGACAACTGTATCCACCTGAGGATGCAGAGAAACCACCACACCTATCAACACCCATGAAAAGTCCATTTGGAATATGGAGATAGCATTCCATAAAGGGCGAGGGGAATCATAAGGAGATGAACCCAGAAGAATGACAATATAACATACCTTATATCGGAGATCGATTGATACTGCTTGGTTGCACCAAAAATAGAGAAAGTTTGATCACACCACTCCTATTGAAAGAAATGTAATGTTCGATCATCTCACACATGAGAATAAGGAAGAATAACTTTATAGGAAGATATGTCATCCCATTAGAAGATTTAACGAGAGTGGTTTAAGATACGCTAGATTTTCCATTAAAAGCGGATCATATTATACCATACGGTTTGAACAAGAAAAAGCATGACAAGCCATAGGGAAATTAATATAGGAGTTATAGCCTTTGAATCAGACTTAGATTCCTTAAAAATGATTTAAATGCATTTTATGTCAAAGGAAACATCAAAGGGGAGAAACTGTAGGAAGCGGGAAACACTATTCACAAACTCGAAATTTGGCAAAGGAAAAAAACAATGTTCATGAACCTCACTATTGAAACCTCTCTATTGGAACCTCACTGTTCAAAAAACACTGTTCATGAACTCAAAATTTGGCAAAGGTAGGAGGTCACCATTGGAACCTCTCCTTTCTGGAAAAACTGTTCATGAACTCAAAACATGGAAAAGTAAAGAGTTCTCCATTGGAACCTCACCATTCTGGAAACACTATTCATGAACTCAAATTTTTTCAAAGGAAAGAGGTCACAATGGGAATCTCACCGTTCTGGATACACTATTCGTGAACTCAAAATTTGGAAGAGGAAAGAGATCACTGTTGGAACCTCACCGTTCTGGAAATACTGTTCATGAACTCAAAATTTGGAAAATGAAAGAGGTCACCATTGGAACCTCACCATTCTGGAAACACTATTTATGAACTCAAAATTTAGAAAAGGAAACAGGTCTCCATTGGAAACACACCATTGTGACCAGACCATTGGAACCTCACAGTCACACTGTTCACATAAGGCTACTGATGACACTATTCAGATAAGGTCACCATTTCATTGTTCACCTAAGGCTACTAATGACACTGTTCACATATGGTTACTGTTGCACTATTCACCTAAAGTTACCGATGAAACTGTTCACATAAGGTTACCATTACATTGTTCACATAAAGCTATCGATGACACTGTTCACATAAGGTCACCATTGCTCTATTTACCTAAGGTTACCGATGACACAGTTCACATAAGGTCACCGTTGAACTGTTCACATATGGTTACCAATGAAACTGTTCACCGAATTGGAAATTTGGAAAAGTGATGGGGATAAGTCACCTTGACCTCCTGGAACACCTCAAACACCAAATATTTTGTGAAGGAATAAACTAGAGAGGTACAGTCCTTTAAATCGGATGCCTCTCAAAACATTCTCATCCTCAAGAATTCAAAACCAACATAATAGGTAACAAAAAAGAAGTCTGAACCACCACCCATCGAGATACCTCTCAAAAGATAGCAAGCCATAAGAATCAACCAAAGAAATACATCTCATAAACATGAATTTTTTATAACCACAATGGGGACATCGTTACATGGAAAGAGTTAAACATCAAACAACTCTAGGTAATGAGCACGTATCTGTGACTCACATTCCCAGGTACTCTCATACATGCCACCATGTCACTACAAGACATGAAACAATAGGATAGAAATCTCGTTCAACACCTTCGGTTTTCGATCTTTGATCTCCACAGGTCGCTCCTCAAAGCTCACATCATCGTCAACATCGATCTATCACCAATAGATGATGTGAGAGTCATCATGAAGATAATGACGGATCTGTGAGACCTGAATAGCATCGTGTATTCAGGTCATCTGTTGGGAAAATGCTACTCGTTACGCCATAGCTCCAACATGAACTAACACCTCAAAAGGCCCGACAAACCATGGAGAAAGCTTACTCCCATGACAAAAACATCACTTCCCACAATGGGGAGTCACCTTTAGAAACACATGACCCCAAACCTCAAACTCTAAGGGTCTCCTCATTTGATCGGCATGTGATTTATGATGATCATGCGCTGTCTTCATCCTCTCAGGAATCACTTGAACCATCTCTATTGTATTATACACTAGTTTTGGTCTAAGAATTGCTGACTCTCTGACCCCAGTACAGCATAATAGAGAATGAAAAGGCTTCAAACATTCTCATTCCGATGGTGGAGTGAAAACTGTTTTTGTAAGCAAACTCCACCAAGGGTATGTGCCTCATCCACAAACCTCTAAAATCCAAAACATAGGAGTGTAACATGTCTTCAAGAGTCTGGATAGTACGCTCTGTCTGACCATCCGTCTAAGAATGAAAAGGAGTGATAAGGCGTATTTGATATCTGAAAGCATGCTGGAGACCGCTCCACACCATGGAGGTGAAATGAGGATCTCGATCAAAAATGATCATCTTTGCGACTCCATGAAGTCTCACCACCTCCTCCAGATACTACCACGACAAAACTTCCACTGAGATCGTCTCTTTGATCACTATGAAGTTGGACGATTTGGTTAGACGATCAACTTCCACCCAAATAGCATCATTTCCTCTTAGAGCTTGAGGTAAACCAGTAAAAAAGTCCATTGATATGTCCTCCCACTTCCACTGAGGAACATCTAATGGCTGGAGCATTCTACCAGGAACACGGTCTTCAAACTTCACCTTCTGAAAGACCAAACATCGAGTCACAAACTCAACAACTGCACACTTCATCCCAGACCACCAAAATTGGCTCTTCAAGCCCTAGTACCTCTTTTTCATGCCAAGATGCACCACTAAAGGAGAACAATGGAAATCTCTAAGAACCTTCTCACACTTCATCAAATTAAAAAATATCCTTCCATGATACAACACTCGGTGTTTTTCATCCTCAGTCCAACCATCAGGGGCCTCGACTCAAACAACTTGGTCTCTCTAGACCTCCACCTTAAGATCCCCCAACTGGGAAACTTCCACCAGCTGCACCAGAGATGACTGCACCGTCATCTGAAAAAGACAACCTCTACACCCAACTTCTCCCATATCAATATGTAATGCTGACATTTGTTCCATTACTCTCCATTAGTCACCAGATTCACACACTGCATCACTATATGACTTCCGAATAAGTGCATCAGCTACAACATTCCCCTTTCAAGGTGTATATGATATTTCAAAGTCGTATCCTATAAGAACTCCATCCACCAACGTTTTCGCAAGTTCATGTCCCACTTGGAAAAAACATACCTCAAACTCTTATGATTGGTGAAAACCACAAAGCACTCACCAATGAGGTAATATATCCACAACATCATAGAAAACACCATAGCTTTCAACTCAAGATCATGGGTGGCATAGTTACATTCATGTGGACAAAACTTTCGAGACCCATAAGAAACAACTGATTTTTTTTTTGCATCAGAACATAGCCTAACCTCCGGTGGGAATCATCGCAAAAAACATCAAACTAAACTCCCTCTACTGGAAGAAAAAGAATTGGAGCACATACTAACTTCTCCTTTAGATACTTGAAAGCTTCCTGATACTGATCAGTCCATATGAACGCTTGGCCCTTCTTGTTCAAAGCTCTCATAGGAGTCACAACTAGAAAGAAATTGGCTACGAACCTCCTGTAGTATCCTAGGAGTCCAAGGAAAATTCTCTCCTCTAACACTGTCTTGGGGACTGCCCAAGACACTACTGATTCTATCTTCAATGGATCCATAGTTACACACTGCTGGGACACAACATTCCCTAAGAAACCAACTTCTCTAGCCCAAAAGTCACACTTCGACAACTTCCAAAATTGTTGTTGTTGACGAATAACTCCCAAAACGACATGTAGATTCTATGCATGCTCCGCCTCAGATGTGGAGTACACAAGGATTCCATCGATGAAAACCACTATTAACTTCTCTCGGAACTCATAGAAATCAGTGTTCATTAATCCCATGAACATAGCTGGGGAATTTTTCATGATGAACGACATTACAATGAACTCATAATGCCCATGTCAACAACAGAAATCAGTCTTCAGGATATCCTCATCCATCACACGTATCTAATGATATTCTGACCGCAATTCAATCTTTGAGAACCAACTTTCACCCTTCAATTGATCGAATAAATCAACAATCTATAAAAGAGGATATCAATTATTCACTGTCACTTTGTTTAAATGACGATAATCGACACACAACCACAAATTTTCATTAGCAATCTTCACGAACAGAACAGGTGCACCCCACGGTGACACACTCAGCTGAACAAAACCACACTATAACAGACCATCAAGTTGTATGTGTGGCTCTCATAAATCAAAATGGGTCATCCTATATAAATACATAGAGATAGGAGACACTCATTGTTGTAGCTAGATCCCAAACTCGATCTCTCGCTGAGGGGTAATGCTACAACCTCTTCTGGAAAGACATTAGAGAACTCTTCTACAACCCTATGAAAATCCAACAACAGAACCACTAAAGAACTCAGCATTAGCTCAGCCATCATGGATGATAATGACGGAATACTCTTATGACCCATCTGAGGGTCTCGCATGCCAATAAACAGCATTGGCACTCACTCATCATCGAAGAACACAACCTACCACCTGAAGCAATCCACAATACCATGTACCGAATACAACCAATACATGCCAAGGATGACATCATATGGTTTTATTCGTAAACATAGGAAATATCCCCAAGAGAGGTGCTACCCCAATACTAGCTCACAGTCTCTACATACTTCAAATAGGTTAGATCGACCTCCAACTGGAATAGTCAACGCCAAGGGAACTGGAAGACTCTCTACCTCAAGTCCCAAAGCATGGACAAGGATAGGTTATATAAAGCAGTGTGTCACTCCTGAATCAAACAAGGCATACACCAAGGTAGAAAACTAGCAAAGGGTACCTCGAACGATGTCTGGCTCACCTGGAGCTAGAAACTATAAAGCATGAAGTTGACCATGACCTCCTCCATGACATCTATGGCCCTAATTATGACCACCACCATGGTTGCGCTCTACTCTCTAAGGATGGAGAGCATCATGAGTTTTTCCTCAACCTGCCCCATCTACCCTCTTCTGATCTAAAGCTGGTCCAACCTGCTGCAGCTGCCTCAACTAGAACTTCCTCAATGGAAGAACCTAGAGAAGAACACTTGATGCACAATGACTGTTCTGAATGTTCGGGCACTCTCATTGTTGATGACCTCAACCACAATAAGAAAAACAAATGATTGATCCCTTGGAATATGCCTGAGAGAAACCTGCCCTAGAGAAATGAGATGCTGAGGGCTGGTACCTACCCACGTATAAATAGAAACTCTTCTGCCATGAAAACTGGGAACCCCAGACCACATCTCTGCTTCCTGAGGAATCATTATGACTCCCCTCTCAAGATGATCTAGTTCTGGCCAATTTCCCCTCAACGACATCTTCCCTCGCTACACCTCAAGATATGTCTTCAGCATAAATGGGTTGACCTGGCACAAGATCTCAGGCCGTAAGGCCTCCTCTAAATGCCTCTCCTAAGACTCCTCATCTGGAAATAAGACCGAAGTATGTCTTAAAATTTTCTTGAAATGGATTACAAATTTTCACACACTGGAGCTCTCCTATCGAATGATAAGAGGCTCCTAGCGACTGGACGCCTTTGCAGTAAAAAAACGAAACTCTACTATAAACCTGTCTCAGAACTCCTCCCATCAGATCTCTAACTCCTCTTGATCCCTGAGGAACAATAACCACCACTGCCTCACTTCTCCACTAAGCATCATCACAACCAAGGACACTCAGGGCTCCTTCCGAGCACGGATCGAACTGAAGCATATCTCCACCTCTTCTGACCATTCTTCCATGACTACATCTGAGACAGATCCCTCATACTTCTACATACTCTAGCACTGAAACTCTCAGAGTGTCCTCCTCTATTTTTCATCGTCAACCTCTACCAGGTGGCGATCTGCTGGCACAGCCTGCTGGACATCTTCTATGTGATCATGAAGAGGATGTTGACCTGGATCCATACCTGTAAAATAATAAATAGTTATAGCTCATAAACTAAGAATATGGAAGACTCAAAATTAATTAATTAATTATTATTATTTTATTCATTTAAGGTTAACTTATCCCAAGTTCTACCCATTCAAACACATGCACAATGAAGAATGATGCATGATCCTTTCCTAGGTCTCTACCCTGGAACTAGTGTCACCTTGTTTAGTAGCCATTGTAAACATAATGGTTCGTCCATCAAATCATTGGGGTCCCTAAACTCCTATGTCTGAGCTGGTATCCAGTGTTTAGATCACTTGTTAAACATGAATGACACTGTTACACTACCAACCCTCGCAACATCACCTATGCCTAACCCCAAACTCAATCTTATCTCTCAACCTCCCTTTGATACCACTCTGTCATGACCCCCTCCCCATAATGTGTACCCCTCTTAGGCCAGCAATGTGAGAAGGGATATAATGACCACCGAGTACCACCTCCAATAGGCTCGGGGTTGGCTATTTGCACTGAGGGTATAGTAAACACACAAATGGGAGGCATTTACCTCTAAGAGAACACTTGTGGAAGAGAGAGATAAGATAGACACCAACTAACTCCAAATTAGACAAAAATATAAGGTAAATCTAAAGTACAATTATGTAATGTAATGAAAAACTAATACAACTGATATGGTAAAACTAAAAGTACCCAAAAGAACGTAAAAACAGTTACAACTACAAAGCACGAATAGCTCCTGTAACCCCAAGCCTGTAGAAACCATCTTGATCTCCAACCTGCTCCAACTGACCTGAAAATAGTTTATATAGAAATAGGGTTCTTATAACAGTATGCTTAGTAGGATCTTCCTCAAATCCTCTCGTTAAAAAGTTATAAAAACATGATGATGCACAGTGAACAACAAGTGAAACTAACTCATCACATAAACAGGTATACTAAGTTCCAATCCTCACCATGGATACTCTCACCACGTAATGCATACAAGATTATATAATATAATAAATTATATCAAGGGTACCCCGCTACTACTTTCCCACTGGTTTGCTGCTTTTCCCCAAAGTCGCACGTCCTATGAATCTCTCTCCAAAAAGGCTTGCCTGAAGACACATGGTCAAAGCACAACAACATGCACATCGTGCAACAAAACCACCACATCCACATAAGAAAAGAAACCAGTTAGTTTCTGGGATCCACCACAGCTCGTATAATGTGTATCATACTTCGAGTATTATACCTCAAGCCATTAGATCCCATACACTATGTAAGTTTCCTCAAGTCATCACAGCCTATACACGTTATACCTATTGTAGTACATAAGAAACTATATCGAAAATATATGTGTGTGAATAACCACAATCCATTAGAGTCCTCTACACACATTTCTTGGGAAAACTAACAATTTTGCCTACCAGAACAAGTAACTACCAAGAGCAGCTCATATAATGTGTATCATACTTTAGGTATTAAAACTCAAGACATTACAGCCCATACACTGAGTAAGGATCCTCAAGCTGTCACAGCCTATACAGGTTATACCTATAGTAGTACATAAGATATTATATCCAGAATATATGTCGGTGAATAACCACAAGCCATTAGAGCCATCTACACACATATATGGGGAAAACTAACTATTGTGCCTACCAGCACAAGTAACTACCAAAAAAAGAGAGTGGGGACCAAGGGGGTAGTCATCCATCCATCCTTACACCGGAATTTTGGGGAAAACACCCCCCCCCCCAAGGCTCTAAATCCTCAGGGTGTCAGTTTCCATAACTGAAGGGGTGGAGTAGCATTTAGAAACACAAACAGTACAAAATATAATATATATCACAACCACACTATGGGCATAACCTAGTCTTAGACTCAATTTCAACTGACGTCTCTTGGACTCCAGGCTGCCACTTATAAGACTAGGTACCCTACAAGCACATAACCATTTATAGAACTTTATTATATAACTTCTTTCCCTTTTATAAATTTTACTTTACTTTAATTAATTATTTAAAAATTAATGAACCATTATCAATTTCCACATTATATTTCATTAGCATCACACCCAAAGTCAACTATCCCTTTAAATTGCAACCTCCGCATTGTGCCCCATCAAGCACCAACCCTGTGGGTTAACATAAATTATTCAATTATTTATTTACATAATTACCTTCCCATATTCCCAGGAATTCTTCAAAAACATTCTAATCTAATAAACACAAGGGGTCAATAAGGTGAGTATATGAACTACATGTCGAGTCTTTTCCACCAATAGAGGGATAATAGACTCATCCTCCCTTGAGAAGCTAAACACGGAAAGCACGTGGCATACCCAGTGCGCCTTTGCCCCTTTCAGAAGAAGGGTAAGAAAGACCAACTGCCTTCAGTAGTGGGGATAGTAAAGTAGATAAACAACCAATAAGAATCAGTAAGAATTCAAACATTCACATCCAACCCATTTAATCATCCATGGTGTTCTCCCCGACAACCAAATACATAAATCAATGCATCTCTCCACTCTAGGAATCAACTACTACCACAACCAGTAGGCCTCCATACCCCCACATATCCCAACATCCATCCAGACTCACATTAGAACACAAGAAGCAGGAAAACAACCATCATATCAATGGGGATCTTGGCCCTTAAACAATAAAGAGGTTAACTCATAACCCTACAAGAAATTATCTTTTATCAAACAACCAATTATTTTATCCATCTTGGATTACCCTATTTATATTTCATAGGTTCCAAATTCAGGAAACCTAACTAGTAAGATATCACAAAAAATTAAACATGCTTACTACACCAATTTGGTTAACATCAAATTACAACAAGAAGAACCAGATTCATTTACATTCCTCTTTATCTTTTCCCAAACAATTATCGATAAATTCCAGCTATAGTTTCTTTACCAATTTCCATCAAGAACGAAAATCTAAACCAAGAAAGCATAGATATCAAACTCTCTAGAAAAACAACATGCAATACCATATGATCAATATTAATTTATTTATCTGATTCAAATATTTTTGATGTAAATTCCACTATGACCCAGTGAGCTAAAACATGTTAACTCTACAATTTCACATTAAAGAAAAGAGAAGCAACGAATCCCCAACCTCGAACAATTCTCGATGTTCTTTATATGAGAACGAGCCACACAATGGGTTATGATCACCTCCCTCGTGACAACTGTATCCACCTGAGGATGCAGATACACCACCACAATGATCAACACCCATGAAAAGTACATTCAGAACATGGATATATCATTCTTTAAAAGGAAAGGGGAAACAGAAGGAGTTGAACCCAAAATAATGATAGTAGAACATACCTTATATTAGAGATCGATCAATATTGTTTGGTCGCACCAAAACTAGAGGGGAACCAATATAAGGAGGAAAGTTTGATTGCACCACTCCTATGGAAATGAATATAATATTTTAGTGTCTCACACCCAAGAACAAGGAGGAAGTACTAGGGAGAAGGATATATTTCCACATTATAAGATTTAACCGAGCATTGTTTTAAGATATGCTGCATTTTCCATTAAAAGTGTATTTCATTAAGCCATGTGGTTTGACCAAGTAAAATCATCTTGAGCCTTAGAGAAATTAATATAGGAGTTATGGACATTGAATCGTCCTTAGAGTCCTTAAAAAGGCTTTAAATTCATTTTATGTCAAAGGAAACGTCAAAGGGGTGAAACTATAGGAAGATGGAAACATTGTTCACGAACTCGAAATTTGGTGAAGGAAAAATCACTGTCCATGAACCTCACCGTTGGAACCTCACCATTAGGGAAACACTGTTCATGAACTCAAAATTTGGCAAAGGAAAGAGGTCATCGTTGGAACCTCACCGTTCTAGAAACACTGTTCATGAACTCAAAATTTAGAAAAGGAAAGAGGTCACCATTCAAACCTCACCATTTAGAAAACACTGTTCATGAACTCAAAATTTGGCAAAGGAAAGAGGTCAAAGTTGGAACCTCACCGTTTATGAAACACTGTTCATGAACTCAAAATTTGGAAAAGGAAAGAGGTCACCGTTGGAACCTCACCATTCTAGAAACACTATTCATGAACTCAAAATTCAGAAAAGGAAAGAGGTCACCGTTGGAACCCCGCCATTCTGGAAACATTATTCATGAACTCAAAATTTGGCGAAGGAAAGAGGTCACCGTTTGAACCTCGCCATTCTAGAAACAATTTTCATGTACTCAAAAATTATAAATGGAAAGAGGTCACCATTGGAACCACACTGTTGGGACCTTACTGTCACACTTTTCACATAAGGCTACCGATGACACTATTCACATAAGGTCACCATTGCACTATTCACCTAAGGCTACTGATGACAATGTTCACATAAGGTTACCATTTCACTGTTCACCTAAGGTTACCTATTAAACTATTCATATAAGGTCACACTTGCACTGTTCACATAAGGCTACCAATGAAAATTTTCACACAAAGTTATTGTTGCACTGTTCAGATAAGGTTACTGATGACAATTTTCACATAAGGTCACTGTTTCACTGTTCACATAAGGTTACCAATGACATTGTTCACTGAATTAGAAATTTGAAAAAGTGATGGGGATAAGTCACCTTGACCTCTCAGAACACCATAGACACCAATTGTTTTGCAAAGGAATTAACAAGTGAGGTCCAGGCCATTACATATCACCTCATGGAAGTGGTAATCCACACGTATGCATGAACGACATTATTATTTTTCAATGGAAGGAAATATAAGAAAATAGAAGTTATATTATATTTCCTAAATGATAATTATATCATTAATATATATCAATATATATATATATATATATGAAATATATCATTATAACCATATCTAATAGGAAGTGATGTGTAAATAATTAAATCGATTAATGAGGCGGTATCCCGTTATACAGATGAATGACGGTTTCATTACCCATTTCATGGAATTAAAGATGGGTATTGTTTTTTGTGTTAACATAATAAATTATTAGTATATTTAATATACCATTGTTGTTATTTCATCATTTTTGAATAATATTTGATGGAGGTACCTGAAGAAATAAAAAAAAATGTTAAAACATGTACCACTTATTTGGGAAAACTTCTTTTCTTTACACCTCAATCCCTCTAAGGTTGGTGTTATGCATAAAAAAATACCTCTATAATTTGGTTATTTATTTTAGTAAGGGTTTTTTGTAGTTATTTTTAGGAAAAATTCTATTGAAGTGTTTAGATGAGAGGTTAGGGGTTTCCTTTTATAGGTGTTGGGAGGGGTACTTTGGTAAATACATGAAATTTTCTAATATAATATGCATCTAACTCGTCTTAAATGGTTCCAAATGACATGAAATTGAAGATAAGTATGATATGTTCTTATTATAATAACTAAATAAAAATTATATATTTTTAGATATTATTTCAAACCTTATATTTTGGTTTAACCCCTTAGTTATCCAATTTTAATGTTAACTACAGTAATGACTATTTCAATTTTAAAGGGTTGTAATTTTAATTATAATGTAAAAATTTGACTATAAATTGAAAAGGGATGAAATTTTAATTTATTTATCATCCTAATTTTACTATTTATATATTTTTTAATTTTTTAAAAAATTTAATAAAATTTTATTTAACATAAAACATCATTAATATCATTTTTGACACTATTCATTTATCTTGAGTTTAAAGACAATAAGATTGAAATATTTTTGGAATATAAAACTTTTAAACATCATTAGTTTTTTTATTTTCCTATATTTTTTTGGATACAATAAATCATCAAAACAATATTACTTTCCGAGTTTTTAAATCATTTATGTTATTTTTCTACTGCTTTCACAAGCACTACGTCATCATTTCATAAGCATTTAAAGTAATTTTTTAGCCATGAAAAATTCAAAAAAAATTAATATGATAAAAAATAATTTATCTTTAAAATAAACAATCATAAATAAATAAAATTTTACTTTATTAATTTCACAAAATATTGAAAATAAGGGAGTGACATTTTTGACTTCATCATTTATAAAAAATATTATAGTTGTAAAAATAAAATCTAAATATCAAAAAAGGTCATATTTTCAAATTTTGTTAGATTTCAAAAGAAATATATTCATCCAATTATATTAATTTTAGTTTTTTAATTAATTTGATGCCTTATAAAATTAGTTTTAACCCCATTAACTAATTTTTCTTTTACTTTAATAACAAAAATTTACAATGGTTCCTATTCATATTGAACAAAAATTAAGTTGAACATGTTACCTCTTTTACGATAAATAAAAATATGGAATAAATATTTTTAATTTCAATTCATAAAATTAAAATAATTTACTTTATAATTAACCACACAAAATATAATGTAAATTAATATTCTATAAAAATACCTTTCTAACTATAAAAATGTTTTTATACCAAATTTAAGTATAATTTTGATTCCAATAAAATTTATTAGATTATGTTTAATAAAAATGAATGGATTAATATAAAAAACTAATATAAAATTTAATATTAATTTTTAATTACTTGGAAAGAAAATATTATTTTCAATAAAAATAAGTATTTTTCACAATTCATCGAAAAATATAACTTTTTAAAGAATTCTTAAAATGTCATCCTAAGATAGTTTTGGTATCTTTCTATAAAAAACTATATATATTTTTCAAAAAAAATTAAATATATATATATATATATATTAATTATAGTATTCACTCCCAAAAAATAAAGGAAATCCATTTTTGAAGAATATATATTTGTTAGGCATAAAATTAATTTATTAAAAAATTGATTTATTATTTATTAAGCATTAATAAAAAATTATTGAGTAGAAAAATTATATATATTTTCTAATGTAGTTAATATTTTTCATATATACTGATTTAATGTCAAGGATATAAATATACAATTAAATATTTATTTTTCAGGGTTTTTTATGCTAAGTTTTGTGTGTTGCAGTCGTTATCAAATATAGTGTTATTTTAAAAATCAGGATATTACATTTTCACTTTGAATGCTTCCCAAATAGTTGATGGCACTGATGAAAATCCAAAACTAACTATTTATTATTCTTTATTCCTAAAAAAGGCTCAAAATAAATTATTAAATGCTTAAAAAATTCTAACTCCCTCATATTTTAATAGAACACTTTGTTTGATATCTTACATTGCACAAAGAAGATTGCTTAAATAAAATCCAAAATATCATTATTTTAACATGATAATTTTAACTTATCCATCAAATTGGTGAGAATAAATAATATTAACTACATTGTGAAATATATAATTGTCCAAATCATTGTTAATAATTCATTTTTTTCTTAATAATCATACACATAATTTTTAGTAAAGTCATTTTGTTCTTCAAATTTATGTTTTCGACAAAAGGAAATTATTATTGGTTTCTATGAAAATATAAAAATAAATGATTGTTGAAACTTTTAGGGAATTTATCTGAAAATATTAAAATCAAATTTGGATTCATCATGTCAAATTTACTTAAGGATTTACTTTTTAGAATCTTCTAAAAAGACAAATTTTTTAGGGAATAATGGAAAATATCGATTTTTTTTAAATTGTCATTTCATTTAAATAAATTATGAAATTTAATGTTCCCATTATGTTTTTAATATGATTTCAAGTAAAAAAATATTCTTTATTTATATTTCACCAACTTTAATTCTTTTGACTCAACTTTATATTGTATTTTATAATAAGTTTATTTTTGGGTTAAGAAACATGATTATTCTAAAAACTCTTTTAATGTACATAATGTTTATCCTTATTAATTAATTAAAAAGCTCTTAATGGGGAGTTTTTTAAATGAATTTAAATGATTATAAATAATTTAAAATTAATTCAATTTCACATAATTATAATTATTAGTTATAGACTTAATGTAAAATCCTCATTTTCTTGAAAAAAATACTTCTTGAAAACATGATTTTTTCTCATGTCGGTGTGTTTTGTTTAAAATAAGATTTTACTATTTATATAAATTGAATTTGGTAAAATGTATAAAATATTTTTAATAATAAGGTTTAATTTTTTTTTTAATTTTTTCCATTTTTAGACACAAAACAACAATCATGGTAAAAAATGATCTACTGTAGTATAAGTAAAATAATTGAAAGGGTTAATGTTAAAAGGTATAAGCTTAAAATACATGAAAATAAGACTTTCAAAGGGTTGATGATGTGTTTTTAGAAAATACAAATCCTTTAAAACATTAATTATCTATTTTATTGAATGTAATTATTTCCTCTCAAATAAGATTGGATTTTAATATAAAATAATAATTATTTAATCACTTAAAACAATCACTCCCAAAGTATAAATACCACTCCTCACCACCACCTTTCTCATCACAATCCTAGAAAATCCTAAAATATCTACTAGAAAATCTCCTCCCCACTTTCCCCACTACCAAGTGATTTTTTTCTCACCAAAATACCACTTTTATGGTATTTAAGGGATCATTCAAAGAGGTTATATTGAAATTGTAATTTTGTCAAACCACTTCCCTTATTTTCTTTTCTTATTATACCTTCTCTTCACCTCCTTTAGTCATAAAGTAATAATACATAAATAATCATGCACATAATATAATTTTATTTTTATAATAAAATATATTATATACATTGCTTTTATTACCTCCAATTATTCAAATAAATGAAACAATTGTCCAAATTATGGTAGTCAACTATCTTTATGAATAGTGATTTACCAGTTTCCATTAATTCCTTAAATTCTGGTCATAAAATAATTATTATTGTTAAAGAATATTTAAAAAAATTTGTTATAACCTATTTCATGTTTTTGATCTAATATATATTCATAATATTAAATAAAACCAAACTAGTTTAGGATGGTTAAAACCAACCAAAATAAACTAAACATTTATCATCAACATTTTATAAAATGAATCATGGTAATTTTTGAAATAAAAATTATATATGGACCCTTTTAAATATATTTAATTTAATTAGAACCATTTCATTTCACATATGTAGTTTTATTTCCATTTTACATGAAAATCCATAATTATACATGAATGAACTGATCTTGAAGCCATTAAAAAAACGCACCAAAAACAAATAGAACAATGAAATACTATCAATGAATGGGGGGTAAAATGTTATCAGAGTGTCATATAAGGTCTAATAAATATGATTAAAATTATTTAATTAATAAATAACATTATTTAAAAAATTATACACGAGGATAAATTATGAACCTCTAAAGGGAAGCATGAGGTTAGGGTTTCTCATATCACTTTCACTTCAGTAAGATATATGACTTATACACAACTTATTTATTACTTGTGGTGTATATACTACCATTTTATATATAATATCATTAATTTCATTTTATTAATTCTATTCAATGTTTCATTTCATAATTATTACATTTATGGTGCATACGATCTGACTGGATACAAGTGGTAAGAGATTTCTTAACTCAATTTTCAATCATTGGGTTAAACTTCTGCTTTATTTGTAATTATTTTTAAGATTTTATGTGATATTACCTTTAATTATATTATTTTTTATTTAATATTGTTTTATGTCTATTTATAATGGATACACATTATTGATTTCTTTTATTAACACTTACATCAATGATATGATCTTCGTAAGGGCATTCATCTCAATTTCACTTTATTGAGGCATATTTTAATATCATGCACCTAATTTATTTTCTATGGTGTATATACTATCCCTTGTTTTATTTATGATAATAATTTATCGAAATTTTCATTTCTCTTAGACATCTATATTTCTTGAATAATGTATTTTATTATTTCTTAACATATATATAATTTCTATTTATAGTGTATACTATTAATGTTATTTGATTATCTAGGGAAATAATGTCAAATCTGTGTCTTTTACTTAATACATGTATTTATCGAATAGTCATGTTGATTAATGAATTTAATCAATTATCTGATATATAAGGAATCTTTTTAACAGGAAATAATTATTGGGGGCCTTATATATAAAATCACATCGATGCATTGGTAGTCCCATAAGAAAAATAAGTTTTCTAAGTAAAATGGGTTTTTACATATAAGGATTATACTCTCTTGTGAATGGTATTCATGGTAAATGTATCATTTAAAGACCCGGAAATTTCAAGGGAAATTTTTTTCTAAAATTTCATTCGGATTTTACAAGAACGCAGTTTCTAACGGCACCTGATTATGAGGCCTGTTGTGCCCGGAATCATTTTTTGAAGTTTAGCTCGGGTACGTTCAGTGAACGAATGAGCGGGAATTTCTACCTTTTGAACCGATGCTCAGAATCAAATTCCGAGTGCACCGATTGAATCGCAGCGCCTGTTTTTGCTTAGAAACGCCTCTTCCGGAGTTGCGTTTTCTCGGGTGTGGTTTTTAATTTTTGGGGTTAAGTTAAGAAATAAAATAAAGTGTGCGACAACTTTTTTTTATTTCACTTAAAGCCACTTGAAAGCCACTTAAATTTTCTTAAGCTGAGTTGATGCGGATAGGGTGTAATTCAAAATATCTTAGCCTCTTGGTAGGATATTTGTGAGGTGGGGCCCGCATGAGCCCCTCCGTTTCTTTTCCGCTAAGTAACTCACCCGCGAAAACCCCTATTAATTGCAAGTCAACTAGGGCATTTCTTAATCTATTAAACGCTCCTTTTAATTGGGCGGTTTTATTCGTTGAATTAATTCTATGAATTAATGGGTCGTTACTTAACTTATCTTTTTTTCGTTTTTTGGCATGTTAATAAAATAAGACCAACACTCTTCTTCTTATGTGTTGTTCGTTGAGAGGATTTGACAGAACCTTAAGTCCTTCAACCTCCTTCGCGAAGAACGCGAAGAACACGAAGAACGTGAAGAACGCAGGCCTTCGACGAAAGGCGACGAAGAACGTCGAGCCCTCGAAGTTCGGCGGCGGCGGCTAGCCAGACCCGCGACACCGACGATTCTTCTCCTGTGACTTTCTTCTGCGACGTTCCTTCATCCGCGACAAATCTTCGATCATCCGTTGAGGTGAGAGATTGCGGACCTTTTAATACTTTGTGGTTTATAAAAACAACATGGATTTAATTGTGATAATAAAATTTGTATGTTCTTGATCCTCTAAGTTCGTCAACGCAACGCCGTATACCGCGACGACGCGACGCCCTTCCGCGACGCGGCGATCCTCTTCTCCTGCGACGATCAATTCTGCGAAGAACGCACGTTCGAGGACTTCGATGAGGTAGGGGTTTGATTCTTAAAAATCTTTGTGATTTATACCCGCGACGTTTGTTAAACTTTTATTGTGTAATATTTCTTTTTAAACCATTAACGCGGTGGGTGCGGTCTAACGAACAAGTCCGAACCCACCGCACTTTTTCGTTCTTGGTGCGCGAAATGGCGGAAAATGACAAACGGGGCCTCAATGGCGATTTGAGGGCCTGGAAGTGAAGAATGGGACCAGGGAGGAGCCACGGCGCAGACGGAAGTGGAATCGGACCACCGGAGCAACTCCGGTGGCCCGCAGAATCCACCGGCGGTGCCGGTGGCCGGAGGCGGCGGCGCGCCGCCGGATGGAGCCGTCGCGGCTTCAGCAGCGGTGGCGGCGGCCAGCCAGACCCGCGACCGCGCGGGTCAGGCGACACACGGGACGCGGCAAAGCCACGTCCGCTGACCCAGCATAGCCCACGCGGGCCGCGGCGCTTCATCCCGCGGGGGCAGCGCCCCGTGGCTCCCTCCGCTCGGCCGGCTTGGCCGAGCCGAGCCGGGCCGGGCCCAGACCCCCCGTTTCCGAACCTTTTCGTTCTTTCGCTCATACCTTGGGATACGGGCCTCCGAACGACGCACTTTCAACAGCGATGCGATCCTTGGATCGAGATGGTCGTTTCGGTATATCACACTCAAGGTTTCGGAATACTTGAGGTTCGGCCGGGTTGGTTCATACACGAAACCAACCGGGCCCTCGGAGCGGAAATGCTCATATCTTGAGCTTCAGACGTCCGATTGACGTTCCGTCAACTTTGATTGATTCCTCTAAGTGAGACGGATCTTTTTGTTTACTCCGCCCGAGGTTTGGACGCAGGTGGAGTATGGTCGGGTTGGTTTTTCCTTAAAAATCAACCGGGCCCCCGAAACGAAAAAGCCAATAACTCACAGACCGGGCGTCCGATTGACGCGCTGTCTGTCTCGTTGAATTACTCTTGATGAGACGGAACTTTTTTCATACTTCGCCCGAGTTTTGGTTGTTGTTGGATAGTGGCCGGGTTGCATTGTACCCGAAATCCAACCGAGCCCCTGGAACGGAACAGCTATTATCTTTCAGACTGGATGTCCGTTTGACGAACCATCAGCGGCGTTGGTGATCACGTTGATAAATGGTCCCTTTGAGTATACCCTATGAGAGTTCAGGGTACAGTTGAGATACGACCGGGTTGGTTCGCTCACGAAACCAACCGGGCCCCTAGGAGGAAAAGGCTAATATCTCACAGACCGGGCGTCTGATTGACGTGTCGTCTGTTGCGTTGAGACCCATATGACGAGGCGGTCCATTGAGATACTTTCTTCATGGGACTTTGAGATACTTGGAGTATCAACCTGTAGCTCGTGGAGTGGACCATCCTAGAGAGGAGCGTGCAGAGTACGGAGACCGTGTAGCCGACTGAGACCTGACGACTGCTTGACCGACTCGACTTGGAGTGAGTCGACTAGCCCAGTGGACGGAGCACTACTTTGTGAGGTGCAGACCCATGGCGGATGGAGCACTACCTTTGTGACAGTGTAGACCCACGATACTCATCCGGAGAGTACCTCTGCAGGCTACTAGGGGGTGTGTACTACTGTGTTTGGGTGGCATACCCCGGCGGGAAGCACTATTGTGTTTGGGTGGTTGGCCCGCGGTGCTCGACAGGAGTAGTACCTCAGCAGCCTTAGGTTAGTGAGCAGTACCTCGGAGTCATGACAGGACCACTGTACACTCCAGAGACGGAGCTCTTCAGCAGTTACGATTTTGATAATAAAAATCCTTGTTTGAGCTGAGTCTATGAACTTTGTGTTTCCTCGTGATTGAGATGGGTCACTTGATAACTTATGTATATGTATGGGCATATACCTGGGTAGTGGTTATCCGTTGATTTCATAATATTTGTGTTTCCTCAGGATTGAGATGGGTTACTTGATAACATAGGTATATGTATGGGCATATACCTAAGTAGAGGTTATCTGTTGAGATCTTATTTGTGGTTATCCTTGTTGGTTTTAGTGAGACCTTAAGGGTCTCGGGGTCCCTACTGAGTATCGTTATACTCACCCCTGCATGGGCTATTCCCACACCTTGTTGTGTTGGTTGCAGACGACAGACAGTGCTGACGGAGGCCGAGTGTTCAAAGAATGGACGGTACCCGGAAGTGGACTACACGTCGAGTCAGTATTTGGAGGTGGACTTCACAGTGAGGTGACACTCAGAGGAGGTTGACGGGCGAGAGCATTGTAGAGGCCATCTGTACCTACCCTTCAGGTAGGATCCGTGGTGGACGATCCAGGAGCTGCGCCATCTATACCTACCCTTCAGGTAGGATCCGAGGAGGACGACCCAGGAGCCGCTTCCGTTCTCCCTGCTCTTGTATTTTTCTGTTGTACTTGTTCAGTTGTAGTTGTACTTTCATTTGGGTTTGTATTCTGGCCCATTTACTTTTCAGCGCTTTATTTTGTACTTAGTGTTTTTCTTCCGCTTGTACTCTGTGGTGTTTTTTATACTTATATAAAGGCAATGCCTTCCCAGTTATCCGGATTTACGCCTTTGGTGCTAGTCGCCAGCCCCTGGCCTATAGAAGGCGGGCTTGGGGTAGTCACGGCACGGGCCCTGAGGGTGGGTCGTGACAAATTGGTATCAGATGATTCGGTTCTACCGCAGAACTTATAACTCTGATATTTTTTTCTTTCTGTGAAGCAATAGTGTTAAGGGTACCGAGTGTGGTCTTCCGTTCAGGGAATCCAGTGTTGGTACGGGCGGCCGACGTATCCATACACCAGGACCCTGACAACTGAATTCCGACTTTGTGCACAAAAACACAGATTGCATGTGTATTTAAAGATGTTTTATTTAAATATCAGATCAAACCAGGCCAGCTCACCAGGTATAAACGTTTGACAGGGTCACATTGTTTCTTTCAGGATGCCTTTTCACGGACGACCAGCTAGAGCCCAGAGGGATGTGCGTACTGACAGCCTGCCAAGCGACGAGGCTTCGGTACAGGGCCCTCTTGCAGTTGAGGCACCAGCAGAGGCACCAGCAGTACTACCATACGTTGGGCCACCGATGCCACCAGCCCCAGTATTAGGCTATGCACACCACTTGAGTGCGCTGCACGAGTTCCAGTGCCAGAGGCCCCCTAGGTTCCGAGGAGAGACGGACCCGCAGGCGGCTGAGGATTGGCTGGAGGCTGTGGTGAGAGTCTTCAGGCTAGTGGGGATGCCGGCAGACTTCATGGTGATCTTTGCTGCCAGCGTTCTCCAGGCAGCAGCAGGCAGGTGGTGGAGCCACTAGTTCCAGTTTTACGACGGGATGACCTTCGCATGGGAAGACTTCGAGACCTTCTTCAGGGTGGAGTTTGTGGCAGTAGCTCTACACCCCGAGCGTGTTCAGGATCTTCTGCCTTTGCCGTGTGCTTTTCAATAAGTACGCGAGTCATTTGTGGGCAGTAGATAGATGATGCAGAGGTCCAGGTGGACCAGACCAGCAGTTGGACGATCTCGGGTTTTAGGACCGGTGGTGCAGGGCACCCGGGGTGGGGTCAGAGCCAGGCATGCTAGAAACAGAGAGTGTTACTCATGCGGCAGGAAGGGTCACCTAGCACATGACTGTCTGAATCTCCGCACAGTTGATTTGTGGGTGTTGGAGGAGCCACTGAGACAGAAGCAGCGGCTAGTGCTTGAGCAACAGCCGAGCAGTGGACAAGGTAGTAGAGCTCCGGGAGCAGGTAGACAGGAGCGGAACTAGTGGATACGTCCCTTGTACTTCTAGTTCCATGTTGCTGTTGTATTTGTGTATTTGTACTATGAGTTGCAATAATAAAAAGACACTTATCATTGTTTTATTTCCTGTCCTTTTGTTTGGTTAATACTGAGTGGTCCCGGTTAAAACTGTTGACTTGACCCTCACTTTCGAGATTTCTACTGGAGGAGACCCAGTGACCTCACACTGATGCCGCCAGTGTGACTCGACCCTTGGAGGCGAGAGTGATAGTTGGATATCTTGGTAGTTACGTCGAGGCCTTATGATGTCATCCATGGCATGAATGCATCATTCCTGTCAGGATTGCCTGTATTAGGCAATGGGCGTGGTTCATCCAGGGGATGAGACTGAGTTTCTCTTTTCGGCAGAGGAGAAATTTTAGCAGCTCTTCAGATCGTAGGCAAAGAAGGTGCAGGTCATTCAGGAGCAGATGAAGGATGCACAGTGCAGTAAGAAACAGTAAACTGGCACCAGTCATGGAGACTCGAGCATGTTTAATGTTTAAAGAAGAGGAATCTTTAAGGAGAGATGAGTCTACGGAGCAGCAGATGTGGAGGCAGAGCTAGGAGAGCAGCATGAGGTGGTGTACATCTTAACATTCTACAACCACCCCCCATAGTTATCCCTGCCAGGCTCAGGGAGCTGGAGGGTGTAGGAAGAGTGCGGCTGCTTGCGGTCAAGGAGTGTGACCCAATTGCTCTAGAAATGATTCAAGGGATAGTCTGTGTCCACTACTAGCTGCTGTAGTAACAGACGTCGATATGAATCATTCCATGCTTTCACAAATCTTTTTCTAGACCTAGACTTTCTGGTAAGCCGTGGACTTGACCCTCATGTCTAGAGATACCTTGGGAGGAGACTCGATAATCACACTTATGCCGACAGTGTGGTAAGACCCTCGAGGTGAGAGTTTCGGTTGGAATCTCTTGGTAGCAGCGTCGAGGCCTTACGACGTTGGTCTGAGTATGTATTGGATCCACAGTTCATACATGGATTGAATGTATTAGGAAAAAAAGGTTGTGTCTTAACTAAGATGTCGGGATGGGTTTTCCTTGGTCGGAGAAAAGGAAACCACAGGCAGCACAGGATAAACTCTTACATAGGAGGGTGCGACCGATCATTCTTGAGTCAGTCAACCTTACCCTCGTGGTGGCAGTAGTTTTGAGTTCCAGTTTTAATAGGAATTGGAGACCTCTAGAGTTCGAGGATGACGATCATGTCCTTATACGGGTCTTACCTCGACGAGGTTTACGGAGATGTGCCCAAGGCGGCAAGTTATCTCTGAGGTTCAACGGACCTTTCTAGGTCCTCAGTTGGGTAGGCAGGGTGGTTTACCGCTTGACCCATCCATCGCAGTTGCACCAGGTGCACGACGACTTCCACGTATCTCAACTGAGGAGATACGTGCTCGACCCTTTGCATATCATCGACTATGAGGAGCTGGACGATGGTGATGGGGTGTCTTTCACGGAGGTTCCAGTGGGGATCGAGGATCGACAGGAGCAGATCCTACAAGGATGACCAACTCCTTGGGTGCACTTTCTCTGACAGTACGGGAACCTCCAGGTGAGCACATGGGTGCAGAAGGCTAAAATGTGTGCTTTGTACCGCTTTTGTGACCCTAGATTGTGTTAAATATTTACGAGGACGTAAAGCCCTGAGGTGGGAGTAATGTAAAGACCTGGAAGTTTCAAGGGAAATTTTTTTCTAAAATTTCTTTGGGATTTTACAAGAACGCAGTTTCTAACGGCGCCTGATTCCGAGGCCCTGTGTGCCCGTGATCTTTTTCCGAAGTTTAGCTCGGGTACGTTCAGTGAATGAACGAGCGGAAATTTCTAACTTTTGAACCGGTGCTCGGAATCAAATTCTGAAGGCACCGATGGAATCGCAATGCCGATTTGTGCTTAGAAACGCCTCTTCCGGAGTTGCGTTTGCTCGGGTGTGGTTTTTAATTTTTGGGGTTAAGTTACGAAATAAAATAAAGTGTGCAACAACTTTATTTTTATTTCACTTAAAGCCACTTGAAATCCACTTAAATATGATTAAGATGAGTTGATGCGGATAGGGTGCAATTAAAAATATCTTAACCTCTTGGTAGGATATTTGTGAGGTGGGGCTCGCACGAGCCCCACCGTTTCTTTTCCACTAAGTAATGCACCCACGAAAACCCCTATTAATTAAAAGTCAACTGGGGAATTTCTTAATCTATTAAATGCTCCTTTTAATTGGGCGGTTTTATTTGTTGAATTAATTCTATTAATTGATGGGTCGTTACTTAACTTATCTTTTTTTCGTTTTTTGGCATGTTAATAAAATAAGACCAACACTCTTCTTTTTGTGTGTTGTTTGTTGAGAGGATTTGACAGAACCTTAAGTCCTTCAACCTCCTTCTCAAAGAATGCGAAGAACGCGAAGAACGCGAAGAATGCGAAGAACGCGAAGAACGCTGGCCTTCGACGAAAGGCGACGAAGAACGCAGAGCCCTCGGAGATCGGCGGCGGCGGCCATCCAGACCCGCGACACCGACGATTCTTCTCCTGCGACTTTATTCTGCGATGTTCCTTCATCCACGACAAATCTTCAATCATCTGTTGAGGTGAGAGACTGAGGACCTTTTAATTCTTTGTGGTTTATAAAAACAACATGGATTTAATTGTTATAATTAAATCTGTATGTTCTTGATCCTCGAAGTTCGTCGACGCAACGCCGTATACCGCGACGACGCGACGCCCTTCCGCGACGCGACGATCCTCTTCTCCCGCGACGATCAATTCTGTGAAGAACGCACATTCGACGACTTCGATGAGGTAGGGGTTTTATTCTTAAAAATCTTTGTGATTTATACCCACGACGTTTGTTAAACTTTTGTTGTGTAATATTTCTTTTAAAACCGTTAACGCGGTGGGTGTGGTCTAACGAACAAGTCCGAACCCACCGTGCTTTTTCGTTCTTGGTGCGTGAAACGGCGGACAATGATAAACGGGGCCGCAATGGCGATTTGAGGGCCTGGAAGTGATGAATGGGACCCAGGAGGAGCCACGAAGCAGACAGAAGTGGAATCGGACCACCGGAGTAACTCCAGTGGCCCACGGAATCCACCGGCGGCGCCGGCGGCCGGAGGCGGCGGCACCCCGACGCGCCGCTGTATGGAGCTGCCGCGGCTGAAGCCACGGTGGCGGCGGCCAGCCAGACCCACGACCGCGTGGGTCCGGCGACACACGGGATGCGGAAAACCCGTGTCTGCTGATCCAGCGCAGCCCACGCGGGCCGCGGCGCTTCATCCCACGGGGGCAGCTCCCCGCGGCTCCCACCGCGCGGCCGACGCGGCCGGGCCGAGCCGGGCCGACCCGCCGGGCCGGATCGCGCCCAGGCTAGTCCGGGCTACCCTGGCCGGGAAGGGTCACGCCAAACCGGGTCGGACCCGGACCCGGGTTGGGTCGACCCGGTTTGGGCCGACCCAGGGGGGTTGGGCCTGGTCGGTTCGGGCCCAGACCCCCCATTTCCGAACCTTTTCGGTCTTTTTCTAATAACATGAGCTACGGGCCTCCGAACGATGCGCCTTCAGCGGAGATGCGATCCTTGTATAGAGATGGTCGTTTCGGTATATCACACTAAAGGTTTAGAAATACTTGGGGTTCAGCCGGGTTGGTTCGTACACGAAACCAACCGGGCCCTCGGAGCGGAAACGCTCATATCTTGAGCTTCGGATGTCCGATTGACGTGCCGTAAACTTTGATGGATTCCTCTAAGTGAGGCGGATCTTTTTTCTTACTCCGCCCGAGGTTTGGACACAGGTGGAGTATGGTCGGGTTGGTTTTTCCTTAAAAACCAACCGGGCCCCCGGAACGAAAAAGCCAATAACTCACAGACCGGGCGTCCGATTGACGCGTTGTCTATCTCGTTGAATTCCTCTTGATGAGACGGAACTATTTTCATACTTCGCCCGAGTTTTGGTTGCTGTTGGATAGTGGCTGGGTTGGATTGTACCCAAAATCCTACCGGGCCCCTGGAACGGAACAACTGTTATCTTTCAGACTGGACGTCCGTTTGACGAACCATCAGTGGCTTTGGTGATCACGTTGATAAACAGTCCCTTTGAGTATACCCTATGAGAGTTTGGGGTACAGTTGAGATACGACCGGGTTGGTTCGCTCACAAAACCAACCGGGCCCCTAGGACGAAAAGGCTAATAACTCACAGACCGGGTGTCCGATTGATGCTCATTATTTTGCATTGAGACCCCTATGACGAGGCGACCATTTGAGATACTTCTTCGTGGGAATTTGTGATACTTGGAGTATCGACCTGTAGCTCATGGAGTGGACCCTCCCAGAGATGAGCGTGCGGAGTACGGAGACAATGTAGCCGACTGAGACCTGAGGACTGCTTGACCAACTCAACTTGGAGTGAGTCGACAAGCCCAGTGGACGGAGCACTACTTTGTGAGGTGCAGACCCATAGCAGATGGAGCACTACCTGTGTGACACTGCAGACCCGCGGTACTCATCCGGAGAGTACCTCTGCAGGCTACAAGGGGGTGTGCACTACGGTGTTTGGGTGGAATACCCCGACGGGAAGCACTACTATGTTTGGGTGGCTGGCCCGCGGTACTCGACAGGAGGAGTACCTCAGCAGTCTTAGGTTAGTGAGAAGTACCTCGGAGTCGTGACAAGACCATTGTACACTCCAGAGACGGAGCTCTTCAGCAGTTACAGTTTCGATAATAAAAATCCTGGTTTGAGCTGAGTCTATGAACTTTTTGTTTCCTCATGATTGAGATGGGTCACTTGATAGCTTATGTATATGTATGGGCATATACCTAGGTAGTGGTTATCCATTGATTTCATAATCTTTGTGTTTCCTCAGGATTGAGATGGGTTACTTGATAACTTAGGTATATGTATGGGCATATACCTAAGTAGAGGTTATCTGTTGAGATCTTCTTTTTGGTTATCCTTGTTGGTTTTAGCAAGACCTTAAGGGTCTCGGGGTCCCTACTGAGTATCGTTATACTCACCCATGCATGGGCTATGCCCCCACCTTGTTGTGTTGGTTGTAGATGATGGACAGTGCTGACGGGGGCCGAGTGTTTGAAGACTGGACGGTACCTGGAGGTGGACTACACGACGAGTCAGTATCTGGAGGTGGACTTCATGGTGAGACGAAACTCGGAGGAGGTTGACAGGCGAGAGAGTTATGAAGGCCATCTGTACCTACCCTTCAGGTAAGATCCATGGTGGATGATCCAGGAGTTGCGTCATCCGTACCTACCCTTCAGGTAGGATCTGAGGAGGACGACCTAGGAGCCGCTTCCGTTCTCCTAGCTCTTGCTTTTTTCTGTTGTACTTGTTCAGTTGTAGTTGTACTTTCATTTGGGTTTATATTCTGGCCCATTTACTTTTCAGCACTTTCTTTTGTACTTAGTGTTTTTCATCCGCTTGTACTCTATGGTGTTTTGTTTACTTATATAAAGGTAATTCCTTCCCAGTTATCAGGATTTACGCCTTTGGTGCTAGTCTCTAGCCCCTGGCCTATGGAAGGCGGGCTTGGGGTAGTCACGGCACGGGCCCCGAGGGCGGGTCATTACATATCATGTGTCTGGGAAACATTAAATCAAATTGTTAATAATTTCAATTATAAATAATTATGTTTTATAGATTTTATTTTCAATATGATACTTGTCTATGGATTCATATTGTGAAAAAAAATTATTAAATGGAATTTATGTTCAGTTATTTTACCTTGATATTTTGATTATGCATTATCGATTCAAGATATCATCCACTATTTGTAAATCGTACTGGTCCTTTGAGCTCAACTATTTATTCTTTATCTTTTCCTTAGTTTATGAATACGATATTTTTGAATGAGTTCAATGATGAAAATTAATTTTCTAGGTTATGTGTAATTTTTTTAATTACAAGTGTAATTAGGATACCATGTATGTACCTAGTTCATCAAGACTACTAAAATAATTTGTCTTTTAGGATGGTATTCCTTATACTTAGATCTATGTGATAAAGTAACCATTGACTCCCTGTTACTAGGGTCAAGTTATTTATAGTTCGTATAAGATTATTTTTAGTAGAAACCTTGGGAACTACATTTAGAAAAACATAGATTAGAAGAAAAAACCTATTACAAAATATGGAAATACTCCCAAAGAAACCAATGTAATGATTTAGTGCTTATTTAAAAATAATTTTTCAATTTAAAATATGTAGTTTTTATATTATATATTATATTTTGATTCCTATTATAGCATAATAAATTGTTTATATTCGGAGCCTAGTTGAAGGAATGGGAACCACATAAAGGAATATGATCCAAAGAGAAATAAAGATCGTTTCTTGGATGAGATTAAGAAAATATTTCGACAAGACTAGTCTCCCAAAAATTCCCATCATTTGAGGACATTAAATCATGTGTTAAAATGTTATTAAATGAATTTTATTTGTATTGTGTATTTAATGAGAAGAAAGAAATGAAAATGACAATAAGGGATAGGGTTGATAAAAAGAGGAAAGGAAAGAAGGATTTTATTACATGTTATAATTGTCGAAGGAAATACCTATGTACTTGTTTAGAATGAAATGTAGTTTACTTCATGTGTGCATAAAAAGGCCACCATTATAATGATTTCAACTTAAAGGAATAATTTTATGATATTCAATTATTCAATTATAGGGATATAGGGAACTATGCAAGTAAATTCCACAAGAATCAATAGAATATACAAAAAATGATAATCTAAGGGATAGAAGTCAATCATAGGATATTTATATAGATGAAATGGAATGGTTATTATTCTTTTGTTTTTTATCCATGAAATATTTTGTATGAAATTATTATTATTTGTATCATGAAATGTATAGTGATGGTACTATATTTATTTTTCTTTAAGGATTTGAAAGAATATGTTGAATTGTACCAATGAAATGGAAAAGGGATTCAGAGTAAAGTTGAAATTTTTGAAAAAAAATATATGAAGGAAATATAACACTTAATATGTTCATGTTATTTAGAAAATGATGTTGGGTTTAAGAGATTATTGATATGTATAAAGTAAATTTCATAGTACTGAATGCCTTGGAGCTGATTAATGATATGTTGGAAAAGTGGTTTCTACTCAAAATTATGGAGTTGAAAATATTTTTATATTTAATTAAATATCCAATAATATTTTTTTAATCATGGAATAAGGATTCATGCATGTTTTAAATATGGTTTTATGGTAAATCATATTATTTCCACGTTTTAAGAGAATAAATGGTGAAGGTATTTACAAGTTTGATATTTGATTATTAAAATCTACGTCATGTTGTTAGAGATATTAATGGTAAATTCATTTTGGATATTTAGTAATCTTCTTTCCAAATTTTTAGATCTTGATATTTTAAAAGATACAGAAGGTTAACAATTAATGAAATGGTTTTAGTTGATCATTGGATGATGTTTTAAAGAAAAATGTATTTAGTCATGTTGGATAAATTTTTCTAACCATATTGGTTTTAGAAAATATATGCAAATAAATCGAATGAATTTTTACTCTTTATGGATCTTGTGATCCAATAAAAATTAATTTTAATGCTCTAGGAATAAAAAAAATTTTTTTTGTATATTCATTTCTTCAAGTAATGGATGGAATTATTATGGAATTTATCACCAGATTACTAATGAATTCATGAAAAAATGATGCAATATGTGTTATTATATTTTTGAACGAAAAACTAAACATATGAAAAAACATTTAATGTTACTTTTTTTGAATTTTTTAACTATTATATTAAATTATTTTTATAAAATGGATAACTTATATGTCATACAACTACTTTTCATATCCTAGAAGGCCAAGATACATGAACCCACAATAGAATGGTGATAAGGATGAATCACCTTCCACAAGCCTATGTGATTTCCTTATAAGTATAAAATAATTTTCATTATTTAAATGGTATAAAATATAATGGATAAGTTCTTTTTAAGAACCAAATATGATTTATATAAATAGATTATTTTTTTGATGTTATTTGAGGAATAATGGCTGAATTTTCTTTTAGAGAAAAAGATGAGTAAATAGTGGAGACTTTTTAAAGGATAAAACTATACTAGTAAAGTAAGTATATATATTTATGTTATTAATATATAAAGTAAAGGGATTCCTAAAATCATGGAAAAGTATTTTTAATAAACATATTATTCAATTAATTTTTATTATCGAAAAATCAAGGTTATGTTAACCCACGAGAGATTTATGGTTTTGTGATGGTAATCATCCTAATGACCATGTTCTATATCCGTCTTCATCAGAACCCGATAGTTATATTTTTTTTTCATGTAGATGTTTTCACTTTTCACTGTTTTTTTCCTATATGAAAACCTAATTTTTGGGTAACCTTCTCATTTTTTTATCTCTTTTTTAGAGGAAGTGTTATTAACCCTTTTATGATGTTGGATTTCTGCAACGGGTATTTTAAAATGTAAAATATATAATTATCAATAACAAGTCCAAATTGTGAGGACTAAATTTATTTAATTCAGTAATAATGCAACACCCTGATGTTTTAAACTAATACAATATTTAATAGCAAACATTTCATAGAACACAAAGCTTAAACAAACTCCGAAATATCATTATTTTGATATGATCATTATAACATAGCTGTTAATTTAGCAAGAATAAGTTTTACTAACCAACTTATGAAATACATAATTTTCAATTTAATTGTTAATATATCATTTTTTTCTTATGAAATAAGAACATATTTTTTGTAAATTTATTTTTTTGTTCAAATATATGTTTTCTCAAAAAAAATTATTTTTATGTCATTCCATGAGAAAATATATAATTTTGCTATTTGAAACTTTTATGTAATGTATTTTTTAAAATAAAAATAATTTTTACATTCAGGGTGTCCCAATTATCTTATGATGAATTTTTTAGAATCTACTGATAATATTAATTTTCAAGTCAATATTGAAAAATAATGATTTTTTTTAAAAATGTCATTTCTTATCAATAAATTATGAAATTAAATGTTCCAATAATTTTTTAAATTTTATTTAAACTAACATATGTATTATTTATTTTTATTTAATCCAATTAAATAATTTTTAATCAACTACATATTTTTTTTTAGAATAATAATATTTTTGGGTTTAAAAAAAGTATTTTTTTTAAATATTTTTAAAGTACATAATTTTTCTTCTTTTAAAGTAATTAAAATAATACATAATGGGGAATTATTTATGTGAAATTTATAGAATATATATCATTAAATATTAATTCAGTTTCATAAAATGATAATTATTAGTCATAATGTTAATATAAAATCATATTTCTCTTGAAAAATACACTTATTGAAAACCTTTATTTTTGTCAAATCTATGGGTTTTGTTTTAAATATACTTTTTATAATTATTTGAATTTAATTTAGTAAAATGGATTAAATATTTTTAATAATAATTTAAAAATTAGGTTTTATTTTCATTTTAATTTTCTTATATAAAAAATTTACTATGGAAAAAAATATTTAATGAATCATATGTAAAATAATAAAACCCGTTAAAATTAAAACGTAAAAGAATAACAAAAAAAAAATAAAACATTAAATGGGTGCATTATTTGTTTCTAGAATATAAACAACCATTTCACCATTAATTTTCAATCTAATTTGTTGTGGTTAATTCCACCAAAATTTGGTTGGCATTAAATATAAAATAATCCATATTTAATCACATAAAACCACCCCTCTTAAAGTATAAATACCACTCCTCACCTCCCCCATTCTCATAAAATTAAGAAAAGCTCCTAAAATATCTTAAAACACCTATCCTCCTCACTCTCTCTACACCCATGTTCTTATGGTCAGACAAAAATAACAATTTGAAGGCCTTTAGTGGATTCTTTAAGGATATGATAATCAAGAGATAATAAAACCTGATCTCCGACCTCGAACTCCAAAGGTCGTCTCTATAGATCAGTATAAGATTTCTTCTCAGACTGTGTAGTAGCCATCCTCTTCCGAACCAACTCCACCTGCTCAGTAGACTCCTATCCAAGACGAGTTCCTAGCATAGCTGCCTCTCCTACCTTTATCCAACATATGGGTGATCGACATATCCTAACGTACAAAGCCTCATAAGGTTCCATCTGAATTGTCACCTAAAAACTATTATTGTATGAAAAATCCACTAGATATATATGTCTCTCCTACGAACCCCCAAAATCGAGGACACATGCTCATATCATTTCCACCAAAACCTGGATCTTACACTCGTTCTAGCCATCTATCTAGGGATGGTAAGCTATACTCATAATTACCTGTGTACCAAATTCCCTATGTAGTCCCTTCCAGACACGATAAGTAAACCACATGCCCTATTTGAAATGATAGAGTGTGTAACCCCATGAAACCATACAATCTCTTGGATGTAAAACCATCCAATCTCATCAACATATAAGGTTTCTTTAATCGGTAAGAAGTGTTCAACCTTCGTGAGTTTGTCAACAACAAACCAAACCACATCATTCCCTCAAGGTGACCTAAGTAAACTCATCATGAAATCCATCACAACATCATTCATCTACCACTTAGGAATGGATAACTACTAGAAAATCCCTACCAATCTTTGATGCTCCGCCTTCACCTGTTGGCATGTGGAACATCTCATAACAAAACCAGCTACATCCTTCTTCATACCTGGCCACCAATACTGACGGTGTAGATCTCCATTCATCATGGTGACACCATGATGAAATGCCCAAACTGAGGAATGAAAATCTCACATAACTCCTGACATATATCTATTGACACGTATATGCACCTATGAAAATGAAAAAATCTCATCATCGCATATAGTCCACCCAACAGTAGGGTCCTCTCCTGACACGCTCTCTCGTAGGACTAGGCCTTCAGAATCTGATAGTTGCCTTATTTTTACAAGATCCAAAAGAGTAGAGGTAATAGCTATAGAAGAAATAAATTTATACCCTTGTCTTTTGTGAACCACAAAATGAATCTCAGAGACCAATCCATAAGATGCCACTCACTAATGACCTCCTAAACTGCATGTATCTGAGTCCTCCTTCTCAACGCAGTAGCCACTACATTGCCTTTCCCATGAATGTAGGCATGCTCAAGTTAAAAGACTAAAATTACTCTACCCACATTCATTGTCTTAAATTCCTTTCTCACTCAGTAAAGATATACATGAGAATGTTGTGGTTATGGAATACCACAAAATTCACTCCCGAAAGATAATGTCTCCAACAGCGTAAAGCATTCACAATTGCAGCTAACTCGATATTGTCCATCAGGTAATTCTCTCATGTGGCCTAGATTACTGAAACCCTTATGAAATGACTCCTTCCCCCCACATAAGAATTGCTCCCAGACTGATACCTAATGCATTACAGTAAACAATGTAACTCTTTCCCAAATCTGGAAAAATCATTATTTGTGTTGAAGTCAGTCTCCCTTTCAGCTCTTGAAAGGCTAAATCGTAGGAATCTATCCAAAAGTACTTCATACCGTTTTTAGTCAGGCCTTTCAGTGGAACTACTAAGTGTGAAAAGTACTGTATGAAGTACCTATAGTAACCATACACCCCCAACAAACTTCGTACCTCAATGAAATTCTTCATCTCCTCCCTGGAAACTACTACTCTCACTTTCTCTGGGAATACTAATACTCATGTCTCTAAGATACCATGACCCAAGAGTGAATCTGGTCCATCAAAAAGTGGAATTTTGAGAGCATATCATATGATTGACTCTCTCTCAGTGTACTCAAAATGTCATCATGATGGATGGCATGGTCATGTCGAGTGTGAGAGTACACCGAGATATCATACATGACGACTACCACAATAGAATCCAAGTATGGATTGAACACTCAGTTCATCGGTTCTATAAAAACTATCATCATGTTCTAGATACCGAACGACATAACCAAATACTCATATTTACCAAACCTTCTCTGAAAGGATGTAATAGTTATATCTGATGGTCTAACATGAAACTGATGATAACTGGATCTCAAGTAAATCTTCTAGAACACTCGAGGTCTTCGAAGATGATCAAAGAGATCATCAATACTCAGTATGAGATTTCGGTTCATAATCATCAACTAGTTCAACTACCGATAATCAAAACAATGTGTGAGGGTACCATCCACTTTTTTTACAAGAAGGACAAGCGAAACCCAAGGAGAAGTACTGGGTCAGATGAAACCCATTTCTAGTAACTCCTCTAACTATTTCTTAAGCTCGTGTAACTCCAGTGTAGCCATCCTATAAGGATGAATGGACACCGGTACCTCTCAAGGAATAGGATCAATAGAGAGATATATCTCACGCTCTAAAGGTAAACATGAAAAAAGTATATCTGGAATGAAATCCCGGAAATAATCCACCACTGGAATAAAGTTCATCTATGATGTCCCCTGGTCATCTGGATATGAACGAGAAATCTGTGCTATAATTACCCCCAAATCATGATTATCAGGTCTATCTCTACTCTATTGGACATCCTATGCACCCTTGTATAGAAAAGATCCGCCACTTTGTGAGGTGAAACTTTCCCTATAGCGATAACAGTCAACAAAGTCCTAGAAAGACAACAACTAGTCCATTCCGAGAATGACAGTGAATCATATCATCTATAAGACATAGAGCTCTCATAAGAAGTGACACTAACCAACCTCAAGAAGTAATTCCTTTCACTGATGTACACTAGTCATCTTAATCACCAACGGAGTGTCTAGCATCATAAAATCCTTAGAAGTAAAGATATGGAGCTCAAGGATATCCACAACAACAATATATATGAAACTATGGGAATACCCTATATCAAAAAGAGCACAAGATAAAACTGACGAAACTAGAATCGTACCTCTAACTATAGAGGGTATTGGATACGACCCCTACTAGGTCTGCTCCACTACAAAATTCAGACCTATACTGCAACCCAGTGACCCTGCCTGACTACCCTGAGCTGATCCAACCTGCTGACGCTGAAATCCTTCTGTTTGGCTACCACGACAACGACCACCTCCTCAGCCTGAATGGCCGGACAAACTCCAGTTCCCTAACTAATGAGAAATTGGTAGTCCTTCTCCAGAACATGGAGTCATAACAGAACCCTTATCACCCGCAACAGTTGAGTAAATCTGGAAAAAAATACTGAAGGTGACCCATATTTCTGCAAGCTCAGCACTCAAATGGGTCTCTCAAGAAATGTAGTCTCATATACCCACTCTTCCCAAAGTGGTTTCATACCACTAGGATACCTGAAGAAACATCACATGAAAACTCCTAGTGTCACTACCTGCTATCTGTATAAGGAGTACTAGTCCTTGATGTTGAACCACCCTAGCTCACAGCTCTCAAATCCCTTAGATTGTGCTCAGTAATCAGCACCCGCTTCATTATAGCTATCACCGAATTTATCCTAAAGACATTCTCCTACAATCAGATGTCATACCTGAGGGTATCCTCAAACCACCTAGACAAAGATAACTCTTCAACTCCCATAATAGGTGTGAAGCGCTAAAGCTTTGTAAAACAAGATGAGCAATCCATTACGAAAAGAGCTCCTTGCTCCAAATGCATCAACAACAGGGCTTGATTGTCCCTCAACATCTCAAGATAGAATTAGTCATATAAGGTCCTCTGAAACTATTCCCAATCTATATCATGATGACGTCCTAAATGTGAGATTATATCCCACCATATCTTGGAAGTATCACGTATCTTGTACGTCGTGAGCTTCACCATCCTCTCCAAAGTTGTATCTAGATTATCAAAGATAGTAAACATGGACTCTAACCATGACTATATAGCATGTGGTCCTCCATCCCCTAAAACAGTGGGAGAATTATGCTGTTGGAACACCCACATCAACTCTACCAAAGTCGGGGTAGGATGCAGTGCTCCTTGAAAGGTCTGTAACATCCTCAAAAATCCTTCATAGAACTATACATCAAAACCAGCATCCGATATAACAACTATTTCCAAAATAGGAAAAAAGGAAGGATGTGTTGGTAGTCCATGATCTACCATTTCCGGTGTCCAATAATTGCCTTGTATCTAGTGTAAAACTATATGATGTCTTTATGGAACAAATCTTCAAGTTCAAGTGCACACCTTAACACAAGATTATCAAGGATAGCAACATAGAAGTACAAGAAAGGAACTGGAGAAGAAACATTCATGTTTTATAAAACAGGGTTACATGGCATGTATAAATTCTATAGGGAGTGTTCCATTAAGATTTTAATACGGAATGTACCTCTTCCAAACATGGTCATGTAGCACCCATACAAGAAACATGTTTCTATTGAGACATGGTGTGTGCTTGGATTTTCCCTCCTGCACAGGTTCCTCTACATGGCTAGAACTACACGGTTCTCTCCGGAGTTACACTACAAGGAATGTTCACCCTAGACATGACATATTCTAATTACATTCTAATAGCCTATTTCTTTAGTCACACAGTCAGATACATGGTCGACTCTACATGGTGGGCATAAAGAGGACATGGTGTGTACACCGTATGTTTTGTCCACCCAAGTCATTGGTCACACGACTGAATACACGGATCTCTACACACAATGTGTACAATCCAGAAATGGTGTGTTCAACTAAAATTTTCCCAACCTCGTGTCTCTTCTCACACATTCATTCAAACAGTTAAAGACTACATGGTGTGTACATACGGTACACGGCATGTACATTATAAAAGTTGTTTCTTATAGAACAGAATAACACATGGCATGTGTTCATAACACCACACACCATGTTGTTTGGGTTTCTGGACATTAAGCCTCTGAAACTTCTCTGGAAGACATTAAAACATGAAATTTTGTCCCAAGGCATGAAAATGTCCGACCCTAGAGAGCCCATACTCCCATGAATCAAAATTTGGCATTCTAATTCATATTATAACTTGAAAAAATTAAATTTAAAGTTCAAAAACAATCCACCAAGTTCTGATCCATGAGTGCCCATAAAACCTAAGAGAGCTGTGTTTTTTATTCATCTAAATGAAACCATACAATTTACAATACCCTATCAAAATAGCTGGTGTCTTATCAAGTAATCTATCACAACAACATGCATATCTAGAATAACATCTTGCACAACAACATACAATTAGTAATGCGTCCTAAATGGCATTATAAGAATTCATGACATGTGATCTCTAGAAGTGCCTATATGATGCGTGATATGGAATACCCTCATCTCATCAGGATTCAATAGAAATATAGCCACAATAATATCAATAGTAATAGCATAAAAAAGTGAATCACCCAATGGTAAAATAAAATCAACTGTAACAATTGAAAAACTAGAAAAATTGAAATATTTGAGGTAACTTGGCTTTTCCCAGTACATGGGTTAGCAGCTCATGGGAAAAACTTATTTCCAATTACCTATTCCATCATATCTTTATCTATAGGCTCCAAACATTAATACAAAGTAGAAAAGAAACTGCTCTGATACCAAATTCTAATTTCCCGATTTCAGGTGCTGCCCAAAGGCTCCTCATACCTAGTTGGTCACTTGACCTCAAGTGAATTTCCACAAATTCCAGAGGCTGCTGACTAACATCGGGGTCCAAGGTATGATAATGGGGGAACTATTCCATCATTGACAGTGTATACATAGCATAATCACAAATATTAAACAAAAGAGGAAGCAGTAATACCATACAACAGAAGTAAATAGTGGATGACTAGTAGAATAAAACAACTGCATCATATATATAATCAATGATTCATGTCAAATGTATCTTTGAATGAATCCAAACATGTCACAATTCTATAAATACAATACTAAAACCAAATTACATAAAATCAGTAAACATAAATATCATCGCAAGCCTCATCTTGGTCCCATGCATTCCATCTCAAATAGATATATAGTACCTGATGAAAAAGGTCACTTGCCCTTATCTATACCTGTAACCATATAATCAGTTTTGGTCCAAAAGCATGACCTAAATAGGGTGTGAGATGAATCCCAATAATAAACCACCAAAATATATGTGCTTGACTATCAGCGAATATATATAGAATGAAATATGAAAAATGAATCAACAAACCAGGAAGTACTCAAAAGTAAACAATCCAACCTTTTCCAATAACATTCATTTACATTTATTAATTATTGTATCCATTGATAAATTTAACCTCAGTATTTATACTATGCTCTATATCCCCTTGTATATTACCAAAACAGATGTCTCAAAAGACCATCTGGCCAAAAAGGAATATCGAGTCCAAGATTTTGCTTTGGCTTGCTAGGCTCGCCACATTAATCAAACATTCAAAAGAAACCCTCTGGGAAAGTTCTCATAGTAACACCTCTAGTTTAACATATCATCAATTCAATAAAAAATGAACCTCTAGGAAATATTAAACAGTCTAACCCCATTGGTCCCACATAGCATTAATTATTTACGAACAACCACCTAGATAACTCTCATGGACAATACCCCTAGGTTTGATTAGTAATAATAAATTAAAAAAACCACCTATAAGATCTCATAGTCATTGCACTAAGGTCCAGCATTAATTTAATAATGACCCTTTGGGTAGCTCTCATTGTCTAACCACTCTTTTCTATGACCACTCGGTAGCTCTCACAGCCAATTCCTCTAGGTCAACATAACTAAAAAATTATACAAAAATGACCATACCTTGGGAAGATCTCATAGCCAAATTCCCCTAGATCATACTTTCACAATGTGAATCAAATTCCTCACAAATAAATGGTAACTTCATCCTAACTACATAAGGCACAATAAAACAAATCAAGACTAACATACATTCTAGACAAAACGGCCATAATCAATCAAACATTAGAAACACACCCACAATCAAGTTATTAAACCAAAAAACTAATAAATAACCCTTTCTCACTCAAAAAAACCAATAAAATTTATTAAATAGGGTTAAATTACAAAACGTGAAATACCCCAAACATGGGTATTTAGAACATTATACATATATAATCCAAAGACAATGAAATAAATGCACAAAACACCTACCGTGATATTGTATGATTAACAATATTGAACGTCGGCCCTTGAATCGGTCTAGAAAATCATAGATATAAAAAAATGTTAAAATCATTCAACCTTGGATAACTCAAGAGAGAGGAGAAATCAGGAAGTGGGGATCTAGAGAAATTGATAACTCACCGGTGGGAATACAATGCACCCAACATCATCTCAATTAGTGCTTAGATGGAGGAAAGGGAGGAGCTCTAAGATCTTAGTCCATATGTCACTCTCCTATACGAGACATGGGAAGACTAAAAAGGATTCGAAAATGAGACGTGGCCCTGCTCTGATATATCAATTAAAAATAAAAGTACACAATGTGTTCATTTAATGTACATGTCATGTGGTGGCCACAACTGGCCCCTACTTTAGGCGGTCTACCTGGTCACCCACACGGCCATGTACTCAGGCCTTAAACGACTAGTACATGGCTACATACGGAAACCAGGTACACAAAATGTACTCAAAAGTCAACAGCGTGTACATAAATAAATTTCATTTTCTTCCTTTTTCCTAAAAAACTTCCAAAAATAAGGATCCATTCCAAAAATGATGATCTGAGTTCTTACAAATATATATACATAATATTAAATAGAATAAAAATATTTCATGGTCATCTGAAATCCCACTAAAATAAACTAAACATTATTGTTAACATTTTATCAAATGAAACATCCATATGTATGAAATAAGAATGATATATGGGGCTATTTAAACTCATGTAAGTTATTTAATACCATTTAATTTCAATTATAGAGTTTTATTTCCATTTGGAATGAAAATCCATAATTATACAACCTCTCATCAAACAATGAAACGAACACACCGAAAACAACGAAAATAATGAAATATTACTAATTAATAGGATGTAAGATGCTATAAAAGTATCATATAAGGTTTAATAAATATAAGTATAGATTTTTAATGAATTAATAACATTCCATAAACCATTATACATAAGGTGAGAGCATGGACCACTAAAGGGAAGTGTGAGGTAAGGGTTTTTTGGTATCACATTATCTTCTATGAGATATATGACTTATTCACCACTTATTTATTTTTTGTGGTGTGTATACTACCCTTAGATATATCATATCATAAATATATTTATTTTCATGGTATTCAATTTTTCATTTAATATTAAATTCTTTTGTGTGACTTATGTTTCGACTCATTACGAGTGGAAACAGATTTCTTAACTCAATTTCCAATCATTTGGTTAAAGTTCCACTTCATTGATTATCAGGTTAAGATTATTTTTGAAATGAACTATTTTTATAATGTTTTTTCACTTATTTTAGGCTAATTTATACTGAATTCACATAATTTATTCATTTAATTAACAATTACTCCAATTATATGATCATTGTAAGGGTCTTCATCTCAATTTCACCTTATTGAGACATATTTTCATATTATGCGCCTAATTTTTTTTCTATGGAGTATGTATTTCCCCTTTAATTTACATATTTTCAAAAATCATTTAAATTTTCATTTATCTTAAACATCCATATTTCTTATATCATATGTATGATTTCTTCTTATGTTGTATAACATATTTATATACATTGTTTACTTTAATGTTCTTTGAATAACTAGGGAAATAATGTTAAGTCTGTGTATTTTACTCAATATGGATATTTGTTGATAATGAATAATTATTCATGAATTAAATTGATTATTAGATATATAATTAATGATTTGGTAATGCAAGAATATATGGGTATCATATATAGAAAACACCCATGATGCATCAGTAGTAACATGTGACAAATAAGTTGGCCAAATTAAATGTGTTTTAACCCATAAAGATTAAATAGGGTTGGTAAGGGTCTTGATGGTAAATGTATCATGTGCCTTGGAAACATGACATCCAATATTTAGGATTTTCCTTTACTAGAAATTAATTTATTCTATCCATGATATTATCACTATGATAATATCCATGGATTCCAATTTTGAAAATTTTATTGATTAAATGACATATGTGTTCAATTATTTTACCTTCACATTTTTGATTATGTATTACTGATTCAAGATATCTTCCACTATTTGTAACTCTCACATGTCATTTGTGATCGCCTGTTAATTTGTTCTCTTTTCCCCAGGACATGAAGATGAAATATTTGAATAAGTTCAAAGTTGAAAATTAAATTTTGTTCTTATTTTTTTTAAATTACCAATGTAATAATGGTACCGTGTATTTATATAGTTTTACAATACATCTAAACTGAACATTATTTAGGGATATGATTCCTTGTACCTAATGAAAATTTAATAAAGTAAGCACCTACACCAGGTTATTATGGTTAGGTTATTTACATGAGAAATACTATGAATTGATATAGAAATTAAAAGAAAAAACAATTCACCAGTCTCGCAAACCAAACTAGAGAATTCATAACACTCAAGTTCATCACATTGAATTCATAATGTCCATAATGAAATCTACAATAATTAATAGAAAAATCCTCAAAAATTACTCACATATGATGATATATCAATATAAAATATATTATAAAAAACTAGATACATTTCCTCAATTTATTTTGAAAATCAGCAATCCTTGTAAGGGAATAGTTGTTCGTTTCCATCACCTGGTCTAAGCAATAATAGTCAATTTAAAAACATAGACTTCAACGTTCCTTCTTTAAAAACAGACTATATAACCCCTAGGTGAAATACTAGTTTGAATAAATCATCTATATATAAATAACTAATAAGAATTAGTATATAACATAACTCAAAATCCACCATCATATAGGAGGAAATTGATATCATAGTGACACCCAGATGAAATAATGTCCAAAACAAGATCTCATATTGAATGGGAAGTGCCAAAACCTATTCCAACAAGTAATCAATATATTATTATAAAAATATTGGAAACACCACTATATGATCCTCCAATAAAGATAATATTATCTCAATCCATTAAGGAGTATAAGGTCTCAACATGCCACCAAACCGTTTGTGGGTCTCGATCGCCAAAAATCACTATCACTCTCCATCAGAATCATAGATCATAACATGCATCCAAGATAAATCAATAATAAATACACTTATTATAACCAATCTATGCTGGTGATAATGTCATTTGTTTGTATATGTAAACATAAGAAATATCCCCATGATCATTTCTTCCCTAGAATCATCTAACAATCTCTACATGCATAACACAAGATAACTATACCTAAAACTTGCATAATAAATTTAAAGGGAACCTGAATTATCTCCACCAAAATCTTAAATAATGGAATATGGTGGATAAAATAAAGGAGTTGGTAAATTATGAATAAAAAAATCATTCTTACATGTATAATATAAGCAAATAATACCTCACATGAAATTGGTATTAACAAACATTGGAAACCCTAAATCTTGTAAATGACTACATCCAACTTTGTTTCCTCTCTAACACTGAAGGATACTACCTATATGGTCATGATCCACTCATTAAACCTAAGCAAGAGAGGTTTCGTGGGGTCATAATCTATATTCCACATCCCCACTCAATAGATATTAAGTTTAAGTACCCATATTATATTACACTGGTACAACATTAGGGTTTTTATATCTGTTTTTATATTGTTAACATCACTTTTATAGGTGGTGTTATTATAGGTGATGTAAAAAATATCATTTTTCTAATCTCTTTCTAAAACTGATGTTAAAATTAATATTTTGGAGACTTTTTATATAGGTTATTTTATAGGCGATGTAAAAAATGGCACTCAACATTTTTTATTATATAACTGACTTAAAAAATCCATTAAATGTTAGTTATAAAAAACAGACATTGAATATGGATTTTTATGTCGGTTGTATAATAACAAACAAAAAAATTATCATTTTTCCAATTTTGATTACTCTATCCAATGAAAATACATGACTTATAAAAAGTAAAAAATAAAAAATAAACTAATAATATCTTGAAATGAACATAAATTTTGGAATAATTTTTCAAGCCTGTTGTTGTCTTCATCGATATAATTTTTTTTTGAAAAGAAATATCTCATGAGGTATCTAATGTTGTAGAATAAAAGGAAATTTATAATCTAATGGAACCATTATATCATTAACATAATTTGAAGATATATTATTAATTATAAAAAACAATCATTAAATTTTGTATCAGTTGAGAAAACTAATCACAAAAATTTTAATCATCGAAAAACAATAAAAAATACCATGATATGATTGTTTAAATAAGAGTTAGTGGAAGGATGATGGAGATAAAAATAGTTAAATTTGTGGAAGTGAACAGTAGTAGATTTCCATTATGAGAATACATATATATATTTATGTAATTATATACACAAAATTCTTGTTAGGTTAGTGGTTAAGTCGTTAAATAATAAAGTAGGTGTGCTGGGATCAAATCCCAGCGAATGTTTTTTTTTTGAAATACATATACCAACGGTTCCACAACCGTTGGTAAATATTTTCATATTAATTATACCAACGGTTTCCAAAACCGTTGGGATAGGTCTATACCAACGGTTTTGGGAAAACTGTTGGTATAGACCTATCCCAACGGCTTAATTGGCCACGGTTCTCCAAACCGTTGGTATAGGATATACCAACGGTTTGGAGGCATATACCAACAGTTCCAAACCGTTGGTATATGTTAGTTTTCCAGTAGTGAAAAGATCAAAGAATTATTAATATTATTGAAATGGGGTGAAAAAATCTAGAACCAACACCATGGTGTTAAAATATACTAATGAATTGTAAAATTATAAATTATCACTATAGATCAACTCCATGTATATTACTAACAATTAAAATTTTTTAATGGTCAAGTCCAAGATTTCATCTTCTCAATAATCTCAGCCTTTTCTAGCACCACAAGATACATTAGCAACATGAACAAGGTGACCTGGTCTTGGATCTATGGATGAAAATCATACTCAAAATGACTCTTCCTAGCCTCAATATCTTTAATAATGTATGAATAATAATATAATAGGTTCTTGAAATGAATACCAAAATACTACACATCATAAAATCCCTAAAGGAGAGTAAGAATATTAGGCTGATAAGCCACCTTCAAGGTCAATGTTGGAAACATAGCCTGAAACTGATCACGAATCTTCACCCATGAAATGGTTGGCACCTCATAATCCCCAAGGAATAGAAAAGTACAATATAATGTGTAATCATGAAGTATATGGTTAGCAAATAGAATACAATCCTCCCTCTAATAACTTGTTAAACTGAATGTAATCACCAAATCCTCCAACCAAGCCTCATTTTCTTGGTCAGAAATAAAGCCCCTATAATTATGTAGTCTCTAGTACTGAAACACTTTAGGAAACTTCCTACAAGAATCAACACCATTGATCTCAATTATATATTGATATTTTAGTTTATATTTCTATACATCATTGAAATGGCCTAGGTGATGAATCCAACCCAGATCCATATATACAAAACATAAAACTATAAGGGACTCAATATTTCTATAAAAAATAATACTTAAGATTTATTAATTATGTTTCAAAAAATTATCATTTTATATACAATAAAATCACAAATATAAACAATTATAATTAATGAACCAAACCTAGGTCACTATCATTCATGAAATGTCACTTCTCTTAGTATGTTTATTAATCTTATGGTCCTTGGGTGAGATCATAAGAGTCCCTAAAATCTAGTTTCCTTCTTGGTATCTCTTGCATACATTATATTCCAAGTTTTAATGATATTGTTTCCCAAAAATCCCATGAAATGCTAATTAGATAAAATCTCAAGCTCTTTTCTATCAATTAAATAAATTATTTTTTACCAATGTATCTAAAACTCCCTCTATTGGAACATATCCCAGGATGATAGTAAATAGATGAGTGACCTCTAAACCCTACTGCTGATATTCCATGGAGTGTAAACTCTCACTGAGGATATAGTGTGCATAAAATTGGTATAATTATGCTCAATATATAATTCATGAAAATGGACAAGTTCCATAAATCAACTCTATGGAATAAATAATTGATAAACCAATGGAATATATGATTGTAATTTCATGCAATTAATAAAAAAATGAAAACACTATTAAAAAATCCTTGGTAGAAGCACAAACCCCGATAACTCTTGAATAACCACTAAGAGATATAAAATACTACATTGATCACCAATCATATCTTTTGGATGTGAAAAATAGTTTTTGTTTCATTGTACATGTTTTGGTATGTGGTGAGTATACAGGTATATTTTGTAGGGTTCTCCCTGAACCCTCTTATATATATTTGAAAGATTCATACGAAATCCATGTGAATAAATAGAGGAACCAAAATAATTACCTAAATAGTTAAAAATATATACTAACCTCAACAGATCATTCTCAATATATAACACATATATGCAATTCAATCTATGTACAAGGAATATAAATAATAAAGTTACCATGCATCTGTATTCCCATGGGTTTGTCTCTATCACACCCTAATTTTAAACATATTATGATCTCATCAATTCTATTAATAATCTTACCCATTTGGGAATTCACATCATATCCATATCACTATCTCATCATACACCATGTACATCCCATCATAATATCATCATCACATCCAATAACCATGTGAAAAATATGATATCTATTTCAACTCTTAAATCATGAACTATACCTCAAGCCGCTATTGTATGTACTTATCCATATGTAAGAGACCACAGTTAATAAAACCAAAATAAATTTACATATTATAACCTCAAGATATTATAGGCTTCACATTAATTTATAGATTAATTGAGATATATCACATCCTGAGTATTCATGGACACCATGATACTTCTTACATGAGAGGGAAATAGAGAGTAGTCTAACATCCATTCCCTCGCCAACACTGATATTAAAGAAAATATATGAAACCCAAAACATTTGGGAAATGTTAACACACCCAACTCGGGTGGTGGATAATATAAAATCATTAAATATATTGAATATATCACACACAAAAACTTTCATAAACAACCTATCCTTAGACATAAATTGTGCAGAAAACCCCACACGAGACCTATCTATGACGGCAAAGGCCTAAAAATCTTGATCTCATATAATCATACAATAATTTAGTGTCTATAATTAAATGATATTAAATTAGTGACTTAACAATTAACATCATTAATTTACCTCATAATAAATTTTGTTTTCAATTATTTAATGACATCGAAAGAAAATGTTATTCTAAAATTACTCATTTAAATTCCAAATCTACACTCCATGCTATTAGTGCATTTAAACTAACTAATTATATGGTTTTCAATTAATGAATATTTACCTTCATTAATACCCATTACAATAAATTAATTTATAATAATTCTACAATTATTTATCATCTAGGAATTCTAAGTCATAGCCAACACATTTCATAGAGAAATAGTTCTTAAAGGAATTAGAAAACTGCATCTGCAGAAAAATAATCACAACACACAAAACTAAGAAAATCCATCAATCAATACATAAATAAATTAAAAAATACCTACCACTGAACAAAACCAAAAAACCCATCAAAAATCCTGATACAATAATCCATTAAATAAGAATTCCATACTCTCAACCAATGTCAACCATTCTAATATAACCCACATCAAACCACTTCCACAACATAATACTACTATATTATCCCATTTTAAATATCCCAATAATGCCATTTTTATGAATAATAATATCAAGGTATCTATCATCCAATTTCACAAACATGTTAGTGAAATATATATTTAGAAAAAAATTTAGGTTTTAAAAAAAGGCCATCACTCCAAAAAAACCAAGAAAGAAAAGTTGGGTTTATAACATCCCAATGTAATTTAGTTATAGAAATCATCATTAAACATTACCATATTCATCTAACTAATTTATTATGAGAATTTTTAAAGAATAATAAATTGGATATCAATAGTTAATTATATGTAAGAATAAAACATAGATAGGTTTTAACCATCTAATTCATGCTTAGTCTATTTAAAGGAATAACTATAATTACATACACATTCCACATTAAATTATTAATTATTTCAACTATTTGTATCTTTTTTGAACAATTTCAAGAATATTGTAAATTATATGGTAGAAAAATAAACATAGAAAACAAATTTCATTCTATATATAAAATATTTAATGATGTCTGTTGAATATAGAATAAATCACATGTGGATTTCATCACCCTTACACATTCATTACATTATTAATTTCTTGGTAATTTTCACCATAATAATTAATATCATATGTCTATAAATGGAAGAAAACTCACATCAATCCCACAATTTTACATAAAAATATATAGCTCATAAATCCCCTTCCTTAATATGAAGGTTTTAATGTCCTCCGAGAAAGAATAAAAGAATTGGTATAGATATTTAATAAAATCTCTTCTAAGGTACCCATGATTTATAAGTATGTCATTCCAAAAATAATCCCTTATCAATCATAAATATAAAACAACATGATCTAATGGAAAAAAAGATACTATACCACAACATGAGATATGGGAGAGAACAAAACTAATAAGGAAGAAGAAAAGCTACCTTGGATCACTTAGGAATCAATCTCAAGAATATAGAGGCTAAAGACCACCCTAGGGTATCAAGAGTATATCAAATATAACCTTTGGTTTCTTAGGGTTCAATATACGCAGGGAAATAAGACAAATTTAATATGTCCTAAGAATTTATACTTTCTATTTCATACAAATGACCATGGGACAACACCTATAACCATGCCACAATGGTTAGGATTTTTAGAATACGCACATGAAAACATTGGTGACTATGCCACAATGGTCCTAGTCAAAACCATGCTATAGAAATAAAAAAACAAATCCTTCTTTTCCTCTCTATTAAATCCATGGTCAAACCTCAGATCCAATAATACTTGGGCCACATTGTGATTAAGAAATGATACCACACCTCAAAGATCCCCAAATCGGTAGAGACAAAGTTTATGACTATTGATTTGATGACTTCATTACATCCATAATTTTGAAAATAATAATATGCACATATTTAAATTTTATTTACCTTGATATTTTGATTTAGTTTTTTTTTGTGTTGGATGAAAATCTAATAAATATAATTATGACGTTTTTAGATGAACTATGTTAAAATTATGAGAACTGATGGATCATTACAGATTAAATTCACAATATTATAGAGTGTAATAATAGTGCATATTAATATCATTGGAAAGTGAATAGTGATGTTGAGTATATCCAAAAAATGGATTTACTGATTTTGATGTCATTGGAACTGAACTCAAATTTTATAGAATCGATCCATTTGATTTTATGAAGTTTATGTCTATAAATAGATACTGAGGCCTTTAATTTCAAAATTTATATGTTATTATCAATAAAACAAGTATTCAAATGATTATTATCATATCTAAGTCTATAATTTATTGTTATATAGATTTATTCTAATAATATTTGCAACAAATGGGTCATCTTAGAGGATCCATTTGTGAGGTTTTTTATTTTAAATGATCTAATTTTTTCTATTAAAATTTTTCTTTTTTTCTAGTAATTAAGATCATGAGATTCTTGGTGTGGAGTGTAGACAATATTCTGATAGGTTTGCAGTTGAGGGATTTCAAGGATATGAAAAAGAGTTTTAAAAATCCTTTATGATCAAGGGCTTTCGAGTGTGGAAGATATAATACCTTATGGAAGGTGTGCAGTATAGGGATTATGGTAAAGAAGATATTGTTTTTTTAATCTTTTTAGATCTATGGCTTCTGGGTGTGGAAGATAGCCCACCTTCAGACTCGTTTATAATCAATTGATTCTATGATAAGAAGATAACAATAGAATTAAATATTTTTAAAATTGATGGTTACTTAGGATAGAAATAACGAATAAATTTGATTTTTTTAATTATCCTCCTCGCACTTTGGATTAAAATTGTATTTTTTGTTATAATATACTTTTTGGAGTTTTAAGATTATAAAAATTACTCCATGAATTATTTAAAAAAAATATTTCATTTTATATTCCACTTTGATGTTAGATTTTTCATATTGTTTTGAAATTTTAATAAACATAATTTCTATTATGGTGATAATTTTTATACTATGATATATTAGTTGATTGGAAATCCTTAACTCCAATAATTTTACTCTTGATGTGTCCAAAAAATTGATTGTTTTATTAACTTCAATCCACCCCCGCCCCCTCATAATTTTTGGCCCATGTATATCTTTGAGAATATTAGGTACCAGAGATGGTATCTAGATATAATACTTTTCCAAATGTTATACATTCAATTTTCTTTATATTATAAATGATTATTGGTTTCCTTGCACTAACTATGTGAAGAGAAAATATATTCCTTTTTTAAAAAATGGTATGTGTTATGCACAATATAGGTTTAGATAATAATAATCCAAATAGGTCTCTAATATTTAATGTAAATGACTATGAGTATTATAGGGACTTAATGGAAGCATTTTTTATTAATTCGGTTGTGAATAATTTTCTACTACATTCTAAAAGTTATAAAATTTATGGTAAAGAAGTTATTTATTATACTTGATAATAACAAAATGAGTTTCAATTTAATATTCATATGAGTAAACCAATATTATATTTAATACAACAAAATATCTCTAGACATGTTTCTTCTTGTGGAACAATATTTGGTTTCTGTAAATTTATTGAAGTTAAACACTTTATAACCACAAAGGTGTTAGAGACTGAGTGACTTATAAGAAGAGGTGACTACAAGGGTTTTTCATAGAGAATATGTTTCTAAAATTCATTATAGGTTTATGATAATTGTTAAAATTATAAATTCTATAGGTGAGAAAGAATATAATAATTGTGAACTTTTTGAAAAATATATCAATATATTCTATGAAACGTTTTATTGTAAAAGGATTGTGACTGGAGATAGTGAACATAACTCTGACCTGAGACTTGATGATGTTTTTATAAAACTTATGAAATATAAGATTAAGTTGAAGAAAATTTTAGAGAAATAAGATAAAAATAATGATGCGGCATTTTACTCATCTCTCAAAGCTTGTAATTCTAAATAATGTACATCCAAAATAAATAGTTGTACATATTTAACTAAAAGTTGAATCACATAGTTCTATAGAAGGTTGAATATATATATATATGAAAAAATATTTTCTTCAGATATAATTGAAAACCTACAATAGAAAAGTTCGAAGAGAAATATTATTAGAAACTATCTACTATAAATGTAGAAATCATGGAAATATATAGCCATACGGTCCTATTCTTAAGAGAAGGTAAATAACTTATATTAATAAATATTATAATAGAAAAGGTAAAAATAAATAAATGAACTATACAGATGGTTTTTGTGTGGTGGTACTACTTCTGATGGTTCTTTGGATGATAGTGATAATAGTATGAATATTGTTATTTTTTATGCAAATAATCTAATAAATGAAAAGTGTTTATGGTTTAGATGACTATTGAGTCACATACACATTTTAATCTACATTAAAATTTTCCTTATACCTTAGAATATGAAAGTTAATTTAAATATGATGCCTAAAATATTGAATAAATTGTTTTAAAAGTAACAATTCCTGAGAAAAAATAGAATATAATTAATGAATAATATAAAGAAGACTTGTTTTGATTTTTCTTGACATTCTAGAAATTATAGTGAACATAGATTTGAATAAATGAAATATAAGGAAAAAGGGATGAGTTGGATAAAGTCAATTTTATTAATAAAAATTTAATTTGAATTAGAATAATTGAAGAGTAATGTTCTCAAAACATCTAGTGATAAATATAGCAAATATTATTTTTAATTCATTATAATCAAGTCATATGTCAATTGACTAGAAAATAAAATACTTCAATGAAAATAGGAAACAATTTTTTTTCTTTAACAAAATATGAAAGTGTCGTTTTGAAGATGAAATTTTCGATTGGAAGTAAGAAAAATTTAGTATCAATATTAACTATTTGAAAAACTTAGTTTGAGAAGAAGTATGGTAAACTAAGAGATAAGAGGGAAACTTATGGTCATAAAAGTAAAAACACAGCAAGATAAACTTTTCAGTCAATTTAAATTTTACTAAGTAAATAATTTTTTGGGCTATGTGTTAGTAAAATGGACACTGGAGGAAGTATTTTTCATAGAATATAATATAATCATTTGTAAGAAATATTTCATTAATCTATTTATTTTTTCCAAAATATGAGCATAAAAATCAAAACAAATGTGTGTACCAAATATTTTATTCTATTTTACTTATAGACCTAAGAAGATCTATCATCTTCATTTTGTACAGACATCTGAATACCTATCACAAGTATCGAGTGACCTTCAATTTATTTTGTGTAATTTTTTTCTTTATACCTAAATTTCACAATTTTTTATTCATATATTTCATTGAATATTTTATATAAGAGGTGATTTATTTTATTTTTATTTAAATTTCCAATTGTAATAATTTTTAAATTTTGGAGTTTATAAGTTTTTAAGATTGATTTTTTTCACCCATCTTCTATAGAAAATTATTAAGCTGATTAGATATGAAAATAATTCTATAGGATTATATCTTTTTGTTTTAAGAAAAAAAATTAGTATGTTTATCTTTACATTATTCATAATTTCCTAACTATTTTTTTTAAATTTTCAATTTCAACAAAAAATTACATATAACATATATGAAGTTGAAAATTTAAGAACTCAATAACATAAGAAATTGTAAATTTATTATTTTAATATTTTTTATGCCATATGTTTTTATGAGAAAAATTCTAGACCATTTAATTTATATATGATCAACAGTTTCATTATTCACCTCTAATGCATATATGAAGGGGTGGTAGACCCAGAACCAATCACATGAATTCAATGTTGTAGTGCTGCAATAGAAATTTATGATTTTATGATTTACTATTCATTTTATAATTTTGCAATGGAACATTCTAGAGAAATTTCATTGAGTGATATAATTTTTATATGATCAACAATCAATATTTGTTTTAAAATTATCTATAAGAATGTAAAAATAAAAATAATTCCAAAAATAAATAAAAAGTTGAAAAATTTCATTATTATATAAATTATTTAAAATAACTGCATATTAGTATAATTTTTAAATAATGATTTAGTTATTTATTTTATTTATGGGTTACAAGATAAATATTTAATAAAATGTGATTAAAACTATTAAATAATAAAAATGGAAATTTTTTAACGAACCATTTTCAAATTGATGTGTATTTTACCTAATATATCAAAATGGTCAATTTTAAATGATTATTATAATAATAATAATAATAATTAATATTTAAAACTAATAAATATTAACTCTCATTTAACTGTAAATTCATATGAATTAGTAGTAAAAGTCTTTAATGTTTAAAAGATTATTTTTGTATAAAAATAGATTTTTATTATATTTTTTTTCATTTAAAATACAAATTTATAAATTATAGATTTTTTTTAATAATTTGAAATTATTTTTTGTGTTGAAAATTTCAAAAATATCTTAGTATGAATGTTTGGGATTTTTTTTGAAAAGATTGATTTTTAGGTGAATAGTCAAAGAATATAGTTTTTATTAATGTTATAGTAATTTTTACATTATCATGATCTGAGAATAACATAAAAATTTTATAAAAACCATTTTTTAAAGAGTAAAATAATTTATTTAAAGATAATATTAGGAATTTTTTAAAACGAGTTTTAGCATTTTGAAAATTAAATAATATTTTATTCGAAGAAAATTATTTTTTATATTTTTCATTTAATTATGATTTCGCAGGTTAGAATTTTTTTGGGATTATATGAACAAATTATAAAACATTATTTTTAATAATAAAACAATTAATATCATGTAAACAAAAATCATTGATAATGTTTTCATGACCATAATTTTTAGGTTTATGAATACAGCTTTTCTAAAAATGGGTTTTTACCCATAGAGTGCACTGATATTATAATTAATTTTTATCTTTATTAGAGATTTTATTTCTTAAGATAGTTTTAATATTATAAATTATAATTTATAATTTAGGTGATAAGGTTTTTTTCATTTTTATTAATAAAAATTAGTTATCGATGTTAAAAATGTAGTTATTGCGGTAAATGTAAATTAAGTATATAATGGTTTAACTATTTGTAAAAGACAAAAACATGTTAAAACATGTTTGGAAATAAATTTTTATGTTTTTTATCTACCAAACCATGTTTTTAATCAATTTTTTTCAAATTTTTATTCCACTTTCTTTGTGAAACAATTTTCATTCAATATTAATAGGTTATATTTAAAAAATTCCATTCCCTCCACTTATAAAATGGGTCTTCCACCACCTCTTCAAGTCAACTATAAAAATAAATTTCCTCTTGATAATCTACCATTTTTTTCTCCTCTATCCCTCCCAAAACATTTATATGCCCTTTTCTAAATTAAATCCCCAAAGTCCTCCATTTTCATGGAGAAAATATAGAGAAAGTTCAAATTCTCAATGTAATTTTTAATCCCTCTCTTATATTTTTCCATATCTATTTTTAACCTCTATACCTATAATTAAAATTAAAATAATATATATTCTTTAATATTTATATTTTTTTATGTTTTTATTTTTTTTTATGTTTTTATGTTTATGAAATAAAAAATAACCACTTTACCTTTCCATTTAGAAAAAAGATAACATCGTTTGTGTGTAAGTGTGCACTACTACCTCCATGAAGGGACATGTTTTTTCCATCATTATCTTACAGATCTAGTTCAAAATTGGTATTTAATTAAATACAATGTTATTTAAAAAATTATTAATATTATTAAAATATAATAAAAATTGTATCTCATTCTATCTTTCTATATAAAATGATAATATTATATGTGTGTATGTGTGGACTACTGCCTCTATGAAGTGATGTGTTTCATTTTATATCAAATCTAGTATTTAATATTTTTATAAATCTATAAAAATATTATTAAATTTCTTAAAATATTAATAATATAATTATTATTCTATAATAATTAAATTAGGCTAAAATAGTCAGTTTCTTAACCACACATACACATTGATTATATAATGTTATTTATTTGGTCGGTTTAACCACATACATGAATAATGTTGTAATTTTATATATTGGATGACTATGAAAAATTAAATAATGATATTATTAGACATTAATTATCAAATCATTTTTATTTTAAGGTTCTATAATGGTTATATTAATAATTAACAAATTATTAATATACCACCCTTTGTTCATTAATAATGTACGAAACATACTCATCTCAGATTCCATCATCACAAATCATATCAAAAAATCTTTTGGATTGAAATTGTACCTCAATAAGTCATTATAAAACATATATTAAATATATTTAGTAATCTTGAAATAATTGGATTTTTCTAAATTAACGAGGGTCAACATCCACATTACTAGTGTGGAAAAACAATTAAAATTACTAACACTTGATGGTAAAAAAAGGATATAATTGACTAAAATATTTGTAATAAATGACTATAAATGAATTTTATAAAATTATATATATATATTAATAATTTTTTTATGTAAGTTATTAAGTTGTTTTTTTATGATATATATGATTATAACACATTCATATTAGTTGAGAGTAAAGGTATGGGATCATCATCTTAATATTCATTCATCAAGACTTGTGTTATATCCACGACTTGTTTAATTTAATGTGTTGTATATACTTCCAATTAATATATTTTTATCATTATTTTTGTGATATTCAAGTTATATAAATATCCATCTCATGTTATATATTTCATTAGTTTTTATTCAAAGGTTACCAAAGCCCAAAATGGCTTATTTCCAATCTATTTTTGAAATATGGATATCCTATGAGTGATAATCCTCCTTGGGATTCTATATATGGTCTTTATCTCTGTAAAAAATACCATATATTTCTTATAATATAGTCATTATTTATTTTTTACATTTCCTCTCTTTTTTCATTTTCCCTTGATAAGTAATTTATCCATGGTGGTGTGCGTAAGAACAATAAACCCCACCTTTTCTTTATTGTTGGCAATATTCTTCCACTATGACCAAATTAATTTTATAAATGTACTTTTCCATGATAAAGTAGTTTATTAAACAAATTTTCTACTATTTTTATTTCATGAAAATATTTTGAAATAATTTCTTAATGGTTTATAGAAGTATCATTTTGATAAAAGTATCCTTTTTAACATTTTCCATGTGAATGCCTTCTTTCATCACTATGAGAATTCATCTAAATGATTCATCCTATTCAATTTTTATATTTTTTTTTCTAAATGATTTTTTATTAATGATTTTTAAAGATAATTATATGTTTTTATGTTTTTAAAATATAATATTTTTAAAAAATATTTTTAAATGGGATTTCTCAAGGCCCCACTATTGAATGTTTTTTTAAAAGTAAATGTTTTCAAAAAAGTATTCAACTAACTATTTTGAATCCTTTATATATATTTATAATTTTATTTATTGATAAATACTTCCAAAAAATTATTTTGGCAATTCCTTCTTTTAAATTATTAAAAGTGATCTTTTTTTAAGTGGTTCATAACTTCTTTTTTTATGAAAATGATATGAAATAATTAATAAAAACACATTAAAGTTTAACTTTCATTTTCCTATTTAACACTAAACTATTTTAATGCTATAGAGAAATATTTTATGAATATCTTCATATATTAAAATATGAATTACTTCTCTTGGTTGATTTAAATTTCTTATATCAACCTATATGATTATGATATCACGTTATGAGATTCCATTTGAAAAGTATGGGAGGACCATTTTCTTTCCATGGGTTTTATAGACATGTTTTGTGATTGATATCTTATGGAATACATATGTATGGATTATTATAAGTATGGAATTATATCTTTCATAAATTCCTTTTTAATTTTTTATATCTCATGAAATTAAAATGGGTTATGAGTTGTGATATTCAAGTCAATAATGGACCGTGAGTTGTGATTCTCAAATTAATAATGAACTATGAGTTATAATACTCAAATCAATAATGAACAATGATTTATGATACTCAAGTGACTAATGTGGCGTGGTTTATGATATTCAAATCACTAACAGACCAAAAAAATTAATTTGTAATCCACTATGTAATAATTCATATGATTTTGATACCTAAACAGATATGTATAGTTTTTATATGATTATGTTTATTCCACAGTTCCTTTTTAATCATTTCTTCAATGACATAACACATTTATATGTTACATGCTTATGATTATCCTCCAGGGATCATGTTTATTATCTCAAAATCTTATTCCATGGTACTTGTATGTTCATTTTAGATTTAATTTCCAAATATCATGACTTATGGAAAAATATAGTTGTTCTAATTTCATTTAAATAAGATATTTCTCACATGATCTTGTTTACTCAAATTCTTTCGATCTATACCTTAATGAAATTTTGATAAATTTTACCTTAATAAGCATTTAATCTCACCACTTTTATATCTATACCTTCCAATGTTATGAAGATAGGTATAACATACGAAGTGTCTAGAAGGGATCCTAGTGTGGTTTTATTTTGGAAAAATGTTCAAAAGTATCGTAAATTAATATCCTTGCATAGCTTATCCTCATAGACATTAGACATTTAATTATTTTGATTATGATTTTATTGTGAGATGTTATGTTTAAAATTTAAAAGAAATATGTAATATATGAAATTATATATTGGTACATCTCAATAGTGTCAAATGTAATCTGTGAAATATGTCTTTTTAGCATTAAAAACAAGATTGTGTCCCAATGGTGCTTCAGTTAGTATTAAATAAAGGTATAGATATATTTTAAAAACATTTTAGTTCTTTTTTTGGGATTAAGATAAGATAACTATACTAAAACCTTTATATATATATATATGTATATCTATAGGATAAAACCTAAAAATTTAAGTGAAGTATAGAGTTTTAGGTTTCATTGCAATGAAATCCCTTCTTGGATAGAAATACATAGATATAGGTTTTGGCATAGATGTTCCAAGTGGTAAAACCCTAGAATGGTCAGTTCAGTATTAACTTTATCTTCACTATGAACATAATAAATAGGCATAACTAAACATCTTGTTTGATACTACCTAGGGATATTCTTTGGTGATTCACATACTCTTAAATAACAATTATGAAATAATTAAATGGAATTTTAGGATGTAATAAAAAATTGGTTAGGTTAAAGACTCAAATAAGGAAATGACCATCGATCACCTCTATTAAAAAATGTGTTATAGGTTTATATAATTATATAAAACTGAAATTTTTATATATTGAGATAAATGTTTCATAAGATAAGACATCATAATATTGAGTATTCATATTAAAATTATAATTTACTCATATTTTATTTGATATTTTCATAACAAGTTATGTTTTTGTATTTTGTCGAAAATTGGATCAAGAAAATAATGTTCTAAGATGTATGTCCTTAGAAACAACTATAACCAACTAGGTAAGCATATTTGGTAAAAAATTGAGATAAAAAAAATATCAATACATTGATATTATGTATGAAATTATATGTCTCTTAGTTTCTATGATTTTGAGATTTATATCTTAGGAGAAAATATATCATATTTTTTTATGGATCACTTAGGTTCTTTCATTATTGAATGATAAATAAAATTTTAATGATGTAATTTATCTTAAGGGGGAATGTAATTCTATTGAATTTTTGAATATACTTTCCTTAAATTGAATACTATGTTGAATATATTCCTTCATACACATTACTAAACTAAAATAAACTATGACATACCCTATTAAAATAATGTAATATGATGTGAAAATATATTAAAGAAATTACAATAACAATAAATATTCAATTAAATAAAATTCTTTGAAATGTATTTATTAAAAACAATGTAGATAATATATATATATATTATTATAAATTTTAAATAATATATTATATATCTATTAAATTTATTAATTAGAAAATAAATAATCAACAAAATGTGATTAAAACTATTAGATTTTAAATGGGATATTTCTGAAGGAAATATTTTAATATTGATGTGTATTTTACATAATAAATTAAATTATTCATTTTTAAAATATTATTCTGATAATAATTAATATTTAAAACTAGTATATATTAACAATCATTTAATTATAAATTTATATGAAAAACATTAAAAAAATTAAATTATTTTATTTTATTTTACTATAAAAATAGTTTTTGTATACATTTTGTATATTCCTATAAAAGATAAATTTATAGATTTCAGAATTTTTATTTGATAAAATGAAATTCATTTTTTAATTAATAATTTCAGAATAATCTTTTGAATAATTATTGATATATTTCCGAAAAAAAATAAATTTTAGGTGAATATTGAAAAAAAGAGAGTTGTTATCAATACCACTACATTTTGGACTTATCGGAATCTAAGCTTGAATTATAAAATTTATAAAATAACTTTTGAGGAAAAAAATATTCATTTACAAATATTTTATTTAATTTATAACACTTGTGTTTAACATTTTGAAACATAAGTAATCTTTTACTCTAATAAAAAATTACATTTCGTATTTTTCTTTTAATTATGATTTCACAAGGTCAAATTATGTTTTGGATTTCTATGTAAGGCTCATAAATCATATTTTTTAATATTAATCTAATTAATTTATTTGAAATCAATAACATTTATAATTTTATCATAAAAAAATTTATGTTTAAGAATACGCTTTTTCTATGGGTTTTTATTCGTTTAGTGCACTAATATTAAAATTCATTTTTCTCAACCATTGAAATATAATTTAATAACATTTTTTCTATATTTTAAATCATAATATCTAAATATATTAATAACATTCTATTAATTTTTAGGCAAAAAAATAAATTTTTGAGGTTAAAAATTTTGTTACCAAGGTAAACATAAATTATGGTGAAAATTGGAGATTCTATTTACAAAATAAATGGTGTTTTGTCCACTTATAAAGGGGGACATCCACCACACCTTCAAGGACACTGGAAAATTAAACTTAATATTGATACTATTCTTTCATTACTTCTTTTATATCCATATCCCATTTTTTCATCCCCTTCATCCATATAAAAGTATTAAGACCTCTACTTCTATCAAGTGCTTCACGAGAAAGTTCAAATTCTTAACGTAAATATTAATCCCTCTATAATATTTTTCATTATCTATTTTTAATAACATCCTATAATTACAATTACAACATGATGAAATAATTATTATTTATATAATTATATGTTTTTATGTTTGTGTAATAAAAATTATCTATGTTTTTTCTTTTCCTGTAGAAAAATGAAACAATTTGCCATTCATATATGAGGAATACCATCTCTAAAAAGTGATGTGTTTTGATTTCATTAACTTCCCTCAATGACTTATCCAAATAGGGTATTTAATTAACAAATATTTTATTTTCCAAAAATTTAATATTCATAAAAGACACCATTATATACCATCATCCAATTTTACAGAAAAATGAAAACATCATATATGTGTACATATAGACTACCGCCTCCATGAAGGGATGTATTTTATTTTTTATCTCTATATTATTTTATTATTTTTATAATTCTATAAAAATATGATTTAACATGTTAAAACATCCAATTAATATCATTATTCTTCTTTAATAATGACATTGTTAAAAAAGAATCACTTTATTTACCATATGCACCAATCGATTGTAGTGAGTTCTTGTTTTTGTCAATTTTGCCGCCTATATGAATGATGATATAAATTTATATCATGGATTAATATTGAAACTAAAATAATTGAATAATTATAAATTAATGACCAAATAATTTTTTAAGGTCATGGAATATTTATAATAATATTTAAGTTATTATTAATTTATCACCCTTTGTTCATTAAAAAAACGAAAACAATCTCATATCTAATTCCATCATACTGAATCATAAATAAAACTCTTATGAAATGAAATTAAATCTATATAAATAATTATAAAACATTTATTCGAATAACTAGGATAATCTAATAATGGATAAATTTTATTAAATAATTGATGATTGACACCAATATTATATGTTTGCGCAAATACAATAATACTACTAACACATAATTGTAAAAAAATAAGATTAAATAATATATTTGAAAAAAAGGATTATAAATTAAGTAAATCAATAATAATATATATTAATAATGTTATCTAACTAGTGATTAATTTGGTTATGTTTATGATTTATAATATTAAATCACTTTCATCGAAGTCAAGATTAATGGTCATGGATCCTCATCACAATTTGTATTCTATGAGACATATGTATTATCCACCACTTATCTTATTTCTTATGGTGTATATAATTACCATGTATGTATTTTTATCATGATATTTTTAAAATTAAGGGTATTTATAGTTCTATATCAGGTTGTATATTTTATTGGTTTTGATTTAAATGTTACTAAATATGAAAGGGTATTATTTCCAATCTCATTCAGAAACTAAGAATGCTTATGATTGATAATCCATATTGAAAATTTGTATGATATTTATCTCTCTCAAGAATCATCGTCATATTCTTATCTTATAGTTATTATTTTTGGGTTACCTATGATATAATGTTTTTATTTCAACATGATATATAATTTACCAAAGGCATTGAATAAAAGAAAAATCAGCCTCAACTTTTATTTTTAGTCAATAATATTCATCATATAGGCCCACATTCATTTTATTTTTTTCCTTATACATGAATTAAAAATTTATTAATGTGGGTTTCTCTTAATTAAATTTCATTTAGATATTTTGGAATAAGTGTTTAACATTTTCCAGATGCATCATGTGTTATAAAATTGTGTTCCATAGACCCAACATGAACATGCACTTTTTTGATTACTATATTATTTATACAACGAGTTATGCCTAATAAATTATTACCAAAATAGTATTGATACTTCTATTCCAATATTAACATTGTTATTTTCTATGATTATTTTTCATTTCAAAATGTTATAGTAGATCTTAACTATAATGAGATCATATAGATATTATTATAGTAATATTGAAAATTTTATTTTAGTATAGTTAAATCATACTGATGGGAAGAATGATATCTTAATATTGGGTGTTATGGTCTTATAAGAATTTATAATTCTTCTAATTAATTCTACACTAGGTGATTTTGGGTAAAGGATATCATGAGGACTGACTCGACACATGTTTGCAGTGTCATTGGATGTTACAATATATGATCACTTGTATTGATCTCTTGACTTGACATATTTATCAATGTGTATAATTTTATTGTGTATTTTGATAAAATATGAACACCATGATATTTATATAATCATGAGGTATCTTGAATTGGGTCCATGATTATTGTTATAGTATTTATTTAATGGTCAAGATAGAATTTTTCACTTTTATAAAAAAAACATATCATATATTGACCTTTTTTCATTTTTTATTTTATTTTATTAATTATTTTTAATTTTTTCCTTTAACTAAAGGCTATTGTGGGAAAAATATTTAAATTTTCAGATTTCAATGTATGTTCATGGTGAATTTAAATAATAAATTAATCATGTGAGTGTATCTATATCATAGAAGAGCCAAAAAACATTATTGTTACATTGATTTTCTAACTCTCTACACTATCTAAACAGGGTGTCCAAGACCCTCCATTGGGGGTACACAGTTTGGCCAACCATTTGTCCAAAACTTGTGATGTTCCAAATCCTTTAAAAAGTGTAAAATGATCCATATTATATTTTACCTTTTTACTATATTTCATTCCCCCATTCACTTCTATTTTAATCTCTACCCATGTGTAGAGGTTAAAGCATCCATTCCACCCAATATTGATCCACTCCCACTCTTCATGGTTACAAGGGGGTTTAATATGAAAAATGACTAGTTCTTTAAGGTAAGAACTCCCTTCTCTTATTTTTTCCTTTTCCCCTCATTTTTCTTCTCTAATTTTCATTATATTCACCCAATCCAAACCCTAAACATAGTATGGGTGTTTCTTTTGTCGATTTATAGTATCTAGGGTTTTCGTAGATTGATTTGAGGCCAATTCTAGTGGTGTTCGTTGATGGTCGAAAGTAATTGTAGAAACTCATCCCTAGAAAGCCTGGATTACATGTCTTATATGAATTATATTGGAATAAGATACATGTAAATCAAATACCAAATCACAAAGTAATTTATTAGTCTTGGTAAAATAGATACATACATGAGACTTGTATTATAAATTAATACAATAATTACAAGATAATTTTTTCCTTCAATGATAATAAAATTATTCCAACTAGTGTATCCTTGCATATGTTTATTTGAAAAATTCATGGAATCGTTTAGAATGGAAACATAATAAGGGTGATCTCAAATACTCAGTAAGAGTAAAGTAAAGTGTATGCAATAATGAATCTACTAGAATAGTCTATATGAAAAGGTAAATAACATAACACACAGGTCATGTTAACAATAAACTAAATGGAAGTGAATTGAAAATATAGATGTTTAATAATTGGAAACACATGCCATTAATACAACTATATAGGGGAAAATAAATATGGCCTAGTAAAAAACTGAAACACCTTCTATTTAGTCAATGAAATTAAAATTAAATTTATTCCTATATTTTTTGTTGAAAAATCTATTGGATAAATAATTACTAAAAGTATGTTAGATAAGTGCTTAATTATTAGACACCATGTTTCTTAGTTACATGGAACCATTACCATTAAGACCTTTCTCAAGATGGTTCAACATATTGGGTAAAAACCCATCTAATGTGACAAGATAAAAAACACATCCCATGATACTATCAATTCATCGAGGGGCTCTCTATAACTATACCCCACTCATTTCATAACACTCCAAATTATTTCTCATATATTGAATAATATATTTTACAATGTTCTTTAACAAATATCTGTATATAGTATAAGATTAATATTTATTAGTATTTCCCCAAATAATCAAATAAAATTCAAAGTAAACACCTTATGAAAAAGAATATATATGCTTTAGGAAATTAAAATATTCATGAAAAATGATGTGGATAATTATAGGAAATTCAATGTTCAAAGATAATAGGAAATTGAATATTTCAATGGGATAACAAAGGAATAAATCAAGTGAATGTGAATGATATCCTTGGAAAAATGAATCATAAAACTTCTACAGGAATAAGTAGGACGGTATCAATACAACATATCCCAATTGGAGTAAAAATAAATTGTTTTTTCATTGATGAATAGAAATACTATAAAAATAAATTTTAAAAACATTCTTGAATAAAATATGATTTTTTTAAACCCCTTTAAAACAACCTTTTCATTAAAAATAAAAATTTTCAAAAAAATATCTAAAAATAAATCTTTTATATGTGAAAATCATACTTCAAAGGACTGACAATAGATAAATATATACATATTATACAATGTAAAAAATAATTTTTATTTTTAATAGTAAAAAGGTTAGAAAAATGACTTGTTAAGAAAGAAAAATAAATATTCCATTTAAAAATTAGAAAAATAGAAAAATGTCAATATTTAATTACCAAAAACATTTAAAAAAAATGAAAACATATTAATAATATATGTTTTTTAGAAGAAACTTTTTTCTCTAACTAAATAGAGAAATGAAGTCAGGTTTTCTAAAAAAATTCAAAAACACCTTGAATAACAAAGAGTGGGAAAATGGTACTAATACCTAACAAAAGTCATTAATTAATAGAGGAGAGGAATATGAAAGTTTTTATTGAACAAAGGTCATTTAATTTCCTCAAATTTAAATGAAATATCATTAGAATTATTCTTGGGGAAAATAATCTTTAAACATTCCAAACTGTCCCATACAACTTTGAAACATTTTAAATCAAAAGACTCTTGAAGGAATAACATTAAATTAATGTTTCAAAAACCATTAATATAAAAGGATTGATGGTATAATATATCAAAATTTTAATTATATATACCACAAAAAAATTAGTTGTTAACATGACATTTATCTCAGGTATTAAAAAGTGAGATGAAAATCCCTTACCTTGTGTTTCCTTTTTGTTAAATGTCATTTAAATTATTATATAATAAAATTATGTTAATTTTCTTCTAGATTTTTAAAATTTTAAATGTTTATAATAGATCTTGTTTTACATATTACCATGTTGTGTATAACTACTTAAACAATTATGTTTACGTCGGGTGTTTTGACCAAATTCACCTTATGGGTCAAATATAACTTTTATAGGTCAACTGTATTTAAAGGGTTAATTAAATAACATATGTAGAATAATATTCATGATATAATTATTATATATATATTTGTTGGCACTCCTTTCCGTCACAGAGTCTATCGAATGAAAGGGGGAATACCTTAACACAATGTGATTCATCCTTTGAAGAAACATCAAAAATTGACAAAGGCATGAAGAAGGATTTGGTTAAGATTGGGATATGCTGGTTTCATCATGGTCACGCAGGTATACCTGTGCACCAAATATTGGGCATGTAGGTGACCCGCACTCCCTATCTGATTTTCTCCCAAGGCCTTCAGCAGCCTATAAATACCCCTTGTGGGCCCCCCATTTCGGGGATGAAAAATCCAGAAACTCAGATTTGAGCTCTCGATGCCCCAGTCTCTTCTCAAAGCCTTTCGAACACTTCTAAGGTAATTTCTTACCTATAATGGAATATCTAAAGTGGGGGAATAGGGCCTAAGTGTTGAAATTCACCAACACTTATGTGCCTATGTGTCTAACCCTTCATGGAAATGAAGACACTTGCGCACCGCCTTATTCTTTCAATAGAACTTGCATGCCACTCATTTAAAAGTCTTTAGGGATAATACTAAGGGCTTGAGACAAGCCTCTCCCAAGTATTACCCTATGGTTTGACCGTCACCTAGGTACCTATGTGTCGCGCAAGTATACCTGCCTGACCAGTACCTATGCGCCTACTTCTTTTTGGGTGCCCCTCCTACCTATTAAACTTTCTTCTCAAATTCCACCTCTCCTATTCAAGATTCAACTTTCAGAACCCTCTTAAAAGACATTTTTGGTAGGGTTACATTGTTGGATTAATTATCTGAAATAAATTCCGTGGAACATCTCTTAAAATGTCATGATTTACATATCTTTATGTCACTAAGGTTAGAGATTTCATTCATTCAACCTAGTCCTTTATGATGAAAGGATCATTAACTTGGGCATCCTTTTTAGATGTAAGTCTCATTAATAATTTTTCTATTCATGGGACTCCTTCTCATGAGTAATCCCTAGTCTTCAAATTCCCAAATATGGGCCTCCTCTTTAGGAATAAGCCACAGTCTTCAAATTCCCAAATATGGGCCTCCTCCTTAGGAATAAGCCCCATTCTTCAAGTTCCCAAATGTGGGCATCCTCTTTAAGAGTAATCCCCAAGTTCTAAATTCCCTTAACCTGGGACTCCTTCTCAAGAATAAGCCCTAAGTTAAATATCCAAATCTCCATAAAGCACATATATCATTATGGACCTTATTCCCGGGTTTCTTCTCTGAAGTAAATCCCAATCCTCATCTACTTGGGCAGTCATACATACATAAGCCCCAAATTATTTATTATGATTTCATCTTTCGTGGAACAATTGTCTGGTTTTACCAATACCTCTTATTTCTCACACCGAGCATGAATCATGTGAGCTTAGAGTGTAAAAGTAATTATGAAACCTTTATTTGAGCCATCAACCATGCATAAACTTTATACTTCTTTACTCTAACTACGTGGGTTCTAATTCCATTTCTAAAACAAAGGATACATAGGTATCTCATCTGTGGGTATGATCCCAACTCTGAAATAATCCATGTCCTTCTGAATGAAAAAAACTTCAAGTGCCCCGTTGGGTGGCTTTAAAACCAGTATGGTTATCATAATGACCAAAAGATTTCTATATAATGTGTTGAAGGATATCATTGACTAAGAATCTCTAACAAATAAAGATGATTCTCTATCGATGAAGAACCTCTAATACATATAAATGATTCTCTAAAATCTCTTACATACTAATAATTTATTGTCAAATATAAAGGAAAGTTCATTTTCATACATGGTATTTTAATAAGGATTTAGGAACATAACATAAATTTATAAAGAGAGTCCTGGAGTAGAAAATAATTCCCCCCAAAATGGTGTGATGAGTCCGACCTCCCATCCTCTCGACCAATGAAAATTCTTAAGCCTCATCGGTTCATAACTAATGAGCAACTACCCTTGAAAAGTTGGTCCAAATGGATATAGAATTATTGGATGTTTCTGGTTCTACGAACAAACCCGTTAGAAACTAATTGGAATGTTTGAACCATAAACAAACATGGTCTTCCCCAATTCCATCGCGAAACAGAAAATGGTGAACCCAACGTGAATCCTTAACCAAGTTAAAGTGATGTTTTAATTTTTTGTTAGGCCCCTATTTAAAATCAATAAGAGGGCCAACAAAACAATCAATAACATATGTGCTTATCCAAAAGATGTAGTGGCCAAACATATCTTGATTATGTCTGTTATATTAAACATGCACACTTTTCCAAGATCTTCTACATTATAGAAATGGCTTCTTTTATGTTCACACCTGTGAATACCTCTCCTGTGAATGCCTCTGATACTACTCCTACTGGATCATCGTCCGCTCTAAGGACGACATCACCTACTCAGCATCTTCAACATTGGGTATCAAATGCAATGGTTAAGTAATACCGTCAAGATGATACTATTCCGACTCTGGAGGCCGCTCGACAAGCCCTCCAAGTCAATAATTCACCATGGTTGTCCAGACAGTGATGACCAGCGATCAAGAAGTAGGTGGTGCCAACCACCGCCTCCAACCATTTCGGGTCGTTATCCCTGGAACACAATCACTAGTCCCTCCGATATTCTGCGGATGTGAATGAGAAGGTCACTGAAGGCCTTAATTCAAGGAGACAAGATTTCTTCCTGAGGGCTCCCACCAACAATCACCACCAGACTTGTGCGGTAGTGCGCCCTCAACATGATGAGGGTGTCGTCTCCAGGCATTCGGCTCAGGTTCTTTGAACCCGAGCAGGCAAGACGAACCACCAGAGGCGACGACCGGTCAACAGTGAGAATGTTCTTATCTCTACCATTTCCGGAGAAGTCCACTAACCTAACTTGGTGGAAAGCAACGAGCGGGCACACACACCCGTCCATTTTAATTCCACTGTCCAGCAGACTCATCTGGAAGCAACACGCCAATCCTTCTAGGAAATTTCAGCGGAGTACTATTGACAGGATCATACACCAATTTATAAATCATCAGCTTGTCAGCAGGCTCATCTGACTACATACGATGAAGCCTGCCAACCCAATGTGTTGACAAATGGTAAACAAGTACATACACCTTATTAAACTCATCAATCTTGCCAGCAACCTCGTCTGCCAGTATTGAAATAAGTTCATCAACCACGTTCGGTGGAGTGTAATTAGCAGGCACATACACCTCCTAGTATTGATCAAGCCTACCAACAGTCTCGTTTGGTAGCACCCGGAGAAGTCAATTGGAAAGCCCCAATGACAAATAGGAGGAAGACTCAACTCTCTGCCCCTACACATGAGTACTGTCAGAATTCATTGACATGAAAAGGTGGACCAGAGCAGGCACATAGACCTACTTCATAAACGGAATGGACGTATATTCTTGTTCTGGCAGATGAAGTCACCCAACATATTCTGTCAATGGTGAAAGAGAAGAAGCAAATCCCTGCTCATATTCTGGATGTTTGTCAAAATATTATAATAGCTTTAGCAGCATCACAGGGAAAGAAATCAAAATATATACCTACTAGTGGAGTAACACATCAACATATCACTCCGGAATAGACACAAACCTATGTTCAAGTCCAAGAGGGTTGTGGGTCATACTCCCCCATGTCATACAGACAACCAAGTCAGGAAAATACACCTGATTTGAGTGGTGATAATCAGCCTAACCTGACTATTTCTCCTTAGAAGGCACATACACCTGCCCATAATAACCACTTTAATCAACAAGTAGTTCCCAAAGTGAGTAAGAAGACGTCTAATAAGAAGACCCGTCCAGCACAGTCAAGAAATCAAGGGCCAATCTGTGACAAGTCCTTGTTTGATGTTGGAGTTCTTGAAGCCCTCAGACAATTATCTGTTGGAACTCAAGATTCTAGTATCTCATTTTCCAATAGTGGGAACATTAATTCTGAAGGTCTTCATCAGACACTTCAACATGAAGGCTTGCTTCATGACAATTCGGTCGGTCTCGATGTTTTATCTTCAGATGAGAGCCACAAGAACCCTCTGTGTGGCCAGAAGACCAAGGAGAAAAAAAATTCATCTTTTGTTGCAACCCACCATGGTGGTCCTCTCCATGATATTGATTTGAGATGAGAAAGTTCTCTCCACAGTAATAATTCACATGTCCTGGAAAATTCTCCAATGGAAAATGTAGTGACGAGAAAGCCCTCTTGTCTTGATGCACTTGCAAATGTGAAGCTAGTCATGTATGATGCTTTACCGTTAGCGGTTGAAATACTTTCTCAATCAGAAGATATACCGGGGTATAGGTCATTCTCCGAACCACCCCTAGGTCGTTCATCTTCTAGTTTGATCAGTGAATTCTCTACCAATCTTGTTGAATCTGATGAAGCAACAAGGAAGCACAAGCTCTGGTCTAATTAGGTAGAATAATTTTCATCAAATGATAAAGAGGAAGTGCTGAATATGAGAAAACAACTGGCGAAAGGTGATGTGCCAGTCATGTTTTGGCCTTTGGCTGACTCTCATTATGACATTCCATAGATATTGACGGAAGATTGTATTCAAGATATTCATCTCAATATGTGGAAAACTATTTTTCAATTGAAAAGTAAAATATTATCTTATGATGAATATGAAAATCATTTCAAGGTAATAGAAGGGTTGCAACGCCAAATTGACTTGGCATCTCTCTCAGTTTCTCGATATCCGCAGGCTGAAAAGCAACAGATAGCCCTTCTGCGTTCATGCCTTCGCGCACTTAAAAGATTTCACCAGTTAATTTCCAATGCCCCATCTAGTATTCCTATCAGGGGATGGGGTGTTCATGGAGCACTACATTTCACTGTACTCTCCAGTTAACAAACCCCGCCGAAAATGGTCTCATGAAATGTTATTTCCCATGGCCGGCCACAGCCAATTGGCATTATTTATAATAAAATTCTTGCTCAAGAACAAGCCTCAACTAGTTCTTCCCAAAGTCAGGCATACAAAGATCATGTTGTGGAATTACTCTTGCAATAGGCATATGAGAATATCGAACAAGCTTCTCGTTTAGAGAGAGTGCATCATCATGTGAAAGAAGTGTCAGATATCATCCAGCGTTCATTTGAGCCAGGTGATTTGAGTGGATGTAGGTTGATTCATCCAGCCAATTTCAGGACTAAAGTCCGCAAGATCAAGAGATATTTTCAGAAAGTCTCAAATATAGAAGCTCAAGAACCACCCCAGCTTTCCAGACTGGGGACTCTTTTAACCAAACCCTCAGAATCAACAAATAGGATTCAAGGAGTTGAGCTGAAAAAGCATGAACAGCCCCAGTCCACCGGACAGGGGACTTTTTCAAATCCTCAATCTCTTCCTTAAAGAAATTCATTCTTCTATCTATTATGTAAGAATCCACAAGAGGAACGAAGAGCCGAATTATCAGGAGATTCCCTCAAAATTACAGTTCATCAAAAAGTTCCTTAGGGATCAAATCAACAAAAGGCAATGTCTCATCAAGGACATGGAAAAAGACAGGATCGCAGAAATTCCGATAGAAGGGATGCAATGCGTTATGCATCAATTAATGTCATCAATGACATTGTTGCTAATCCCCCAGATGAGGCTCACTCAGAGGGATCAGATGAAGAGGTTCCTGCTCAAAAAGTTGTACACACATACACAAATGAAGAAGGTGTGCGTACACGAAATCAAAGGCTTACCCGGAATCTAGGCATTCCTTAAAATAATCAACTTCCCCCTCTCCAAAAGGCATCCAATAAGGGGAAAGGAAATAACCAGTCTGCCTTCCACCCTTCCTCTGGATAAGGCCAATCGCTCTCACTAGAGCAAAGATTTGCACAAAAGGAGGAAGAAATGAAGGAATTGAGGAGGTTGAATGCAGAACTACTTCAAGGTAGTCTTTCTCCTAAGCATGCTGGTGTCGGTCAGCCAAGAGAATTTGTTGTGGCTACTTAGATGGATCTAGAATATCCTCCTTTTCCATTACACCCTCACATGTCTAATCCTATGGGTCATGTGCCACAACAACCGGTGGTATTATCATCAGTTTCAGTACAAGCTACCACATCTGTCCAAACTCCAGTTATTGCACTTGCTCAGGTCCAAGCTCAACTGGATGTTTCTCAAAAGTTAATAACTACTATTGAGTCATTAATAGCTCGGTTGGAAGCTATGGAGGGACAATGTGTTCAAATTCAACCAGAAAAGAGAGCTTATCCGGAATGGGTTGGTGCAATTCCTCCCCCATAAAATTTTGCAAGTACCACATTCCAAATAATTAGTGGTTTAGGAGACCCAGTGAAGCACTTAACACATTTTTTTTCTTTTTGTGATCCTATGATGGGAACCATTCATCAAAAAGAAGTAGTTAAGCTCAGGTTTTTTGTACAGTCATTACAAGGGCATGCTTCTATCTGGTATACAAGCTTGCAATACAGGTAAATTACTGGATGAGAGGATCTCCATCAATGATTCATTCATCAATTCAGCTCAACTTTTCCAAAGACAATAATTTTTTATCTTACAAATTGTAAGAAAAGGGATAATGAAAGGGTTTCATATTTCCTTGCTCGCTGGAAGGGATTAACATATTCCCTAATCTTATCACTCTTTTAAGAGTAATTGTTGCCAATCTGTGTGGCAAATTTGTGTGATGAATTGCGCACACCGTTGATCCCTGTGAAATACATAGGAGGGTTTCAAGAACTTACTTTGATCGCTCAGAAGATCAAATACTCTCTTACAAAGACTAAGGATAAAACTCATGTAATTCCATCAGCTCCAGGAAGGAGAATGTGAAGAGCAGAGACTGCTACAGTTACGCTTAAACAAGCCTATGTACCTGCTTCTACTTCAAGACATTCATCTTATCGAAGGGCTCCACCTACTGAGAATCAACAACAGAGGCCATTTCATCAAGATGATCAAAGAGATCAAAGACAAAAACAATTTGGGGATCTTAAGAGCAAAGTTTATTCTTTCGGAAATGAACAAGTTCCAGGTTACTTCATTTCGGCTCTGAAAAATAATTTGGTTCAATTTCCAAGGCCCAAAATTCCAAATAAGGAAGGAGATGAAGACCATCCCAATTATTTCCCATTTCATCATATGTTGGGGCATCCCATTCAGGAGTGTTTTTTCGTCAAGGACCTCTTGCAAAAAATTGTCAACTTGGGACAAGTCAAATTGAATGGTTCTTCAGCTCAGGTAGCATGTGTTACTGCTATAGATCTAGAGGAAGAAGGCGACTGGCAAGAAGTCACAAGAAAAAATGAGCAGAAATATGATTATTGGATGGTCAGAAAAATGAATAACTGAACTCAAGCCATTTTTCGAACGCAATTGAAGAAACAAATTGTGTCTTCTGCTATGAATGCAACAGAAAATACCCCTTCATCAGAGGGGAAATCCTCAAATAAATGACATAATTAAAATAAAGAGGAACAATCAGAAGAAGATGATATTATGTCAAAGCCCAAGTTTTCTTTGACTCTAGAAGATTTTATGCCATCTACTTCGAAGCCATAGGCACCGTCCCACCAAACAGCACGGCCTAAACTGGCTAATCAGGAAGATTTTTAATCAGATGAAGAGTTGATCATTGGTTCTGTTAATATGATACACCTAACGAATCCTTATGCCAGTCACAGTTTCAATCATGATGAACCTGAGTTCCTTGTATCAAACAGAGGAATTAGAGGGAGTTCCAGAGGTCTGGGATACAGAGGAATACATGGATATCCCAGAAGCCACTATTCCAATTTTACCACTGCTAGAACTGTATAAGCTATAGAAACTCATGGAAGATCCCTTCAACGAGCTCAACAAGAACAAGTAAGTTCTTCCACACATGGCAGATTCAGTCGAGGCATAGTCATTCTGGAGAATCGTTTGGAGGTTACACATTATTCCTCTCAGTAAGTAAATAGAACTATTTAGTCTAATCTTCCAAATCCATGAGTATTTCCAACTCCTACTCCGATACAAGATGCATCTACTTCCAAAGCATCAACTTCTAAGGAATTTGCAAAACCACATGTTCTTGTGGGGAAATTCAGACCTTTGGATCAAAAATATGATGTCTTGAAACATTTTTCCCAAGTACCGGCCATGTTATCAATTCTAGATGCCTTGAATATATCATAGGATATTCGGGAGCCAATCATTGAGGCTTTGTCAAATCCTCAGGAATTCGAAACTGAAATTGATGCGGCTGAAGTTTACCATGTAGAGAATAATCCTACAGAATGCCATGCAGTGATATCTTTCACAGATGAAGATTAAGAGGATGTTGTGCGTGGACATATTAGACCTTTTTACTTATCTGGCAAAGTCAGTGATGTAGAAATCTGAAGAGCTTTCATTGATTATGGTTCAGGAGTCAACCTCATTCCCATTCGTACACTTCGTCTATTGGGCCTCACCGAATCTGATTTACCTCCTTCTACTTTGATATTGCAAGGATATGATAAAAATGAACAATAACCTTTGGGTGATATCACACTCAGAACTCAGTTTGGAGATCTTGTATCCAATTCCAATTTCATTGTTGTTCATCATGACACAACATTCAACATTTTGCTTGGAAGACCTTGGCTACATTAACATGTGGCTATCCCTTTATCTTACCATCAATGTCTCAAATATTGTTTCAATGGCCAAATTGGGACATTTTATGGTGATAAAGCCCCATTCAAAACATGTGAATCTCAATACATTGAGGCGGAATTCTATCACACGGAGGTAAAGGAGAAATCCAAAACAAAGGAGGTTACAAAATTTAATGTTCCATATGGTTTGGAAAAAAATTCCAGTAAACCCATTGATACATGTGAGTACAGATTATGTGTTGCCTATTAGTCAAATTGACAAGATAGACCTGAATAAAAATACTCTTATGGAAACTTCCATAATGTCAATTATGGAAAACAAGCCAAACAACATGGGAGAAATTGGTGAATTACCAAGAAATGATGAAAGATAAAATGGAGATGTCTTCATCTCATCCACTGAAATACAGCAAGTCTATACTTCGCGAACTAGGCCATAAGATGTTATAGCAATGTCAGAGGTAAATGATGATGTCGATTCTCAATCCATCATATCCTCTTTATTACCCAAGGAAGACCCTTCATCATCAACAGGGTCAGAAATGGAAGCCTCTTCTTCAAGATGTTCAAATTTTAACATCTCTTTTGATCTTGGAAATTATGATTCATTATCTACTATGAAAGTAGAAACAGAAGAAATAACACATGTTGAAGAAGAAGAGGAAGATCTCAGGGATGCTCCTCCAGTTTTTGAAGAGGGTATCTCTACCACTGTGGATGAACTCAGAGAAATAAATATGGGTACAAAAGAAGATCCACGCCCTAATTTAATTAGTGTGTCCATGACTCATGAAGAGCATGAAATGTATATTTCATTTTTTAATCAAAATAGAGATATATTTGCTTGTAAATATATAGAAATACTAGGCCTTGATCCTGATGTTTCTACTCATCGTTTGGGTTTGCCATAAGAACATCGAGGATTCAAGCATGCCGCAAGAAGAACACACCCAACTTATGCTTCCAAAATTGAAGTGGATTTGGATAATCTTATCAAAGATAACTTCATTGGAGAAGTTAAATATCCCAAATGGCTGGATAATATTGTCCCTATGGAAAAGACTAATGGAAAAAATTAGAGTTTTCATTGATTTCATAGATCTTAATCGGAATTGTCCCAAGGATGATTTTTCAGTTCTGATCACAGAACACTTAATTGATGCAAGAGCTGGATATGAAGCACTTTCTTTCATGGATGGATATTCTAGGTATAATCAAATCTGAATGGATCTAGAAGACGAACAATCTACCATTTTTAGATCCCCTCATTGTGTGTTTTTCTATCGGGTAATGCCCTTTGACTTGAAGAATGCAGGCGCAACATATCAATGTGCCATTCACCGTATCTTCAAACCCTTTTTAGGGATGTTTGTTAAATTTTATGTGGAAGATTTGGTGGTTAAATCCAGACAACTTTCTAATCAATTTTCTGATTTGGAAATCATATTCCAAAAACTTTGACAAGACAATTTGAAGATGAACACCTTAAAATGTGCTTTTGGGGTAACCTAAGGAAAATTTCTCAGCTTTGTTGTACGCCATCATGGTATAGAAGTCGATCCTGAGATAAAAAAGCCAATACTTGGTATCTCACCTCCTCTAAATTTGAAATAATTGATAGGAATTCAAGGACACTTAGCCTATATTCAGCGTTTCATTTCCAATTTGGCAGGAAAAAGTTTACCCTTCACCAAATTGATGATGAAGGGAGTCACTTACCAGTGGAGTGATGAATTTCAAGAAGAATTCAATGTTCTCAAGAAATATCTCTTGAGTCCACCGGTATTAATGCCACTTGTTGAAGGCAGACCACTTATTCTCTATGTGACAGCTTTAGAGTGATCATTCGGTGCCTTCCTTGCCCAGAAGAATGATGATGGGAATAAAAATAGCCTCTACTATCTTAGTCGGACTATTCTTGAAGCAGAATCTCGATATTCAAGTATTGAGAAGTGTTTCCTAGTGTTAATCTTTGCAGTTCATAAATTGAGACACTACCTGCAACATCACGATGTCCAATTGGTATCTCACAATAATCGACTAAAATTCATCCTTAGTCGTCCAATGCTTATAGGACGTCTTGCAAGGTGGGAAGTTATTTTGCAGCAATTTGATATTTAGTATGTGTCTCAAAAGGCGATAAAGGGAAAAGCTCTGACTGATTTCCTTGGTGAACATCCTTCAGTAGAAGATACATCTTCAGATATTGAACTTCCTGATGAAGATATCCTTTCTATTCAAGATAATCTTCAAACATGGGAAATGTACATTTATGGTGCTTCCAGAAGTCCTATAGGGAAGAAAATGGAAGATCCTAAATTTAACAAAGATGGGTTATGAATTGTGCTCATTTCCCTGGAAAAGGCTGTGCTACCTTATTCCTTCTTATTGTGGGAAGGCGGTACAAATAATGAAGCAGAATACCAAGCTCTCATCGTAGGATTGGAGTTGGAGCTTCAAGCACAGGTGAATCACTTAAAGGTGAAAGGTTATTTAGTCATGGGAATCAAAAATGTCAATGGGGATTATGCCATCAGAAAATAAGAGTCAATCCCTTTGTATGATTATGTCAGAGAGTTAATGGAAGAATTTTTTTCAGAACCAACATTTTCTTATGTCCCGTGATCACAAAATGCCCAAGCTGATGCACTTGCTAATATAGCCACAGCCATGGAAGATCCAAATCGGGACAAGACAATCATCAGTATTTCCCACCGTCATACAATTTCACCTTATGTTCAATCCAAAACAGAGTAAATTAATGAAATTAGTCCCAATCCTGAACCATATGAGAATACTACAGGATGGATGACACCTATCAAGGAATACCTTCAAAATGGAACACTTCCACCTGATAGAGCGAGGAAAGAACAAATCACGTGATGTGTGGTCAATTTTACTCTTTATGACATCCATGATCACCTAGAGAAAATTCTCTACAAAAGAGGTTTTGATGGAGTTCTCTTCAGATGAATTTATGGTGAAGAGAAAATGGTCATCTTGAAAGAAGTACATGCAGAAGTCTGTGGTGCCCACCAGTCTGGAAATAGACTATCTGATCAAATTCGAAGGCTTGGAAACTTTTTGTCTTCAATGATACAAGATTGTGTTGATTTCATGAGGAAGTGTCATTCATGCCTAGTATGTTCCAACTTCATTCATCAACCCCCAGAATTGCTTCATACAGCTAAATACTCTTGGCCATTTTCCACATGGGGAATGGGTGTGGTGGGACCTTACCTGTCACGACCCGTCCTCGGGGCCCGTGTCGTGACTACCCCAAGCCCGCCTTCCATAGGCCAGGGGCTGGCGACTAGCACCAAGGCGTAAAATCCCGGTAAACAGGGAAGGCATTGCCTTTAAAAGTAACAACCACCACAGAGTCAGCAAGCGGAAAGTAACTACAAAGTGCAGAAAAGTAAAGGGGGCCGGAAATACAAGCCCAACTGTAAAGTACAACTGAAAAGTAAAGTACAGCAACTGAAGAAAAGACGGCGGCCTCGTGTCGTCCACTGGCAATCCCACCTGAAGGGTGGGTACAGATAGCCTCCAGGCTCCTCGGGTCCCACGTCTGCTCCAAGCACGTCCCGCCCAGTGGTCCACCTCCAGGTACCGTCCCGCTCCACGCCCCAACCGAGATCAGCGCTATCCGTCGTCTGCATCCAACACAACAAGGTGCGGGCATAGCCCGTGCAGGGGTGAGTATAAGCCACTCAGTAAAGACCCCGAGACCCCCGAAGGTCTCCCGAAATCCACAAAGGATATAGCACAGAAGAAAGATGCAATCACGAAGTAACATCTGACTCGACTTAGGTATATGCCCATACATATACCTAAGTCCCCACTTCTAGCTCTGCTTACGAGCTCAAGAACAACTCAATCCACATAGGAAAGCAAAACTCAAATCCACAAAGGAGAGTAAATAGTAAATCCACATAGGATAGTTCAACACAATCCACAAAAGGAGAGTAACATAAGATTCAGCTCAACCAGGTATACTTTTTCAGATGACGTCAAAGATGATCACTGATCCATCTAAGTCGTCGGACCCACGAAGGATCGATAGGTACTAACCCCCGCAAAAGACCCACGTAGGATCGGGCTCACACAGAACCTGTAGGCAGTGGCTCACACAGAACCGGTAGTAAGGACCCACATAGGATCGGGCTCACACAGAACCTGTAGCACTGATCCACGTAGGATCGCTGAGTGCAGTAGTCGACGCAGTCCACTGAGGATCTCTGCACAGTCGTCGCCGCAGTCCACGAAGGATCTCTGCTCTGCCGTCGTCGCAGTCCACTGAGGATCTCTGCTCTTCCGTCGTCGCAGTCCACGGAGGATCTCTGCTCTGCCGTCGTCGCAGTCCACGGAGGATCTCTGCTCTGTCGTCGAAGTCACAGCCAGCGCTAGGGTTCCCGCACATAGCGAGCTCGTTTAGGAGGGTCCGCTCCACGAGCCGAGAGGCTGATACATCAACTGACACGTAGTCCGAAGTTGATGTATCCACAAGTTCCGTATCGACAACAGGATCTCAACGCAACAGACGGCGCGTCAATCGGACGCCCGGTCTGAGAGTTATTGGCATTTTCGTCCCAGGGGCCCGGTTGGTTTTTAGGGCAAAACCAACCCGACCGTACTCCGCCTGTATCCGATCCTCGGGCGGAGTATGCCAAATGTTCCGTCTCACTTAGAGGAAACTACCACTGCTGACGGTACGTCGATCGGACGTCCGTAGCACAAGTTATGAGCGTTTCCGCTCCGAGGGCCCGGTTGGTTTCGTGTACGAACCAACCCGGCCGAACCCAAAGTCTTCCGAAACCTTGAGTATAATATACCGAAACGACCGTATCGATCCAAGGATCGCGTAGCCGCAGACGGTTCGTCAATCGGAGGTCTCAGGCCCAAGATATGGGCAAAAGACCGAAGAGGCCCGAAAACGGGGGTTCTGGGCCCGGGGCGACCCGGCCCGAACCCCCCCCTGGGTCGGCCGAACCGGGTCGGCCCGACCCGGCCCAACCCGGCTAGGCCGGGTCCGATCCGGCCTGGGCGCGGCCCGGCCGCCCGGACCGGCCGGCTCGGCTTCGGCCGAGCGGCCGAAGGAGCCGCCGCCGCGGGTTTGACCCGCGACTTGAAGGAAACGCGGCCCCGCGGGGGGCCGCCTGTCACACGGACGCGGCCGGGCCGCCGCGTCCCTCCCCGGTTCCGTGCGGCCGCGGAACCGGCCGCCGCCGCCGCGGCTTCAGCCGCGGCGGATCTTCTCCACGGCGGCGCACCGGGCGCCGCCGCCTCCGGTCGCCGGCGCCGCCTTGCCGGCGACCCGCGCCGCCGCCGCCTTCCGCGGGCCGCCGGAGTTGCTCTGGTGGCCCGTTTTGCCTCCCGTCTGCGCCGTTACTCCTCCCGGGGGCCGACCTTCACTGCGGGATCAACAGATTGCCCCTGCTGCGCGGTTTGTCGTCATCCGCCATATCCGCACAACAAAAGAGATCGGCGGAGGGTTGCCGGGTCTTGTTCGTTAGACCCGCATCCTCCGCGTTAGTCATAAACCACGGGAGGAATAATCAACAACAATTTTAAATAAATTAAAATTGTCGGAGATCATGTTCTTCACTTTAAAAGAATAAACACGGGGAAATAAGATAAAATATTCCAACATCCCTTACCTTGTCGTCGTCGTCGGACGAGAGGTCGTCGCGGAATCGCTCGTCGCGGATGAAGGAGATCGTCGCGTCGTCGCGGTATCCGGCGTCGCGTCGCCAATCTCCGGATCAAGATCAAACGGATTAATTTAAATCCGTTGATATTGAATTATAAAAAGGGGAGAAATAAACGATTCGTTTCTCACCTTAATTGCTGAACGAGGATCGTCCGCGGAAGAAGAGGCGTCGCCGAAGAACGTCGCGGGTAGAGTTCGTCGACGTCGCAGATCACGGTGTGCGTCGTCGAATTCTGGTCGCCGGCGTTCTTCGCGTTCTTCGCGTTCTTCGCGTTCTTCGCGGGGAGGGTGGAGGCCCAGAGAATCTCGCACAACGAGTAATCCTCCAAAAGAAAGAGTTGGTCTTATTTTATTATTTTTCCAACAAACGCAAAACGCGTAAGTAACGACCCATTAAATTCGTTGAATTAATTCAACGAATGAAACAGCCCATTTAATTCACGAAATAAACCGCCCAATTAAATGGTCTGTTAAGAAATTAAAGAAAACGCGTCGGTTGACTTTTCAGTTACTTTGACGGGTTTTTGCGGGTGCGTTACTTAGCGAAAGAAACGGCGGGGCTCGTGCGGGCCCTGCCTCACAAATATCCTACCAAGGGGGTAGGATATTTCTGGATAGCACCCTATCCGCTTTAACTCAGTTCAAGTGGCTTCCAAGCGGCTTCCAAGCAGCTTAAGTGAAATAAAATAAAGTTGTCGCACAAATTTATTTTATTTCTGACTTAAAGCCCCAAAATTTAAAAACCACGTCTGAGAAAACGCAACTCCGGAAGAGGCGTTTCTAAGCAAATACCGGCGCTGCGATTTCATCGGTGCCCTCAGAATTTGATTCCGGGCACTGGTTCAAAAGATAGAAAAACCCGCTCGTCCGTTCACTGAACGTACCTGAGCCAAACTTCGGAAATTGATTCCGGGCACACCGGGCCTCGGAATCAGGTTCCGTCTGAAGCTGCGCTCTTGTAAAATTCCAAAGAAAATTAAGAAAAAAAAATCCTTGAAATTTGCAGGTCTTTACATTACTCCCACCTCAGGGCTTTACGTCCCCGTAAAGATACATCAAAAACTAGGGGAACAAATGGGGGTACTGAGCACGCATCTGAGCCTCCCGCTCCCAAGTGCTCTCCTGGAGGTTCCCGTGCTGCCATCTGACGCGCACGAGAGGAATCGACCGCCCACGTAGGACCCGCTCCTGTCGATCCTCGATATCCACTGGGACCTCCGCAAAAGTCGCCCCATCGTCCACGTCCAGCTCCCCAAAGTCGATGATGTGCGTCGGGTCGTGCACGTATCTCCTCAGCTGAGACACGTGAAAGACGTCGTGCACCCGGTGCAACTGAGGTGGTAGAGCCAGGCGATAAGCCACCTCTCCTATCCTGCTGAGGACCTGGAAAGGCCCGATGAAGCGTGGAGACAACTTTCCGCCTCGGCCAAATCTCCGTAAACCACGTCGAGGTGAGACACGCAAAAAGACGTGGTCGCCATCCTCGAACTCTAGTGGCCTTCGCCTCCTGTCAGCATATGACTTCTGCCGGCTCTGAGCTGTCCTCATCCTCTCCTGGATGATCAGGACCTTCTCTGTCGTGGCTCGGACCATCTCTGGTCCCACGAGTGCTGACTCCCCAGGGTCTGTCCAGCACAACGGTGATCTGCAGGGTCTGCCGTACAACGCCTCGTATGGTGCCATCCCGATGGTGGAGTGGTAGCTGTTGTTGTACGCGAACTCCACCAAGGGTAGGTGGTCCTCCCAGCTGCGACCAAAGTCGAGAACACATTCTCGGAGCATGTCCTCGAGTGTCTGTATGGTCCTCTCCGTCTGACCATCCGTCTGAGGGTGGAAGGCTGTGCTCAGATGGAGTCGCGTCCCGAACACCTCCTGCAACCCCTTCCAAAGCCGAGAAGTGAAACGAGCATCTCGATCGGAGACGATAGACGATGGCACACCGTGAAGCCGTACGATCTCCTGGACGTAAAGACGTCCCAAGCTCTCCACTGAGCCCTGCTCTCTGATGGGTAAGAAGTGTGCCGACTTGGTGAGTCGGTCGACAATCACCCAAATGGAGTCATGACCTCTGGAAGTGCGTGGATGTCCAGTCACAAAGTCCATAGATATGCCGTCCCACTTCCACTCCGGGACCTCCAAGGGCTGTACCAAGCCTGCTGGTACCTGATGCTCCGCCTTCACCTGCTGGCAGGTGAGGCATCGTGAAACGAACTCTGCCACAGCTTTCTTCATGCCCGGCCACTAGTGCTGTCGTCTGAGATCCTGGTACATCTTCGCCACTCCGGGATGCACCGCCAAGGGAGAAGTGTGAAACTCTCTCAGCACCTCCTCTCGTAAAGCGACTGGTACGAAGGTACGTCCTCTGAAAAGGATGTCGTGCTCTGCTCCAAGGGAGAAGCCATCAGGCGCCTGACCTGAGGATATCAGTGCACGCCGGGTCTCACAGTCAGCGTCCCCACGCTGAGCCTCTCTGACCCGCTGTAGAAGTGGAGGAGAGACTGTGAGAGACTGAAGAAAGGCTGATCAGTCTCTATCCACGAAGGATATCTGTAAGGAGGCTAGCTGCTCCGTCGCCTCCTCAAGTAGTTGAATGCCCGTCCTCCTGCTGAGGGCATCGGCTACCACGTTCCCCTTCCCAGGAGTATAGACTATCTCAAAGTCATAGTCCTGGAGGAACTCAAGCCATCTCCGCTGTCTCAGGTTCAGGTCCTTCTGAGAGAAGATATACCTGAGACTCTGGTGGTCAGAAAAGACTGTGAAGCGCTCGCCAATCAGATAGTGCCGCCAAGTCTTCAGAGCGAAGACCACTGCTGCCAACTCCAGGTCATGAGTGGCGTAGTTCTTCTCATGCGACCTCAAATGACGTGATCCGTAGCCGATCACGGCCTGCTCCTGCATCAGGACGCACCCAAGTCCAGTCCCTGATGCATCGCAGTAAACTACGTATCCAACTCCCTCCTCAGGCAACCTCAAGATAGGTGCGCTGGTCAATCTATGTCTCCGCTCCTGGAAGCTCTGCTGACATCTGTCTGACCACACGAAGGGTTTCCCCTTCTTCGTCAAAGATGAGAGTGGTGCCGCAACTCTGGAGAAGTCTGGCACGAATCTCCGATAGTATCCGGCTAGGCCCAAGAAGCTCCGCACCTCCGTCACGCTCTTGGGTGGCTCCCAAGCTAGCACTGCCTCGATCTTCGCGGGATCCACTGCAACTCCCGCCTCAGAGATGACGTGCCCCAAGAAATGGACCTCACGTAACCAGAACTAGCATTTTGAGAGCTTGCCATAAAGCTGGTGCTCTCGGAGCATGTCTAGCACAACTCGCAGGTGGTAGGGATGCTCCTCCTCAGTCGTCGAGTATACCAAAATGTCGTCAATGAAGACCACGACAAATCGGTCGAGGTACGGCTGGAAGATCCTGTTCATGAGGCTCATGAACACTGCTGGAGCATTGGTTACGCCGAACGGCATAACCAAGAACTCATAATGGCCATACCGACACCTGAAGGCCATCTTCTGCACGTCCTCGTCTCGAACTCTGAGCTGATGATAGCCTGACCGGAGGTCTATCTTCGAGAACCACCGCGCTCCCTTGAGCTGATCGAAGAGGTCATCAATCCGTGGCAGCGGATACTTGTTCCTCACTGTCACCTGGTTCAGGCGACGATAGTCGACACACAGTCGCAAGCTCCCGTCCGCCTTCTTGGCGAACAAAATCGGGGAAGCCCAGGGTGAAACACTGGGTCGGATAAACCCCTTGCTCTGCAAGTCCTCCAACTGTACCCGCAGCTCCCGAAGCTCGGCGGGGGCCATCCGATATGCTGGAGTAGATATCGGGGCTGTCCCGGGGTACAAGTCGATGTAAAAGTCTACCTCTCTACGAGGAGGTAGCCCTGGAACGTCGTCGGGAAAGACGTCCACGTACTGGTCCACCACTGCAGGAAAAGCTGGACTCCGCACGTCCACTGCTCCTAGGATGAGGCTAGCCAACTGATGAGAGATGGGCTGCACTCTCCTCCGCGGAAGTCCATCCTGTGCTGCAAAGGTTCCCTTCTCGCCGGTGAAGGTAAACCTGCTCCCGTCGGTGCGAACACATCGCACCTTGCGCCTAAAACAGTCGATCTGGGCATGAACCGTGGATAGCCAATCCATGCCCAAGATGACGTCGTAAGGCCTCGACGCCGCTACAAGGAGATCCCAGCCGAAGCTCTCGCCTCCTAGAGTAAGCTCACACTGCCGGCACCAGTGCGTAATCGTCGAGTCTGCTCCCGTAGGATTCTCTAGCCGTAAGGATCGAGCCAACGGCTCAGTCGGAATCTCCGAGCTCCGAACAAGGGCGGAGGCTATGAAAGAGTGACTCGCTCCTGTGTCTATAAGTACTGCAGCAAGGGTGGAATAGACACAGATCGTACCTCGAATCATCTCTGGCATGTTGGGGTCGTAGGCCTCCACTGCCTGAAGCTGGGCCTGTCCCTGCCCGCCAGCTCCCTGTGGTCGAGGTGGCCCTCCTGGTGGTGGTGGGGGTAGAGCCTGGAAGCGTCGCCCACCACCCGCTGCTCGGCCAGCTCCTCTGCCTCGTCCGCCTCCTCCCTGCGGACCGCCACGGTCGACCCTCTGCCTCTGCCTGGGTGGCCCCTCCACCGACTGCTGCTCCTCTGATCGGCGAGTCGGGCAGTCACGAGCCATGTGACCATGCCCGCCGCAAGAGTAGCACAGCCTGCCTCTCGGAAGGCTGGCACTCCGCTGTGTGCCCCGCACCGCTGAGCCGGTGTCCTGAGGCCGTCTGCGTGGGGGTCTGGTCTGCCTGGACCCAAGAGTCATTCGTCGGCTACCTGCTGCCGAAGACTCAGCTACCTGCCGCCCTGCGCTAGGTCTCGCCGCTGAAGAAGGCTCTGCCAGGAAGCTCTCGATCAGGAGGGCTCGCTCCAGCACTCCCGCCTGGGTCGGAATGCTGAGGGAGATCAGCGACGCCCGAATCTCCTGTCGCAAGCCCTGCTCGAAGGTCCGGGCCCGGAAGAAGGGGTCCCGTACCATGTCGGTCGAGTAGCGAGATAGGTCAGTGAACCTCGACGCGTACTGAGCGACCGTCATGCTGCCCTGGCGCAGCTGGAGAAGCTCCTGGATGCGCACCGCTCGGAGGGTGGCCGGGACGAACTCAGAGCGGAAGAGGCTCTCGAAGTCCGCCCAGAGCAAGGATGCCTCATCGTGAACCTGGAGCATCAAGCTCCACCATCGTCCTGCTGCCGCCTGCAGGAGGCTCGCCGCGAGAATCACCATGAGATCCGCTGGTGTCCTCACTAGCCTAAAGATCCGTACCACCGCCTCTAGCCAGTCCTCGGCGGCCTGGGGGTCCGCCTCACCGCGAAACCTGGGCGGTCGCTGGCTCTGAAACTCATGCAGTGCCCTGAGGCGACGTGCATCGTCAGCGTCTGGTACTGGTAGCATCGGTGGCTCGTCGGGTAAAACTACCGCCGGCGCCACTGCTGGCAAAGGGCCCTGCACCGAGGCCTCGTCGCTCGGTGGGCTGCCGTCGCGCCCTACACTCGGAACCCTAGCTGGCTGTCGTCGCGGGGCCATCCTGAAAAGGAGAACAAGAGCACCACAGTCAGAACAGTATACCTGGTGAGCTGGCACAAGTAATCACAAGGAAAAATTGAGACTTTCATGAAGCAGATCAGTATACCCGGTGAGCTGACACAAGTAATCACAAAGAAAACTTGGAACACACACGCAATCAATGTTTTCATGCATTAAGTAGGAAATCAGGAGTCAGGGTCCTGGTGTACGGATACGTCGGCCGCCGCACCAACACTGGGCTCCCTGAACTGATAACCACACTCAATACACTAAACACTATTGCTTCACATAGAAAGAAAAGACGATCAGAGTTTGCGGTAGAACCGACCACCTCTGATACCAATTTGTCACGACCCGTCCTCGAGGCCCGTGCCGTGACTACCCCAAGCCCGCCTTCCATAGGCCAGGGGCTGGCGACTAGCACCAAGGCGTAAAATCCCGGTAAACAGGGAAGGCATTGCCTTTAAAAGTAACAACCACCACAGAGTCAGCAAGCGGAAAGTAACTACAAAGTGCAGAAAAGTAAAGGGGGCCGGAAATACAAGACCAACTGTAAAGTACAACTGAAAAGTAAAGTACAGCAACTGAAGAAAAGACGGCGGCCTCGTGTCGTCCACTGGCAATCCCACCTGAAGGGTGGGTACAGATAGCCTCCAGGCTCCTCGGGTCCCACGTCTGCTCCGAGCACGTCCCGCCCAGTGGTCCACCTCCAGGTACCGTCCTGCTCCACGCCCCAACCGAGATCAGCGCTGTCCGTCGTCTGCATCCAACACAACAAGGTGCGGGCATAGCCCGTGCAGGGGTGAGTATAAGCCACTCAGTAAGGACCCCGAGACCCCCGAAGGTCTCCCGAAATCCACAAAGGATATAGCACAGAAGAAAGATGCAATCACGAAGTAACATCTGACTCGACTTAGGTATATGCCCATACATATACCTAAGTCCCCACTTCTAGCTCTGCTTACGAGCTCAAGAACAACTCAATCCACATAGGAAAGCAAAACTCAAATCCACAAAGGAGAGTAAACAGTAAATCCACATAGGATAGTTCAACACAATCCACAAAGGAGAGTAACATAAGATTCAGCTCAACCAGGTATACTTTTTCAGATGACGTCAAAGATGATCACTGATCCATCTAAGTCGTCGGACCCACGAAGGATCGATAGGTACTAACCCCCGCAAAAGACCCACGTAGGATCGGGCTCACACAGAACCTGTAGGCAGTGGCTCACATAGAACCGGTAGTAAGGACCCACATAGGATCGGGCTCACACAGAACCTGTAGCACTGATCCACGTAGGATCGCTGAGTGCAGTAGTCGACGCAGTCCACTGAGGATCTCTGCACAGTCGTCGCCGCAGTCCACGAAGGATCTCTGCTCTGCCGTCGTCGCAGTCCACTGAGGATCTCTGCTCTGCCGTCGTCGCAGTCCATAGAGGATCTCTGCTCTGCCGTCGTCGCAGTCCACGGAGGATCTCTGCTCTGTCGTCGAAGTCACAGCCAGCGCTAGGGTTCCCGCACATAGCGAGCTCGTTTAGGAGGGTCCGCTCCACGAGCCGAGAGGCTGATACATCAACTGAAACGTAGTCCGAAGTTGATGTATCCACAAGTTCCGTATCGACAACAGGATCTCAACGCAACAGACGGCGCGTCAATCGGACGCCCGGTCTGAGAGTTATTGGCATTTTCGTCCCAGGGGCCCAGTTGGTTTTTAGGGAAAAACCAACCCGACCGTACTCCGCCTGTATCCGATCCTCAGGCGGAGTATGCCAAAAGTTCCGTCTCACTTAGAGGAAACTACCACAGCTGACGGTACGTCGATCGGACATCCGTAGCTCAAGTTATGAGCGTTTCCGCTCCGAGGGCCCGGTTGGTTTCGTGTACGAACCAACCCGGCCGAACCCAAAGTCTTCTGAAACCTTGAGTATAATATACCGAAACGACCGTATCGATCCAAGGATCGCGTAGCCGCTGACAGTTCGTCAATCGGAGGTCTCAGGCCCAAGATATGGGCAAAAGACCGAAGAGGCCCGAAAACGGGGGTTCTGGGCTCGGGGCGACCCGGCCCGAACCCCCCCTGGGTCGGCCGAACCGGGTCGGCCCGACCCGGCCCGACCCGGCCGGCTCGGCTTCGGCCGAGCGGCCGAAGGAGCCGCCGCCGCGGGTTTGACCCGCGGCTTGAAGGAAACGCGGCCCCGCGGGGGGCCGCCTGTCACGCGGACGCGGCCGGGCCGCCGCGTCCCTCCCCGGTTCCGCGCGGCCGCGGAACCGTCCGCAGCCGCCGCGGCTTCAGCCGCGGCGGATCTTCTCCACGGTGGCGCGCCGGGCGCCGCCGCCGCCTTGCCGGCGACCCGCGCCGCCGCCGCCTTCCGCGGGCCGCCGGAGTTGCTCCGGTGGCCCGTTTTGCCTCCCGTCTGCGCCGTTGCTCCTCCCGGGGGCCGACCTTCACTGCGGGATCAATAGATCGCCCCTGCCGCGCGGTTCGTCGTCGTCCGCCATATCCGCACAACAAAAGAGATCGGCGGAGGGTTGCCGGGTCTTGTTCGTTAGACCCGCATCCTCCGCGTTAGTCATAAACCACGAGAGGAATAATCAACAACAATTTTAAATAAATTAAAATTGTCGGAGATCATGTTCTTCACTTTAAAAGAATAAACACGGGGAAATAAGATAAAATATTCCAACATCCCTTACCTTGTCGTCGTCGTCGGACGAGAGGTCGTCGCGGAATCGCTCGTCGCGGATGAAGGAGATCGTCGCGTCGTCGCGGTATCCGGCGTCGCGTCGCCAATCTCCGGATCAAGATCAAACGGATTAATTTAAATCCGTTGATATTGAATTATAAAAAGGGGAGAAATAAACGATTCGTTTCTCACCTTAATTGCTGAACGAGGATCGACCGCGGAAGAAGAGGCGTCGCCGAAGAACGTCACGGGTAGAGTTCGTCGACGTCGCAAATCACGGTGTGCGTCGTCGAATTCCGGTCGCCGGCGTTCTTCGCGTTCTTCGCGTTCTTCGCGTTCTTCGCGTTCTTCGCTAGGAGGGTGGAGGCCCAGAGAATCTCGCACAATGAGTAATCCTCCAAAAGAAAGAGTTGGTCTTATTTTATTATTTTTCCAACAAACGCAAAACGCGTACGTAACGACCCATTAAATTCGTTGAATTAATTCAACGAATGAAACAGCCCATTTAATTCACGAAATAAACTGCCCAATTAAATGGTCTGTTAAGAAATTGAAGAAAACGCGTCGGTTGACTTTTCAGTTACTTTGACGGGTTTTTGTGGGTGCGTTACTTAGCGAAAGAAACGGCGGGGCTCGTGCGGGCCCTGCCTCACAAATATCCTACCGAGGGGGTAGGATATTTCTGGATAGCACCCTATCCGCTTTAACTCAGTTCAAGTGGCTTCCAAGCGGCTTCCAAACAGCTTAAGTGAAATAAAATAAAGTTGTCGCACAAATTTATTTTATTTCTGACTTAAGGCCCCAAAAATTTAAAAACCATGTCTGAGAAAACGCAACTCCGGAAGAGGAGTTTCTAAGCAAATATCGGCGCTGCGATTTAATCGGTGCCCTCAGAATTTGATTCCGGGCACTTGTTCAAAAGATAGAAAAACCCGCTCGTCCGTTCACTGAACGTACCCGAGACAAACTTCGGAAATTGATTCCGGGCACACCGGGCCTCGGAATCAGGTGCCGTCTGAAGCTGCGCTCTTGTAAAATTCCAAAAAAAATTAAGAAAAAAAATTTCCTTGAAATTTGCGGGTCTTTACATTACCCTTCAGCTACAGCCAAGCAGTTTAAGTATATTCTTACTGATAATGACTTCTTTTCCAAATGGGAAAAGGAAATACCTCTCAAGGAAGATAGTTCAAAATGCATTGTTAGCTTCATAAATTTTAAAATCATTACTAGATTTGGTGTCCCTCATACCATATTGACAGACAATGGCACCAACTTCTATTCATCCGATGTAAGGAAGTTGTATCAAGAATACAACATCAAATCCATCCATTCATCTCGGTATCAGGTAGTGGACAATGGCCAGATAGAAGCCTTCAATAAGACTCTTTCAAATATACTTCAAAAGATGGTGGATAAAGATAAGAAGTCATGGCTGGATAAACTCTTTCATGATTTATAGGCTTATCGAACCACCACCGCACTAAAATGTGGTCAAATCCATATTCATTGGTATATGGAACAGAAGTAGTCTTGCCCATTGAGGTTCAATTACCCTTGCTAAGAGTATCCATTTGTGATCAGTCATCTACTGATGAACAATATCAAAAGAGATTGGATGAATCAGAACGATTAGATGAAAGAAGGTTGTGCACCTTGCACCATTTGGAAGTCTATCAGAATCGAATAGCACGATCTTTCAAAAAAAATCATCTTTATTTATTTGTTTAGGGAGAATTGGTATTGGTTCTTACAACTCCAATGATACCAGGAAAGAAACCTCCCAAGATTGAATCAAAATGGGAAGGACCTTACTCAATACATAAGGTCTACTTCAATGGAGCTTATTCTTTAATCTCAATGTAAGAAAAACTCATCACGACTCCAACCAATTCCATATTTCTGTAGAAGTATTCTGTATAAAACATGTACATAATTTCGGTCCATGCATATAACCTTAAACTATTTGCACCATTGTCCTACATGGTGTTAAACTGTGTCGCCATCATCCTCACTGAAAGACATTAAACTGCATAGTAATACGTCCTAGCTACATGACACTAAACTGTACAACACTCCATTGTCCAACATGACGTTAAACTGTATTGTCCCTCATTGTCTAACATGATGTTAAACTATATTGTCCTTACCACATGACATTAAACTGCATAGTCCCCAAAGTCCTTACTGCATAATCTTCTCTTTTGTCCAAGCTATATGACGTTAAACCATACATTGTCCTTCTTTTGTCCTTACTGCATGACATTAAACTGCATAGTCCCCCATTGTCCAACATGACGTTAAACTGTGTTTATCCCCTTATACATCCAATATGAAATTAAACTGTGCATCGTTAGGGTTGTTTATACCTCTTGTTTCTCACACCGAGTAAGACTCACATGAGATTAGAGTAAACTTCAACCATAACACCATCTCTGGACCGCTAACCATGTGTAAGTCCCAACACCATTTTTAGGTCATTGTCCTCAAATACAAACTTTATCACCAATTCATTCATCAATTGAACTATGCGGAATTTGATCCTTGCCTTCTAGGCTCGGTACGTAGGTAACCTCTCGAGGTTCAAGCCCAAAACCAATATCTTCACATCGGTTCACCACCATCTCATACGATGTAGATTCATGAAGCCACCCCCAGAATAAATATATTCATATTGGTTCACATTTGTCCTTGTTATATGACGTTAAACTATACAAAACTTTTTTCATGTATGACAATAAACTACAACATTATTTGACACCCTCACCTGAGAGGGAATAATTATTTACATTGGTCTCTAATCATGTTATATTCTAAATACTATGTGCATACATGGAAATTCTCAAACCTTTTATCTTGGGTCAAACCATTATTGCACTAAAGACCACTTTCACCCTTCACTTGTATGAACCAAATCTGTACAAAGGGTATTTCATGAACTACGTGAGGCTTGATTCCCATCCTTATGGGATACATAGGAATATTAGAGAGTCCCTCAAATCCATCCCCAAGTCATTAGGCCTAACCCCAAATTTCACTTTCAGTCCCCTAGCTGAAAATTCCCCTTGTGAAAACATGAATGTGGTATGAAAACCGTGGTCTTCATTCACATCAAGTTTATAACAAACACAAACTATGTATTCCTTATAATCGTCCGAGCTCTATGACCCTAAACTAAGATCTCATACACTCTCATCCCACATGACGTTAAAACTATATTTCAAGAACTAAATTTGGCATGATTCTCATTCTAATGAGATATGTAGTGAAGTCCAACATCTCAATTCAGGACCCAACCACAAAATGATAATGGATAGCATTGGTCTATGTATCTTTACATACGTTGGACAATGCCCATTTTGATACGTCATATTCCTAACCTTAAATAATTCCAGATCTTCATAACCCTTTTCTTGACTTTTGGCCACAAAATGTCCAATTCATAAGATTTATTTTACTTGAGTATGCAGCATGTGCCCTTAGGCGGCCTTGCATAAACAGTCCACATAACAGACCTGCCAGCCAAAAGATGCTATTATTTGACTATGCAGCCAATGCCCTTAGGTGGACCTGCATAATTCAACCCCCTAACAGGTTTGTTAAATAATGGTAACTTTATTCTTGGGAATAAAACCCCTTTTTTCCTTAGTTATCTTAATTAAAATTTGTAGGGATCCGCAAAAATAGTCATCCTTAACATATTTTTCCCATACTCTTTTTCATGATCTGAATGTATTCAAGTATTTGGTTTATATTTTCCTTCCTTATGTTTGGGTTAGACCTCTGTAGGAGTGACATTCATCCAATTCTTAGACAATCTTGATTGGAAATATCCTCACCATATTCAAGTACCTCTCTCTATACAGCAAAATCGATGATTTGGAAAATTTGAATCTCTATAAACTTTCCCTAGCTTTTTATCAGTACAAAAGTAAATTTCTGAGTGTTCTTTTTCTTGACTATGCAGCACGTGCCCTTATGCGGCCTTACATAAGTAGTCTATATAACAGACCCATCAGCCAAAAGAGTCTATTATTTGACTATGCATCCAATACCCTTAAGTGGCACTACATAATTCAACCCCCTAACGGGTTTGTTAAACAGTGGAAACTTCATTCTTGGGAAATACTTCTTCTAATATCTTTTAGCCCTTTTTTTGTATCATTCCTCAGATTTAAAATTTCTTATGTCTTAGTTTACATGTTTTCCATTATACTTGAGTGTGGTAATATGTTTTTAGATAAATTGCCAAGGAATTGATTCAATTTTTAATCCATTTGGTCAAAGATATTTAGACCTTAAACATTAGCCTTTTTATGTCTGACTTGCATAACTTTAAACTTCCCACAAAAGACAAGGGAACTCTGAACAAAATTCAAGTCCTAGATCACTAAACATACATTTTGTATGATTTAGGTAATATTTAGCAATAAAAAAATTAAACTTTTGTAGTGTTGTTTTATATAATTCTAGTAAAAATAAAACTATTCTTACTAGGTCCATTGGATTAGGTAAAAATTTTAAGCAGGTAGCAAAATAATGCATGAACAAATGATTGAAGATGAAAGTGTTTTTAATTAATGCACAAGAGTTAGAAGGACATCCATAGACTGGAGTCTCTTATCATTTTTAGGAATTACAAAAGGCTATCAACATAAGTCTTAATTTAATTTACAGCATCTCGAGCTTCATCAACAGCCACATAAAGCTCATGAACTCGACCAACATCACTCTTTTCAGATTTATGGAGTGCTTTCTTGGCATCTGCAATGGATTTCATACCATTTTTTTAGATCCTTCCAATGAATTATTAAGTTGGTCAAGTTCCCCAGTAACAGCATCTAACTGTTGCTGAAGATGCATCTGCTAGACGACTTTCTCTTTGATCTTATGCTTCAGCTTCCTTAACTTGGAATCATGGTCAACCACAGCTCGGGATACCACAGCCTCTAATTCACTGATATTGGCTGACAGTCTAACCCTGGTCAGGTCTTGATGGTACCTCTGCTTCTGCTCCCTCCTTAAAATGACTTGTTTCACCGCGGCATGGATCTCTTGATATCCAAAACCTCTAAGTCCCAACATAACGAATAGGGTTGAAAATTGGGGGATCTTCGATGACAGCTCTTCTAGAGGCACTTCAGATATGATCTTCCATCTGTTCTGCCATGCCTTGCGTCATAAAAATTGGAGCACCTTTTGTACTTATGGGTCTGACTCATCATCATTGTCACATGGGGGAATATAATCTTGGATTAATGCACTTAGAGAAGTCACATGTTCTGTTCCTTCCCTTCTGACCTGTGTTACATCAATTGTTATTCCTGTTGGGGCAGAGGTTGAGGCTTCACCTCCAGATTTAGCCACTGAAATTGATGGCCCTGCATAATCAATTGAAAGCTTTGGTTAGTTTCAAATGATAAAAAAAAGTTGGTTGGATGTCTTGCAAATTAAGTACAGTCGCAAATATTTGTTATCCCTTACCCAACAGTAAATCAACAGCATGAGAAGGCTCCTCCTCATCTTTCCTAGCTTCAACAGGATTTTCAGGATGAGTTTCAGGAAGCCCTGCCGGGTTAAGCTCCACTTGAGCTAATGTCTCTACAATAGTAGGGTTTTCTATACCCCCTTCAGGAATTGGCATTTCAGTAGCTTTCTTAGATAAAACTGCACATTTTAATCAATCATGGTTAGATATTTAATAAGAAGTTATTTTAAAAGGATGAAGGATAACACTCACGTCCAAAATCCTCTAAATTACATGGTAATTGAACTTGATCTAAAATATCATCAAAAGATCCACCATGTTTCATCATTTCATCTAATGATATCTCCAATTCATGGTTATTCTCACAACTGAGAGAATTCATTGTATCTACTTGGCAACCCACATCCTGCAGCCTCTGACCCTAGACAACTTCATTAGTTAAAATTGCGGCATCAGTTGCAATGGCCGCCAAAATCTCTAGTTATTGGGTTGAACCTAATGTATCACAGAATGGAAGTCAGTTGATGTTTCATTCATCATCTTATGAAGCACTTTTAAATGACTAGAATCAGGCTCTTCTCTCCTTGCAACAGCAATAGGAGGGATACTGGGAACAGACGTTGGCTCTTCTCCAAGAGCAGCCAAGTCAGCCTGAACTTGTGATTTTTCACCACCACCCTCCGTCGTCCTCAAAGGAGGGTCAGTCCTCTCCCTCAAAGGGGAAATTGAAGAATCCCCTCCAATCCCAAGAACTATGAGCAACCTTTTCATGGGTCAAGACCCATGAATATCCGAATGACTTACCACTACTGATGAAGCATTGAGCTGTGGACTTCTTCCTTCGATGTCTTTGTTTCTTCGTCTTGTTGGGAGTGATGAAATCATCATCTCCAAATACAAGAATTGGGGAATGAAAAGCCATATCTAACTCCTCGTCCATGGCTTGCGGGCCTAGAGATATTTCACCAGGCTCGCGAGGTGATTTATTATCCCCGATGGCAGTACCACCTGGGCTATACTATGGTGAAGGAACCTCAGTAGTACTTTTCTTTGCAAGCTTCAGGATGAAAAAAGTAATTTACTTGAGTGATAGTGTTTTAACTGGAATCATGATGTAAAGAAAAATAAGGAAAGAGACTTACATCTTCCGGAGCCACGTAATCATGCCACTCCTCATCTCTTCTACCACCATTCCCCTCAGGGGTGCCACGATCTATCATTTACTTCACCCACTTGGTGAGAGGGATGGAGTCATCGGTGGCATATATGAGCATTTCTAGATCTCTAATGTAAGCTCGAACTTCATTGGGGTTATCCTTGTAACAGATATCTGTAGAAGCCTGAAGATTCCTTATTCCAGGGATTTGTAGCCCCCTTCATAGATCCAACCCAGTAGTTTCAGAATCGCAATATAAACATTGCCATGTCTGGACAGCCTCTGGTCATAGATATTCAGCATGTGTACCAAAAGGCTGCGAGGAGGGTCCTACAATATTATACTTCAGCTTCTCCCCAGCTCCTACAACTACAAATAAAGGATAATAAAATAAGACTTATTTCTCTATAAAGTAATGGTGACTAAATTGCCCCAATGAAGCAACTCACTAGGAGTTGATGGAGTTGGTATCTTCATTCTGGCAGAGGGATTATATCTGGCACAAGGTCGCTTTGACACATGTCATACCTTATCATCCCTATCTTGGGAATCCGGTGAGTCAATCATGGGTGAAGAATTTGGTGAATTAGCTCTATGTGGGGAAGCATCACCTTCCCGATGAAGGGTTTCTTTCTCTATAGTTCTTTTCATTTTCCCCACCCGATAAACTAGAAGATTCAACACCCCTCCAGGGTATGATGCTATCCAGTTCTCAGGATACCATGTAGTTATGTTACTCGCTGCTTTATCAACTGGTAGATCAAACACTGCCCCGTTCTTCTCCATAGATGTCAGCAACCATAGCTTTCAGGCAATCATCTGATGCTGCCCTGACCTGACATGCACAGGAGGGGATACAACTGTTTGCTACAGGCACTTGAATTGGCGTGCAAATCTGTATGGATCATAGGCCTCACATATAATCTCTTCGTCAATCCTTGTGGCCAATACAACATCTCTGCAAGCCAGTATGTACGACCTAAATTCCAGGTCGGCTATTCCATCATCAACAAACCGTCTGGTTAGAAGGTTTCCATAAGGAAAGAAATTGAATTCCTTGTACATTCTCAGCCTCACCTTCATATCATAGTTGATGAGAGCTAATGGAGCAACTCCAGAAAGTGCCTGCACTGATGGGCCAAAAGAGATTCTACGAACTTGTACTCTATTCTGTACATTATATGTCCTCAAATGAGTGGAGATATATCCCCACAAAACATGGAATGGTTTCGCTATTCTCAAATGAGACATACCCATAATGACATGGAGTAAACTCCTGTGAATCCTCGCCAATATGGGGGTGGCCAATCCAACCATTTTCTTCTCATCCAACTTGGCTGCCACAAAAAAGGTCCCTAGCCTGACGCCTCCCTTCAAATCCCTGACTGGCAGAAGATAAACACTAAGCCACTAGGCTAAGAAGCCCACCAGACGTGTCTTTTTTGGGATTCTTGGATTCACTCTGTACCCACACTTCTCAAATTCTCCTACTTCTAGAGTCGGCCATAATGTGCCAGAAGAACCCCTCTTCTCTATTTTTGGGCAAATAGTTGGATGAGTACAGTTGGGACATTCCCCCTCCTTCCTGGTAAGAAACATATCCATCCACTCCTCTGGATGAATATCTTTTCTGGAATGAGTTTTGTAGGTCTGGGAATTCTTGAGCTTGTAGAATATTTTTAATAACTCTCAAGCCAAAGCTGGAGTCTTCTCGGAATCATTCTAATTCTCTTTGGGGATGAATTCATTATACATTTCACCCAGAATTGGAGCCCCCGAGATCTTGTAGACATCCCACAAACTGATGCCTACTTCTCTAGGATTCAGATGGAAATAATTGGTTTATGGGCTCCTGCGGCTGATTAGCTCCAGCACAAACTCATCATTCCTGTAGACATATGTCTGCCCAGCCCAAACGACTTCATATATCGTAGCACATTACAATTCATTGACAAAATCTACAAAGGTTTGTCACACCCAGTATGCCCACATCCTAGTTGGATTCACAACTCCTCTAAGACAGAAGTCCAAACTCTTCTTCCAGACTTTGGATTGATCCGTCTGAGAATTTCGGAATATTGAAGGATAATAATGTGGTTGCAGCTCGGTCTTGTGAGGTTTCAGATCTGGCGCACAAGGGCTTTGATGCATTATATAGACCTTCTCCACTATTCCAGTGTATAAAAATTCTCCTCCACTTGAGATATTTTCTGAAGAAAAATTGGTGTAATTCTGAAACCAAGAATGTGGGAGATAGTCCTTTGCCTCTGGAATGTTGACATCTAGTAGATGACCTTTCCCATATAGAGGCAAGTTGATGCTCTGTGGAAAGTAAAGATGATACTTCTTCAAATAATTGGCCAAATATGGAAGAGTGTTGTCGTGGATATCATAGAAATAATGGCCAACAATGTTCATCATATCATCAATCCACTTTCTCTCCAGTTCATCAGTCGTTATAATTATTCTAGGATCCATTGAATCTGCAAAAAGGTCGAATAATTAACTCTTAAGTGAGTGGATTTTTCATATAATTTGTGAAGAAATTTGAAAAAATGGATAAGGCATTATGGCGTGCAAGTCCAAAGTTGGCGCGTAGGGGTAACTATGTTGCGCAGGTTTTTGGCGCGCAGGTATCACCGTGCAGTTCAAAATACCTATGCAGCAGCACGATATGGAACAGAAGCACTGAAACCATGGAAATTAGAAACCTTCATGGTGAAATCAACCTACGCGGTGAGAGAAGAAATGTTTGAAACCCGGGTTCTTTGCGCGAGAATGAGGCGCATATTTTATAGGCCAGGCCGCACCCCTTCGCGCTGAAGCCTGCACACCTCTCACCTATGCGCCGATATCTGCGCGCTCCGAACCTAGGCGCCGCAGTTCCTTGGTTTTATTCAGTGCCTCAGAGTCACATCCTCGTTCCTTTCAGATCCAACTCTGAGGGGGGGATTTTGTTGAAACTCTTTTCCGTCACAGAGTCTAACGACTGAAAAATTGGAATACCTTAACATGAAGTGATTCATCCTTTGAAGAAACATCAAAAATTGAAAAAGGCATGAAGAAGGATTTGGTTAAGATTGGGCCACACATGTTTCATCATGGTCGTGTAAGTATACCTGCGCGCCAAATATTGGGCGTGCAGGTGACCTGTGCGCCTTATCTGATTTTCACCCAAGGCCTTCAGTAGCCTATAAATACCCCTTGTGGGCCCCACATTTTGGGGACGAAAAATCCAGAAAATCATATTTGATCTCTCAGTGCCCTAGTCTCTTCTCGAATCCTTCCTAACACTTCTAAGGTAATTTATTACCTAGAACGGAAGATCTAAATAGGGGGAACAAGGACTAAGTGTTGAAATTCACCAACACCTACGTGCCTAAGTGTCTAACCCTTCATTGAAATGAAGACACTTGTGCGCCGGCTTATTCCTTCAATAGAACTTGCACGCCACTCATTTAAAAGTCTTTAGGGATAATACTAAGGGCTTGAGCCAATCCTCGCCCAAGTATTACCCTATGGGTTGACCGTCGTGTAGGTACCTATGTGTCACATAGGTATACCTGCGTGACCAGTACCTGTGCTCCCCAACAGGACATGCACGCCTACTTCTTTTTGGGTACCCCTCCTGCCTATTCAACTTTCTTCTCCAATTCCACCTCTCCTATTCAAGATTCAGCCTTCAGAACCACTTCAAATCCATTTTTGGCATGGTTCCTTTATTGGCTTCCTTATCTGAATAGAATTCCATGTAACATCTCTTAAAACCTAGTGATTTACATATCTTTATGTCACTAAGGTTTGACATTTCATTCATTCAACCTCATCCTTTAAGATGATATGATCTTTAACTTGGGCCTCCTTTTCAGAAGTAATACCCAATAATAATTTTCCTATTCATGAGCCTCCTTCTCAGGAGTAAGCCCCAGTCTTCAAATTTCCAAACATGGGCCTCCTCCTTAGGAATAATCCCGAGTCTTCAAATTCCCAAATATGGGCTTCATCCTTAGGAATAAGCCCTAGTATTCATGTTCCCAAATATGGGCATCCTCTTCAGGAGTATGCCCCAATTTCTAAATTCCCTTAACCTGGGCCTCCTTCTCATGAATAAGCCCTAATTAAGTATCCAAATATCCATAAATCACATATACGTTTATGGAACTTATTCTCGGGTTTCTTCTCTGAAGTAAATCTCAATCCTCATCTACCTGGGCATTCATACATAAATAAGCCCATCATTATTTCTTATGATTGCATCTTTCATGGAATAATTGTTTGGTTTTACCGATACCTCTAGTTTCTCACACTGAGCCTGAATCACGTGAGCTTAGATAGTAAACGTAATTTTGACATCTTTCTTTGAGCCATCAATCATGCATAAACTTCATACTTCTTTACACAAACTACATTGGTTCTGATTCCTTGTATAAAACAAAGGATACGTAGGTAGCCCATCTACAGGTTCGATCCCAACTCTGAAATAATCCATGCCCTTCTGAATGACAATAAACTTCAAGTTCCCCACTGAGTGTCTTTAACAACAGTATGGTTATCATAATGACCGAGAGATTTCTATATAAAGTGTTGAAGGATATCATTGACTAAAATCTCTAACAAATACAGATGATTCTCTGTTAATGAAGATCCTCGAATAGATATAAAATATTCTCTAAAATCTTCTACATACTAATAATTGATTGTAAAATCTAAAGGAAATATCCTTTTCATACTTGGTATTTTAATATGGATTCACAAACATAACTTAAATCTATAAAGAGAGTCATAGACTAGACAATAATTCCCCCCAAAAATGTGTGATGAGTCTGACCTCCCATCCTCTCGACCAATGCAAATTCTTAAGCCTCATCAGTTCATAACTAATGAGCACCTACCTTTAGAAAGTAGGTCCAAATGGATATAGAATCATTGGATGTTTCCGGTTCTACGAACAAACCCATTAGAAACCGATTGGAATGTTTAAACCTTAAACAAACAAGGTATTCCCCAATTCCAGTGCGAAATAATACGTCAATTATAATTTTCTAACCAATAATTATATGTTGTCGTGAAAAATGAACCAACATTACAATCATGGAGATGGTAAGTTGTATGTACGCAAGAGTAACGTTCCCATTTTATCATTGATCATTATGAAAATAAGGTAAGTGAAATTAATCATTAAATAGTTATAATCATAATATAAAACCAATATTATTTAATCATATATACTAACATATATAATTCTTGTGATTTAAAATTAATCACACCGTGTTGAGGAGGTGGTTGTTCGCTCATCCATGAGCGATGTTATCATATTTTAAGTTTGTGAAAGGGTAATAAAGAAAATGATAGATATATATCATATTTCTATAAGGTTAATTATTTCATGAATAAAATATATATATTTCATTTACATTATATATTTTTAATTAAGACCACCCTTTATATGTTCTATGTATACTCTGAATGGATCACTTCACTTTGAGGGGGCGGTATCCCACACTTCCACAAATGATGTAATCATATTTACACAAAATGGGACGCATAAAGGTATGTGTTATAAAATATTTAAATAATTATATAGAAATTATAAATATAATATATGACATATATTACCATATTTCAAATAATAATTTCCATCTATAATATGTGGTAAAATAAAAAATTAATAACTTCATTTCATGAGGTGGTGGTTCACCGTACATAAAAATGGTAAGTTCATTACCAATTATATGGAAGTGTGTAGTGTATGTAAACACATTAACATAAAAATATAATATTTTTTTGATATTTCATATATATATAATAATTTAATAATAAGATTTTATAGAATGGATAATTGAAATGAAACTAAAGGGCTTAAGAAAATATTTTACCTCTTAATTGGGTAACTCCTGTTTGTTTGCACTGATGGAATTTCTAGGATTTTGTTCATCACAAGGTGATGATTATTAGATGTGGTGTGGTATATTAAGGATATATTTGGGAAGATATCAGTCAATAAAAAGTTTTTTGATAGGTGTGATGATGTGGGAGGCTTGACAACCTTTTATAGTGGAGGCGCAGGGAAACTCTTTTAAATTTCGGAAAATGGAATTCCACTAACGTTTATCCCATTGGGAGTGGGAAAAATAATAGTAAAAAGTATATAGAAGTAATTTTAGAGTATATATATGGCCATAAATATTTTATAAACTTGTTTATAGGTTATTTTGGGCCGTAACTTTAAGTTTTAGTCCCTTATTAAGCTTAATTTAATCTAAATCGTTTAAATTAATTTTAACAACCTTCAATAATATTTTTCGTAAAAAAAAATTTACCTTATTAGAAATTATAAATTATTCTAATTATGAATATTGAATCCATTTTTTCAAATTCTAATCACATAAATGGATGAAAATAATCCTAATTTATTCCTACATATGGGACGCTAATGGGGGTTTTCAAAGTAAAAACATCCAAAAGATTGATAAGTTTCTATACCCAATTTCAAATTGAAAATGATTACAATGAACTAAATTGGATTAATTGATAAATCTTTTATATAATTAAACATTAAAATCACTTTAAAATTTAATTTATCCTTATAAATAAATTAGATGAAATGTAGTTTTGAACTAAAATTTTGTATTTATCATTATTCATTAAAAAATGAAACTTCATAGAAAAATAAAAACAATTTACCCTGACCTAATTTTTATGTTTATATTTAAAGATTAATTATATTTTTAAATATATTATCTATAAATTTTATTTAAATTGAATTTAAAATTGGTTTTCCATTTAATGTAAGGAAAACTACCATTATAAAAATATAGTATTTTATGTGTAATATTTGATTTGTTCTTATCATGTGCCTATAAAATCTAGAGGATGGATATAAAAATATTTTGATTTATTATATAGAAATATATATTACTTTAATACCACTCATTAATTTTAATTAATTTAATTTATTTTTATAAAAAACATTGGTCAACATAAAAAATGTTCTCTGTAAAAATATCCCATTTATATTCAGTTGGTTCTTATATTCATTTTTATTTAATTTATAACCAAATGAATTATTTTTACATTTGGGTAAACAATATATTTTTATCATTTAGTTAATACTATTAATAACCACTAATTTAAGAGCTATTTTTTTCTTAATATATTACAGAATATAATTTTAATAATATATTGTTATTCAGTAAAACTCAGTCTTTCATGTAATGCAGGCTATGTAACAAGGTCGTTCGTGCATGTAAGGAACGATAACTACGGTTTTTTTAAAGTTATTTCTAACTTAGTATCTCATGAATTGAAAATAATAAATTATATTTAAATTATTTTAAATAGTAATTATATTCTTATGTGTTAGGAAATTATATTCCCTTACACACTTAGTGTTTTATGTCATACACGCTATAGAATACAGTTTTAATACTTTAGATGTTCGGGGTGTTTCATTTTCTCCACATTAATTAAATTGTGTCCTCGCAATTTGAACTATACTTTGGCAATAAATTGTTTCATATTTCCTATGATGAAATTCGACATTATTAAAGGGGTTTATAAAACAACTTCTGGAAAATAGAGAATCAAAAGTACACAGTTCACATGGAAAAACATAAATCTAGGTTTCCAAGTAAAAGAACATTAGTGGAAAGTTGAGATACATACTTAGGGAAAAATCATGAATATTTATAGGGAGTGATTGAGGCTATCGATCACAAACAAGTGGATGATCAATGGAAAGTTGATGGTCTCAAAGACATTAATCTATAATGAATTAAAAACCATATATTTAACAGAAATTAAGGTATTATGACAAAAAAAATTATATATTGTTTTCCTAATATTGAGAAATTATTTTATTGACCAAGAATGTAAGGACCTGACTCTAGTTGCCCAGAGCTAGTGCCTTATTTGATTACGTTGGCATATATACAAGGAATAAGAATCCCAAAAGACTGAGTATTTTAGTATTATTGGAAACATGTTACATACATAATATTAACATTACAACATGAAGGGAATCAAACCCATATTTTATTCCACTAGAAACATCATGTCTCCTAGATTATGCTTGCAAGTCATTCATAAATTACTTCTTCATGTCCTGAGAAAATGAAATATAAGAAATGGGTGAGCTCAAATGCTCTGTAAGAGTAAGAAATACAGTGGAAGATAATATAAACATTAGAAATGGTGAATAATTGAAAACAAATTCCTTTAATAATAAACTAGAACACATAATGGTAGGGATATGAGCTGAGTAAATAATTCCATAATAAACCATAATCATGGGTATTCTATGATTCTAATAACCACATGAACATACAATTACTAGCTTCATAATGAGGGAAGGGCATATGCTGGATATTCTGAAACATTTTTTCATGGCCTTGGCCAATTTGTCTAATGATTAAGGCCTCAGCCAAAATCCATATATCACATTGGGAAAGTCCTTGGAAAATTCCACGTCTATTTGTCTCATGAGACCTAACGATGCATCGAGGGGATATTGTGGGCCCCAACGGTAACATAATAAGTCTAATTCATTCCTCATATGATCAGGGATAAACATAAACAACATATACAATCATATTGAAACAATCATATGAAATGTAACTATCTTTCCCCAATCATTAAACAAAAAACACTAACAATTTCGAGTTATATGGCGAATGGTTTTAGGATAGATCATCCACAATAGAGTTAGTCATAAAACATTAAATCAAATATGTTATATGACTTCATAAATGATTAAACCCAATAATACCATGGAATCAAAAGGATTATTGAATTAGATGAAAACACTCTTATAAAATCATTAAGAAATTCTGGAGATAAATATTCTTTTATTTTCAAAATAAGAGTTCTTTTGGAAAAATCTTTTTATAAAACTAAAAGTGAAGTAATATAGTATTTTCATAATAAAAGGAGTAATTTTAGAAATATAATGGTTTCCAAAAACATATTATAGAGTGCCCTTGAATATAGGTAAGAATTTGAGAAATTCCCTTGAACCCGGCTTGTATTTTGGAAACAATTTTGAATGTTCCTTTTAAAACATGTACCTATCAATAAAATAAGGAAGGATTCTGGTTTTTAAACATATATATAATACTCACACATAATACATGAGAAGTACATAACAATACATAAGAATTTCATTGACGTATTTATACAATGAAAGTATCCCGAATGAAAATGGATGTTCTGGTGGAAAAACCCTTACCTTAACTCCAATCGTGTTCTTCTATTGTACTTAAGCTCCTGGAATATGAAATTATAATTTTTAATAAATTATTTCAGAAAATATTATAAATTTATTTAGTTTACCATAATTCTGGTTAGTTCATTTATGTATTTATTGATAAGTTCTTGTATTGAATTTCGTCTTTCTGGTGTGTTTGTTTACTTTATTTTCATATTCGGTTCACTTGTTTTTAAGTAATGATGTTCATGTGGAATGGTTATAAATCTCCAGTATTGGAATTATATATTATTAATGAACTCAAATAATTGATAATGGTCATTTATATCATTTGGTTATATTAAATGAGGATGAATCATTAGATGACAACCACTTCGATTATTCTGCGGTATTTGGAATATTATGAACTAGTTTTGTCATATAACTTAATTATTTGTACATATTCTGGTTAAAAAATATTAATTAGGTCATAAAACATATATTATAGTCTTATTAAGCCATGAATATGTTTTAATGACCAGTAATGAAGAATAATTTGAAGAACAAAACTTCGTCGTCCACGAAGGTTATAAATCAGAACCTCAAGGACGTCGATTTCATTTATAAAAATAAAAGGGAGGGAGTAAGAATATTTATGATTGTTATTCCATTAACATGATATAAATCTATTATATAGATTTTAATATAGTTATCATGATCATTTTGGATAGAGGAGGTGAGTAGAGGATTGCAAAAGAAGATAAATTGAAATGAAACCAAATGAAAAAGAAGGGTGATTTACCTCTTGAAATAACATCCTTAAGAAACTCTTTAAGGGAAGGGGTTTGGTCTTTTGGAAAGACCAGAAGCTTCTTGGATATGGGGAGAGACTAGTGAATGGAAATTGGGTAGAAAATTGTGGGGATTAAAGGCTTAGAGGAGTGAAGATAAGAGGGAGTGGTGAGGGGTTTTTATAGTGGGGGAGAGGAGTAAATTTTGAATATTTAATTCATTATTTTATTATTTCCCTCAATACAACCAATAGTGTTGTTTCATGTGACCCCTAATAGTAATAAGTGCATCTCAGTTTGAACCAAGTGGCCTTGTATCACTTGTGATGTAATGAATAGTGTATTTAGCTGATAATTTGTATATACGGTATTCTATCATATTTCACTATTCATTAAAAATTCTCGAATTTCAGAAAAATCCAAAAAATGCACCCCTACCATTTTTTCGATGTTTAGAATTATGAAGTGGACTCCATTTAAAAAATAATTTTCTAAATATTATTAATTTAATTTTTAATAAGGTTATAGTCAATTTGAAAAATAATAATCTTAAAGTGAAATTAGTTTTATTTCTCATTGAAAAACTAATTAAGAAATCATTATCTTATTACCTTAAGAAAATAAAATAATATTATTATTTACTATTCATAAGGTTCTTATTACTATACATATTACTATTCAGAGAGGTGTGTTACTATTCACCAAAAATCAAGTTTGTTCTAGCAGACTCCAAATGACTTACTGAACACAACTCTAGATGACCATTTTTTCAAATTCAAAACATTGAAGAGGAAAAGTTGTGTTTAATGGATAGATTATAAAATTGCATTCTATATTTATTTTCAAAACCTTGGGGTGTTACAAAGAATATAACAAAATATATTTACTTGATATTTTTAAATTTACAACGAACAATTTAATATTTTGGTTGTTCTTTGATGGAATTATAATTCATCCATTAATTCTGAAAATGGATATCCAAATAATTAACATTGATTCATGAAGCACTGAAAAAAAATATTTAACGGATCATATGGACCATAAAATAGTGATGATATTTTACATTTTTCTATAACTATTCTATAAAGACTATATGGTTAAGACATTAATTTTTAAACCTAAAATGTAATCTAATGGTTAATAATTAATATTTATTCATAAAATCGTTTAACTAAAAATGATATTTTAACTTGGACATTACTTAAGTCAGTGGTTTGGGTGAACCCCATATCATCCTTCAGTCATGATTTCAAGACCCACGACCTTTCTAGATTTGATTAGTTGTCAACCAGCTTATAAGTTGTCCTTTTATAAAAGCATATTAAAATAATATACAAAATAAATATGATAGACATCCTTGAAATAAAGTTAATCACTAAAGAGATTTTTATCCAAGGTTTTAATAAAACCCTAACACATAAATAGTTCATCCATTTATTTCTACATAGTTCTTTCCATGGTATATGGTTTATCCATAATATCATTAATAGTATTTCTAAATCATGACACCTTAACATCCATCTAAAAAACCATAGGTTTAACCAAGGTTATTCATTTTCAAAATTCTATATAGTGGTTTGTAATTAAAATGTTAATTATCTTGAGAATATCCGCTATGTGTTTCAAAAATAGTACCTAATAAGGCCCGTTTTCTGTGTACTTGGTTACCCTAAGTTAGGCCTGACACACCTTATCGAAGTTGTTACTCCTAGGTATATTTATTTTAGAACCACATCCACTTATAGTATCTAGAGGCGAACGTATTGCTATGAAGGCCCACAAAATCTCTATCTTACAAAATTATTGGATGTTATAATATAATTATCCTAAAATTCTACCTTAGGACCATGTTTTCTAATCTATGTTTTTATAAATCCAATACCCAAGATTGTTACAACACATTCTCAAATACAAACTGTAGCAACCTAAGTATAGTAATCCCGGAGCTTGTGTACACTATCAATTACATTAGAATAATATACATGTAATTTTTTTCCCAAAGGACTGAGAGTTTTATAGTATTGGTAAACCAGATACATACATGAGACATGTATTACAAATTAATAAACAAATTATAATTTTTTTCTATCAAGGATAATATATTTATTACATCTAGTTTATCCTTGAAAATTATTCTTAGCATACATCATTGAATCTTGGGGAATAGAATAATAATAAGGGTGATCTGAAATTCACAAGAAATATTAAAGTACAGTAGAAGAAATAATGAATCAATGATAATAGTCAAATTTCAAGGCAAATAACTAAACACATATGCCACGCAATCAATAAACATAATGTAAGTGCGTAAAAAATATATAAAGGTTGTAACTGGGAACACATTCATTTGAAATAACTATATAATGAAAAATCAATATGGTAAGGTAAGAAACTGAAACACATTCCATTTTATCAATTAAATAAAAATTAAATGTATCTATATATATTTCAAAGGAAAATCTCATGGATGAATAAAAACTGAATCTAAATAGGGGAAGTTCTTAATTATTGGACACCACGTATCCTATGTATATAAAACCATTACCTTCAAGACCTTTCACAAGAAGGAATACCATATTGGGTTAAACCCCATCTAAAACAGTTACCCAAATGACTCATCCTAGGAGACTACTGATGCATCGAGGGACTATCTATAACTAGGACCCACCCATATCGTACCTATCTAAATCACTTCTCACATATCGAAAAATAAATGTAAAGATGTGTTTTATCAAATATTTTTATGGATTATAAGATATAGATTTGTAAATATTTCCCCAAATAATAAAATAACATTTAATGTAAACAACATATGAAAAAAAAGGTATGCGATTTAGGAAATGAACATATATGTGATTAATTATATGGATAGTTAGGGGAAATTAAATGTTTAATGAGCATTTAAAATTGAATAATTATATGGAGACTAAAAAAGGTGTAAAGGAAGTGAATGTGAATACGATCCTTTTCAAAATCAATAATAAACCATCTCGAGGAAGAATAAGGATGGTATCAATACAACATATCCCAAATGAAGTAAAAATAAATGGTTGTTGTCATTGATTAATATGAATACTTGAAAAAGAACTTCTAAAAACATTACTGAGTAAAATATCCCTTTTAAAAAACCTTTTGAAAATTAAATTCTTTGAAAATAAATTTTGAAAATAATTTCTTGAAAAATTATCCTTTTAATCATTCAAAGGAAGCTTCACAAGAATGATAGTGGGTAAATACTTACATGTTGTAAAATTTTAAAAAAATCATTTTCATGGTAAAAAGGTTTGAAAAATGACTTGTTTGAAAACTGATAAGAATAATCCATTAAAAACATTGTTTAAAGAAAAAAGGTTAAAATTTTATTTACTAAATCATTTAAAAAACATTTATAACATTTTAATAAATCATTGTATTTAGAAGAAAAAAAGTTCTCTGACTAAAAATATAAATCAATTTTGGTTTTCTTAAAAAAACATCTTCTGAAACACCTTGAATAATAAAGAGTGGAATAATTGTACTAATACTTGAAAAATGTCATGAATTACTATTGGAGACGAAAATAAAATTGTTTATTAAACAATTATTATATAATTTCTCCCAAATCCAAATTAAATATCATTAAAATTATTTTTTTCGGAAAATAATTTTTAATCATTCCAAATTTTCCCACACCACTTTGAAACATTTTGAATTATAGTAATCTTTAATGCATAACATTAAATTTATTTTTTAAATAACATGAAAATAAATTTATTAATGATATAATATATCAAAAGGGGTTGTAGATTCACAACAAAAAACATGTAAGTGGTGAACATGAAATTTATCTCGCGGATGTAAAAAGTGAAATGAATATCCCATACCTTGTGTTTCCATTCAATTGAATGTCCTATAACATAATATATAATAAACATATGTTAATTATATACTTTATCTACTAATATCTTTCATGTTTTTCATTAATATTATTTTACTTATTACCATTTTGTACACAACTACTTAAAAAATTAAATTTATGTTGGTTGTTTTGACCAAATTTGGTTTATGTGTCAAAAATAACATTCGTAGGTAAACTATGATCTAATGGTTCATTAAATTTCATTTCAAGAACAATATTAATGACAAAATTAGTATATTTATACATATATTATATTTTTAAAACCAGACATTAAATATGGTTATGAAAAATGAACTGATGTTACAATCATGGAGACTGTTGGCCGTACATACACATGAGTGATGTTGCCATTTTGTTAATGATCGATGTGGAAAGAAGTTAAGTACCATTAATCATTTAAAAATAATAATATTTAAAAAAAATATATTATTTAATCATATATACTTATATTTAAAATTATTTTGATGTAAAATTAATCATATCATGTCGAGGAGGCGGTATTCCACACGTCCACAAAGAATGTTTTCACTTTTTAAGTGTACGAAAGGGTAATAAAGAAAATTACATATATAAGTTTTAAATAAAGTTAATTATGTAATTAAAATCATATATATTTTATTTATGTTTTGTATGTTTAATTAAAACCATCCTTTATAGGTTCCATGTATAGTTTGAATGGATCACATAGCTTTGAGGGGACGATAATCCCCACTTCCGCAAATGATGTTATTGTATTTACCAAAAATGGAATGTATAATGGTATGTGTAATAAAATAATTATATAATTATATATAAATTATAAATATAATATATAACATATATAAAAATAAGTTTCATCATAATTATAATCCATAATAGGCGGTAAAGGTAAAATCAATAACTTCATTTCGTGTAGCGGTAGTTCACTTTACTCAAAAATGGTCAGTTTATTACCCATTATATAGAAGTGTTTGTATGTTTAGATCAAATAATTAACATAAAAAAATACTGTTATTTTGATAATACTTTTTTATTCATATAATAATTTAATAATAAGTGTTGATGTGGTGGATTATTGAAATGAAACTAAAGAGCTTAAGGAAAGATGTTGCCTCTTAATCAGGTAACTCCTTTTGGTTTGCACCAAAGGACTTCATAGATTAGTTTCTACCCAAGTTAATTCTTATAGGATGAGGGGAGGAATTTTTATTTGATATTTTTTTGATCATGTTATATCCAATGTGCACTTATATGTTTGAGGATGTTTTAGTCTTGAGTGCCTTTTTATAGTGGAGGAGTGGCCCTCTTATAAATTTTGGAAAAAGGAATTCCGCCTATGATTTTTTCATTTAAAGTTCAACCAATAGTGTTATAAATTCTATAAAAAGGATTTTAGGGTATAAATATATCCTTAAATTGGTTTTCTGACATGTTTATATTTTATTTTGGAACTTAAATTTATGGTTTAGTTCCTTATTAAGCTTAATTTCACCATAATTGTTGTAATTAATTTTAATTACCTTCACTAATATTTTTGGTCAAAAAATGTGGTGTTGTTAAAAAAAATATATTATTATTATTATAAATATTTAATACATTTTTAAAAACTTTAATCATAGAAGTGGCATAAATTAATTTCAATTTAATCCTATAGACGGGACAACAATACTGGTTTTGAAAGAAAAAATTTCCAAAGGTTTGCTATGTTTTTATACCCAATTTCCATTTGAAAATGATTCCAATAATCTAAATTGGATTAATTAAAAAAAATTGATCTAATTAATCTTTGAAATTAATTTCAAATTAAATTTAAATTTATAAATAAATTATATGAAAAAATTGAACTAAAATTCAGTATATTTCACTATTCATTAAAAAATGAAACCTCGTAGAAAAATATCAAAAATTTACCCTAACATGATTTATATGTATTTAATTTATATTATGAAGTTTATTTTACATATATAATATATAAAAGATTCCAAAATTGTTTTTAAATTAGGTTCTCTAATAAAAGACGTGAAAACTACCTTTATAAAAATATAGTAATTTATGTGTATTATTGGGTTTGTTCTTATCATGTGGCTATAAAATATGTTTGATGAATATAAAAAATATTTTATTAAATATTTAATATATTTTTTTCAAATATTTCACTCACTAATTTTCATTAATTTAATTTATTAGGAAAAAACACATTTGTGAGCATAAAAATTATTTTCAATAAAATTATCCCATATCTATTCAATTGGTTATTATATTATTTTATAATTAATTTGTAACCAAATGAATTACTTTTTATAAACCATATATTTCCGTAATTTATTTAATTATATACATAAATTTTAATTTAATGGCTATATTATATCTTATTATCTTACATAATAATATTTTAATAATATATTGTTATTTGGTTAAACTCAGTCTTTCTTGTAATGCAAGCTATCGAAGAAGGTCATTCTTGTGTGTAAAAAAGATAAATTATTGTTTTTGTTTGATTTATGATAACATATTATAGTGTTCATTAGAAAATATAAAATACCTTAAATTAATTTAAAATACTAAATATATTATAAAGTCTCCAGATATTATATTCTCATACACACTTGGTGTTGTCTGTCATATATGTTATTGAATACAATGTTCCAACTTTATATTTTTTGGGAATTACGTAATGCTCTATTTTAGGAAATTTTTCCCTTTTTTCTTTATTTATATTATATAATATTTAATACTTTCCCTTTTTAATCATTTATAGATTTCTGTTACGAATATCAATGGTTTTTACAAATCCTATTTAAAAAGAAACAAAGTTTCACTTGGTTTCCTTTTAATTCAATGAACATTATATTTTAATGTATGTATTTTAAATTTATTTGATAGCTAAAATGAACAATTAATTTCTATTAAAATCGAATAATTTACTTTACTTGTGTGTTTTGGTATTTTTAAAATTTATTATGTTTGAAATATTTATTTTCAACAAGTTATTAATTATAATTGTAATTAAAAGTAATACATGAATTTCTAAGAATTGTTTATGTGTTTTAAATTTTTTTAATAAAATTATGTAGGTCGTAAATGAAGTTCCGGGTTATACTCATATACATTGTTATATATATTTTTGTGGGTGGAAATAGAAATTAGAATATGTGAATTTTTTCAATGATAGAAATATATGTTTCTATAAATGCATATGATAATAACAATGAAAGAAACCTTGGGGTTTTAAATGAGAAACTCAAGATTTATATTCAAATATGTTTTTAAATGATTTATAAATAAATTGTAATTGCCAAGTTTCCAAAATCTACATTGGTTTTTATATTTTATAAATGATGATTAAATTTTCTAAATAAATGTTATGAATGTTTTGGTGATTTATAATATTTCTCTTGGGTATTTTAAATAATTTATACTTGATATGAGATAAAAAATGTTTTAAAAATAAAAAATGCACTGAATTTTAGAAGAAAAATTGTTTGATGTATTGATGAAAATCCCCTTGGTTTGTTTTAAATTAAATATGACAAATTTGAAATAGATAAAGCACATGAGACGTATGGTGTCTATGTGGGATGGATAATTTAAGGATCCATTTAGATTATGTCACATTACTAACTAAACCCAACTAGATGAAGGCCATAATTTGATGGTTGGGTAACACCACCCCACTTGGACACAATATACATTCTTTAGTAGGTGAATTGGATGCAGGGTCATGGATACACGATGACATTCTTCTAGGACAAGGAATGATAACCTATGTGTTACACTGCTAAGTATTGGAATATACTCTCTATTGGATGGGTCATGGATGGATGTGTTACACTGCTAAGTATTGGAATATACTCTCTATTGGATGGGTCATGGATGGATGTTACCATACAAAAAACCACATAATGTTCTCCATAATGATTGTATTTTAATTATATTTGAATGGATTAGATCACAAGTGATATGATGAACTAGAGTGCTCGCTAACCTAAGATAACATATGGCTTTTCTCGTGGTTTATATTTATAAAATGATCAATTTTAAATAAATTTTGATTTTTTATAAAGCTATTAAAGTATGTATCTTTTTCTATCCCTCTTTTATAAAGAGTTAAAATTTTTTGTTAGCCTCTTTCATATTTTAATTTTAAGAAAATCTATAACAAATTGATATTTTGAAATGGTTAGGAAATGTTTTTTCAAACAGTTTCCAATAAAAAAGCATTATAGGATGAGAAATGTATTTTATGTGATTATTTTCATTTAGGAAAATTATTCAATGATTTATTAAAATTATTCTGGATTTGATGAATATATAAAAGAAAACCTATTTTCAATAATGTATTGTAAACTAGAATAAAAAGATCATTAATTTAAATACTTTACTTGGGGTATGGTGTCCATTAACATTCCAACTAATCTTATTGTTCACAAATATCATTTATTTTGTATTAAGTTATTAATTATATTTTATTTCACTATGAGAGTTGAATACTTTTTTGGTGGTGTGGTGACTTGTAATGTTATATAGAAGGAATTTAGTTGCTTTTTTTATCTAGCTTCCTTTATCACAAAATCTAATTTGGAATTTTCTTACTTTTTTACTTTATCAGAGGTGTGAAATACATTTGGTGGCATTATGAAAGTAATATTTTTTTAAAAAAATTTGTTCAAGTAAGGGATTTTTCTTTCAACAGAGGTATTTTTTATATTTTATTTATTTTCTTGATTTAAATTTTTTAAACTACACCTATTTATATAATTATTAATTTTTCTATTAGAAGATGCTCCTCTAATATGTGGTGTGGTCATATATATTTTAATAATGTTTCATGCCTTTGATAATTGGGTGAATCTATTCATACTATAATTACTTTGTTTCCCTAGATCTAATTTCAATCCTTGGTAGATCGGGAACATAGCTTTGGTATATCATAGGTAGGATCAGGAATCTAATTGAGGGATGGATAGGCTTGGTTCATGACAAAATGATGTCATATCCTAGGTTATTAAATGGAACTAGGTTTAAAAGTTACCATTTTTATTTTAGGTTCTTGGTAAACTAGATTTAAGACTATTAAAACACAAGAGGCAGGTTTGGTGAGATTAGAAAGATTTTTTTATCACCTCAAGACTTGAGTTTAAATGGGATGCTAGGATTTGAATTTTTTTATAGTTTTATTTATATTTTTTATAATGGATTTAATTATTTTGGATTATAATGGTGGATGTCAAACTCATATCATTTGGTGAGATCATAGAGCATAGAAACCCATATAGAGACCAAGAGAATGGTTTAATAAGACTTTTTGTGGTGGTTTCATGATTTTAACATAGTCAACCAAACCATGTGGCAATGAAAAAAATAAATACTAGTCACTATAATAGAGTATTTTGGGTTACATAATTCCATTGATTTTATTTTTTATTTCTGTGAATTGTTATTAAAAATAACAATTATTTACACTATAAAACATGATAATGGGGTTTTATATTGAAAATTTAATTTTAAAATGAAATTATAGATTTCAGGGATTAAAATGTTTAGATGTAACATTAAAATTTTATATTGAGAGTATTAGTTTTTATTAGAGAATAATAAAAGAGTTTTCACAAAATCTATTGATAATAACTAAAATGATTTGATTTTTGGAATGATTTTAGATGGGATATATCAAAAATTTAAAAAAAATATTGTAGGATTATAAATTTTTAAAAGATACTTCTTTATGTTTAAACCCATTTTCAAATATAATTTTTGAAATCCAAAACAAATATGAACTAATTAATGTTTTCAATGGTGAAAATGATCCAAAATAAAAATTTGATTTGGGCTGTGATTTTATAAATTATTTTTTTTAATATTGGGGGTTAACATTTGAGATATTTAAATACATTATCTAAAGTAAAAAATGAAATAATATTTGTATGGGTTTATTTTTAATTTTGGAAAATAGTTTTAATTGTGGGGAACTTTTTGGTTCTACGTGGATCTTGAAAAGAAACATTAAAATTTTTGTTAGGTATTTTACTTGGGCATTTTTTTCATTTTATCATTCTCTAGATGTTGATTATTCCTTTTTCCCTTGGGTTTCCCTTTTTACCTTTGGCATGACCATAAAAATTTCTAATAAATTTTGGTAAGTCTATGTCTTAGGAGGTTTCTACATTATGTCGACTATGGTTGGATATTAGGGTTCTCTATCTAATAGACCTTCCTAGAATCCAAGAGGAGTAGTAAAGCCAACCACTCTTTATTAATTGTGCCTTATCTAAGTGTTCTCAATTTCTTTTTGTTAGTGTACTCTATTCTTAAGTCTGTGATTTTGGATTTATGGGATGTTTCATTTTTGATAGATTTATTCATATGGACATTATTTTGGAAGTATTAAAATATAACCAAGCATCACATGAGGATGCGATCTATTGGGTAGGGTAGTGTATTTTATTTCATGCGGTCAACCTGGAATTAGTGGTGGCCCTACATCTTCTATTTTGGATACAGATACTCTATTTTTCGAGAAGTAGTTTCTTTAATTATCTGATGATTTGGGCACAATAGTATGAGTAAGCCAATTTGGGTCTTTCCCTATGTCTTTTCCCTTCCAATTTTCTTTTCTTGACGTGAAATCAAAATTTGGGCATATAATGGAATTTTAATTTTGGGGACCTAAAAGAGTGATTCTTTAAAAAATTTGGATGTGTATATGAATAAAATTTTTAATTTAAATCCCTTGATTTCAATACATTTTGTTTCTGGTGTTACCCTTGGGGTGTTCCCCGATTTCCTTAACGTTTCATTTTAGTAGAGTCTTTACGGTGGGGAAACCATCATTATATGTTTTTTTGGACATATTCTATTTTTATCATATTTGATCATTTTTATAGTAATTAAGTGGTAGTGTTTGGATAGGAACTCATCTTGTGATTTTTCCCAACCATTATCACTTAAAAGAAGAACTATTGTTTTTGGTTCTAAATTATATCTTAAGATGTTCTTTAGAATCCATGATCATATTTTTTTGATTAATTCTATGTTTACACCTTTTTTGGGGGGTTTCTGGGTTTGTGTAGTTATATTTTATAGAATCAACCTATTTCTTTATTGAGTAAACTATTTAATCTCTTGATTTATAGGGGAATAAAGTGTTATAGTGAAGTGTTTTATCACATAATGACCTCTTTATTTTCTATTTTCTATTATTTATTTAATTATTTTAAAAAAAATTCCTATATTTCTCTCATATCATTGTAGAAATATTCAATTTTTTTTTATTTTCTACATTGGTGTATGATTGGTTCATGCTAAGTGGAAATTTTTTGGTAACTGTGCGAGTGCATATATAACTTGAAAAATCAAAATTTCATGGTTAGTTTGTGATTTTATTATTATGAGCCCTATTTTTATGGGGTGTTATAGGATCTCCAAATAGGTTAACACAGTTGGTTCATGGTTTGGCTAACCATACACCCAAACCATGTGCAATGAAAAATTCGTTAAAAATAAAAACTTACATATTTTTACCTTCCCATTTTTACCTTTGTTAACACCCATACCCCATATCATTTTATATTCACTGCAACCCATAGCTGAAGGTGAGGTAATTCATGCCTCCCTCCTTCGATCATCTCCCTCTAATCATGATTCCAAGGGGTTTGACCAGAAACATGGTCTAGTTCTATGAGGTATGGCCTCCCAACTCTTCTTCCTTCTTTTTCCTCTCATTTTTCTTAATTACATTACAGTTTATACCCCTTATCTAATCCCCAAAACAAATCTTGTTTTTTCTTTTATTGTTTTTTAGTGATATTTTTTGTGAATCTTTATTTGAGGTTAATTTTATGAGTGTCCATTAAAGGTGCTGATTTCCTCTTTTTTTGGTATATTTTCAATTGTTTTAGACTTTGAATTATGTAACCATTAATGCTTTCCCATTTTAATCATGTTCTAGATTCCTATTACAAATACAAAATGAGGGTATAAAACCTTTTTAAAATGAAATCATGTTTTACTTGGATTTCATTGAATTAAATAGATTTTATTTTTTTAAAGAATATATTTTAAATTTATTTAAACACATCCTTGAACATGGAATGTAAAAAATGATTGAATATATTTTAATTGTGTGTTTTTTGTATTTTTACCATGTCTATTGGTTTTAAATGCATGTTATTAACTGTTTCATAATTATAGTTAGAATTTCAAGAAACACATGAAATGCAATAAAAGGATAAAATGTTTTTCAAAAAATTGTAATTAAAGTGGGAAGGTTGTATTTTCCTTTGGTGTTTATTCTCATAGACATAGTTATACATATACATATATATCTATGTATGTAAAAATTTTCATTAGAATATGTTAATATGTTTAATGATATTTATCTATGTGTAGATTTATATGACTGTAACTATGAATTAAACATTATGGTTTTAAATGTGACACTCAAGCTTAATTTTCAAAAGGGTATTTAACTGATTTCTAAAATAAATTATATAGTTCCAATTTAAATAATCTATCATTATTTTTATATTTTATAAAAATGTTTAATTTTTTTAAATCCATGTTATGACATTTTTAGTGATTTGTTATAAGTCTCTTGGGTGTTATTAATAGTTTCTTCTCGATTTGAGATATGAAAAGTTTTAAAAATGATAATGTATTGATTTTGATAGGAGAAAGGGTTTGAGGGGATCATGAAGGGTACCTTTTCTTATTTTTGATGAAACATTACTCTTTTATAATGAATAATGAGTATGGGAAGTTGGGTGTCTAATGGGGGAATCTAGTTTAATTATCTATTTTGATTACTCCAATTACTAACAAAATAAATCTAGATAACGGCTGTGGTGTCATGGAAAGAAGACACCATACTATTATATTATGAAATACACTCCATAATAGGATAATTGTATTTGGTTTTATGGATGAACAACACTATCTGATAGGCCAATACATGTACTATATAGTGGATGAGATGTTGTGTTGCAGAAAATGTCACCAAACCACTAGGTGATGGAATTTTCTCCTTATTGGGTGTGTACGAATTGGATTTAACCAGATTAGATCATGAGGGACATGTGGAATTGAAGGGACCTCTAAACATAGATGACCTCAGGATTTTTACATGATACATATTTATAAAATGATTATTTTTATGGTATTTTTCATAATTTTTAAAAATTTGTTAAATAATTTACCTTTATCTATCTCTCTTATATAATATTAAAATGTGGAGTTTTCCAATTACTTGTTTAAAGTATATATAAAATTCTTTGAGAAATGGATGTTTTGAAATGGTTCAATAATGGGTTTTCAAATTTTTATCAATAAAAAACATTGAAGTCCATGAAATATTTTTCAACTTATTTATTTCATTTATAAAGAAAAGTAAAGTGATGTTTGTAAATGATCACTGATCCTTATATTTTGTTTGATGTATAATGATATTGAAACCTATTTTCAATCTTGAATTTCAAACTAGAAAAAAATGATCTTTTATTTATAAACTTTACATAGGATATAGCTTCCTTTGGCCAGCCTATTGATCTAATTTCCTATTTCTGTCATCTTTTTAGTTACTCGCTTAATATTATCTTACACCATATTATGAGAATTGATTATTTTGTTGTGGTATGGTGCCTTTTAAATTCACATAGTGGTATATTGGTTTATTTTTTTTAAGAACCAATTATTTCTATGAGGTACAAATCCATTAAATTTCTTTATAATTCAGGATCTTGAGACTATTATGGATGCATTAAGAGGTCATTAAATGTTTATGGGTGTTTGAGTCTTGTTTGGAGCTTAGAATTCTAGTCAGTGGAAGGAACCACTGGGCTACATGGTTAGTAGAAGCTAAACTATGCATAAAAAAAGATTTATCTGAACCATTTAGAGTGTTTTGTAGGTCCAAGAGGGGTTTATGGATTTTGCTAACCGTGCACCCAGGGATACTTGATTCTGCACGTTGCCTTCACTTTTTAGAAGATCCAGATCACCTGATTTTCCAATGGTTTGGAACAATCTGTGCATGAACTGGGAAGCTCCCTCTTTGGATAGTGGGTGGTGAATTATTGGATCATGGTTTAAAAAAATTGTGGACTATGGTTGTTGGGTAAATCACTAAAATTCCATAAAAATATTATAAATCAAACTAGTATATCTTATTTCTTCCACTAGAGATAGAACCTCATACTCTCACGTTAATGATCTCAAAATATTTCTAAGATAGGATCTTCAGTATATCTACCTTCAATAGTCTTATAAAAGGTCCATTCTTCTCGTTTTATGCACACCTCTAAGATCTTAATTCATCTTTTACCTTTCATAATTTTTATTTCTATTAATGAATTTATTTTGGAGAAAGATTATATGCCCAATTCTCATGGTGTTAGTCTGTGTTTTCCATTTTTTTTAAATTTGGACCAAACCAAATGTTTATAATAGATGAGTTATCCTCTATAGGGATAAGTAAGGTGTTTTGGTTCTTTTCCCTCAAAATTTAGTGTCTTTATAATATGTTTCATTGTGTCTCATTCTAGCTTCACAGTGTGTTTCCCCTAAATTAATCAACCTTAAATTGGTTACCCTATTCTGAAACCTAAAGACCTAATTAGATTCCTTCACAATGTGAGTTCACCAACCTCAATGTATTCCAACCATATGGGTAAACTCTTTTATATTCATACTTGTATTTCATGGTCCTATATCCAAAAAAACTCATGGTTGTGCTTGTTTTTACTTCTAAATATATATATCATAAATGTGATGGATAATCGTTGTCTTTTAGCCAAGATAACCAACATATTAATCTATAATAGATTGGTTGGAAGTGATTGGTATGACCATGTCACGTGAATAAATTTAACATCAGTTACTCCCCTGTAATAAAAGAATGTTAATGAGTTGTGAATTAACTATTTACTCTACCTAAATCCTTGATTTCTTATTATATCATACGATGTATAGACATTGCGACCCTAAGGATATTATTTTGGAAGGGGACCTTATAACTATGATACAAGGCACGAAGACCATTATAATGATATGATATGTGGGAATGACCCTGGCAGTGACATACCTACATGAAGAACATAATACTATGATATTGGGAATGGTTTACCCTATTCTTATGATATTGGGCATTGAGACCCAAGATACTTATGATTCTTATGATACAACTTATTGATGTATGATTTATACCTATGGTCTATGATAGGGGTAGTATCCACATATATGGTAGTATAAGTCACTACGTATATAGTATTACTATTTTTATACATTAGGAAACCTGTTCAAATACTATCCTTCTCAGGTTGAAGTAGGTAATTCCATCCTCGTGTCCTTCAAGAACAAGATATGACCCTTTAAAGTTTATTAACTTCTTTGCATTATTAACATCACATTGCCATATTATATAAACTGACTATATATTTATAGACACCATTGGTGGTGCCCTACTATGTTTATATCATATCCTATTCGGATTACTAATGGTACCCCAGAAGACAATTTCTATTTAAGCAGGGATAGGTGTATGTCCCCGATTTTCACTCTGGATACCCTAATCTTGCTCTTTCACTATTGGAGTTCTCAGAAGCATCGGCTCACCTCAACAAAACTTGGTGGCCTATTTCAAGAGATGTATCCCATCGTTCGATGCTTTTGATAGATTCGTGTTCAGTGCCTGGGGCTTATAGGATCGCGCTACTGTCAGGCTTCTTGACAACCACCATTTTATGGTTCGATTTTCGTCGGAGGAGGACCTGATTCAAGCTTGGGCCAAAGCTCATCGCACCTGCAACGACTCTTGGTTCTACCTTTTCTGATGGTCCTACGACTTCCATATGAAAGGGGATACTCCAACAACGGCAATTTGGGTAAGTTTTCTTGGCCTCCCCCGTCCCTTTCAAAAAACCCTCCATCATTCATATACTAGGAAATTTGGTCGGACGTTTCTTGTGCTCGGATAGCCACACCAACTCAGTGTGTCACCCAATATCCACATGCATTAGTGTGGAAGTGGATGTTTCTAAGCCTCCGGGTGATTGGATATGGATCACAGTGGGTGAGGAGTTTCGTTGTAGACAACCAGTGATTTTCAAATCATGGTTAGACTTTTGTTCTTCAGGTCAACTCTGGGGGCATCTACAACATGTTTGCCGCCTCAGCCTTTCTCATAATGGGGGGGGGGGTTGTTCCAGCTACTCAGAGTGAGTCTAGAATGCCTACAGGCCCCGAGGGTGTTACCTTTAATGTGGAAGGAGTGTATGTTCAGCCGCTCTAGAGAGAGAATGCACTAGTGGTTTTTGATCCAAGGGTTGTAGATATGGAGGTTCCCCAGAAGTCTCCAACGGATTCTCAACTAAACCCAAAAGTATCTTATATTTTCAACCTCCTTAAAAATGACTTGGGTAATCCATGTTCTTCTAGAGAGGTTCCTGATAGAAGGATTGGGATCAACAATAAAGAAGGCTTGGTTCATGAATTGGAAGGGCACAAGGAGAGTGAGGTGAACATGGATGTTGGTATGAGTATGGTGCTGTCTCCACTCGAGTAATCTCTCTTGAATGAGGCAGTTGATGCGGAAACAGACATGGGTGAGGACCCCCAAGTCTTGGTTTCGGATGAAACTCAAATTTACTTCCAATACATGGGTCATGGCTTTGCATAGCCAAGAGGACCAGCCACATCAGTGCAGGCCATGTAGGACAAACCATCCTATGCTGAGAAGGCAAAAGTAGGAGGGAGTTTCAAGAATTCTCAAAACCAGTTTGCGGTGTTGGTAGAAAATGGGGGTTATTCACCTGGTGGAGATTTTGCGATGGAGGACAGCCCCAGTGAGGAGTATGCTATGGGAGGGGAGGTCTTCCAAGTTGAGGATTCAGGTTCGGAATCCCCTGGTGAGTCCAAATAAGTGGGGATTGCAGAGGATTATTTAAGATCCTCTTCATGTAAGGGAAAAACACCATTATAGATTCGGATGGCTTTATCAAACATACATGGAGGTCGCGCACAAGGAATGATTATTCCAACATGCCCATTCCTCTAGTTACTAGGTCCACTAGCAAAGTTAAACCTCCTTCGAAAACATTTAATGGTTATGGATTTCCCGCGAGGGAATCTGTCTCTCATGTAGTGGTCGGTTAGGTGCACCTTAGGGATAAACCTCCCCTATAGGGGTTGCACACCCTCATGGGCTTCAGAGTGAGGATGTGCGACCTGCTCCGAATCCTGGGCATCAGTGAGAGGTGGATAGTCTTTTTGATAATCAGAAACAGATTGGTTCAGTGATGAATCACATGGACCTTCTTCTTCACTCAGATAAAGAAATGGAAGATCAAGTCTTAGATATTAAGGCCCCAGAGGAAGTCATCAACCAAATGTTGGGGAAAATGATTAGAGTGGAAACAAAAAATGGGCAAGGTAAATGGATCAATAGGCAGAACCACATCTTGATTAGAGGTTTCAACATGGGGAAGATTAACTTGGAGGAATATATACAGTCTTGGGACATCTTTGAGGAACATTATAAATACATCTTGAGGGTCGATCCTGGAACTCACGTAAGGTCTATACCCTGGATAATGTTTAGGGAGTTTGATTCTAATCAGATCAAATTCTTCTTCAACAAAAATGTCATATCTTTTGGGGCTTAATTTGTACTGCTGAAAGGGTTCTCACTTCCCTTTAATAGTGTTTCAAAATAAAAAGATGATATTGAGGAGTTGAGGATCATGATGCTATTGGATATAGTATTTTTGTATTTTTACCCATTTTTGAAACACGTGTTGTATATAATTCTTTATCATTACTTTAAAAATTACATGTGAAATTACATCATAATATTTTTTATACTATATTGTTCATATTTTGAGTTTATTGTTATCTTATTGATGTTATATTTATCTTCTACTACCATTTTTCATTATTGAAATGATGCCTCTACTATTTATTTGTTTGTTATATATTTATGATGTGCACCTATTTGAAATGAGTTAATAGTATTCACATGGACATTCCCTAGGCCCTAGCTTCTATTCGGATGCCTCTGGTATTCGAGGAGGTGATATTAAGTTTATGTGTCCCCCTGGATTGAGGCACCCTCGAGGGGAACATTGGTCAGGACATCACAAAGTGGTATCAAAGTTTCATTTTTTCTTTTATTTTTTCTAATTTTTTGTTGAATTTATATAGAAGACTAGGAATATGTGGGAACAAGGTTATTAGTCATGCCTTGGAGTATCTAACACACTTTCATTGTAAATACCATGTTTCATGGGAATGGGAAATTATTGTTCTATATTATTCTTATTAAAATTGATATATTTTCACTATAGGGTGATTCACATGAATTGTGGTATTTGAAATGATTATTGGATATTTAAAATTGGCCTGGTATAATAATAAGACATGTTACATGCATCGTTATAGGCAGTTAGAATTCACATTCCATGCATACACCATGTCATATAGGTGAATTTTATTGCTTTTATTGCCTATGTTTCCTATGTCTGTTGATATATCCATAGTTTTTGTATATTCCTATGATGCTAAAATTCTCTACAGGGGGAGGGAATTAGTTATTTAAAGTTTTAGTATCAATCTAAATTGTTGTTTCCAATAAATATTGATGGTGGTATATTAAATAGATAATTTCTACCAATGTAAAATATGTACCATTAGTTATATGAGATTCTATTTGGCTATGAGTGAGTGACTACCAGTTTAAATTTCTGAGTTGTATGGAACCTTGTGAATTGGAATGGGTAATTAAAAGAGTCGATCCATCGTATATTACATGTTACATTCTTAGACTGAATTTAGAGGTGGTTCAATGAAATTAAATGGTTGTCCCTTCCAGTTATAATGTTTGTGGACCTTTATTAACTGGGAATGATAAACCATTTTATCAAACAATGTTACATATAAATAAGAAAATACAAAATTTAGATGTGAAACATGATATATAAAATGAAATTTTTTACAATAAATTAATAGGCAAAGTGAAATTAACCCTTCTACTACTAGGAACTCCATAAATAATACTTAATCACTTACTAATGATCTATCCTTATAAGTGGGTGTTTGGGGTAGTACCATGTTTAGGGAGGCCTTATTCTTATTTTATGCTTCTGTTAGTGATTCTATTTATTATTAACTCTTGTTATGAGACATGTTCTAGGAATTTTTAGATCTATTCTACCACAATGTCCTATAGTTGTGCGCCAGGATGGTGGTGATGACCATGCTCTGAATGTGGTGGGCCATGATACACTAATGATACCTCCAGTAGTTCCACCTTGGGAACCACCTAATGTAATAAAATTGGCAGTTGATTCTGAGTTTTGAGAGGGTTTTCTACATCTCAATCACTAAAGGTAGAGTGATCTATGGCATGCACCTACAATGGTTGATCTGACTTGTGACTTCTTATAGTAGCATCCTCTCAAATTCTTAGGGGATGGAGGTACTCAGTCTGTTTAGTCTTTTATAGTGTACATTCTTTCTAACTTTAAGCATCTTTAGAAATATCTTAATATGAGACTGAAACTCTCTATATAAATTATTTAGGATTCCTCCAATTACTGGTGGGATGTGATTACTCATGATGCTTATTATCAGGGCATGGTCAAGGTGGAATTCCAGAAATCCTTCTATGATTACTTTTTCCCTCAGATTCTAAGAACTTATTGATCTAGAAATTTCATGCACCTAGAGTACAGTTCTCGGTCTGTTATGGTATATTTATAATTTTTATGGAGTTCCAATGTTTTTCACCGCTTCAATATAGTGATGAGTTATCGTGAGAGCAACGTTTTAGTAATTCGATCAAGTATGACATGCACTCACAGGTGAATGTTTTCCTCCTACCTATATTTTCTAAGATATTTAATCAGGAAATTATCAGTGATTATAATCTGAGAGAAGATGATGATACCAGTAATAGAGGTTCGGTGTTGAGGAAAGGATTTTATTCCCCCAAGATCATGAAGCATAGCCTTGGGGTTTCTGATCAGAGGAGTGGCAGACTAAGTATATACACTAGAAAATTTATTATATGCCTTAAATTTATACAACATGGAAATTTGGAGAATTAGTGTGATAATGATCTTATTTAGTGTCACTCTTGTCTCCGTATGGGCCATATATAGATATTATATTATAAATTTCCATCATCTTATAGTGGAAGAGGATCCACACCTACTCCACCTTTAGAATCATGATCATTTAAACCATGTCAGGATATCAGTTGGAGTAACATTAGAATGATTGGTTGAGTAGTAGGTCATGGTCATGGTTTCCAAAATTCTGATTACCAGTTCCAGTATAGCATACCTACTAATGGTAGTCCAAATGTAGCATGAGGCTGCAGATCAGGCCAATTTTATCTTTTATAGTTGATACATATGGATCATAGTATAGGACCATCAACAGTATGAGATAATATTATAATATCACCCACTATTGTGTCTTATTTATTCTATATAGGTGAATCTCACTCAGTTATCTCTTTATTGACCATGGAATGTGTGAGGCTGGATATTATGTGCTTATATGGGGTGATGACCCTGTAAACATCATTGGTTGGACGATTTTAAGGCATATTCCTATGTTGGTACTACCCCCATGATGTTGGTAGTTATTCCTTCTTATGGGAAATCTTCTTGATTGAGATGAAAGGTTTTGATTCTGTTCTCCCAATGAATCGGTTGGTTTGTTGTCATTTCAATGTGGTCTTATATCACCAAAGTGTTTCATTTACATCACCATTGGGTGACAGTTATCATAACAAGGGTGAGTGGGATGTCCAAGCTACTAGAGATGGACTAGAGAAGCATGGGCTTGGTGGAGTGACTGCCTATATTTATAGTATTTTCATGGAGGGTCAATGAATAAATATAATGGGCTTTCTTATCATGGTAGATAATTTTTGGGATGTTTTTCCTGACGATTTTTCTAGATTAACTCCTAAAATATTGGTAGATTTTATGATCAATCAATTTCTTGGAGAATCTCCATTTTACATTCCTCTATATATGATGACACCTACTGAGCTTCTGGATATCTAGAGATAATTGGAGGATTTAGAGTCTAACGGTTTTATTTGACCCCACACTTATTCTTGAGTTTCACCCATGTTTTTCTGACAAAGAGGTGGATGAGAGCCTAGGTCTATGTGTGAATTACTGACAATTTAACCATCATATAGTTAAGAACTAGTATTCATTGCCTCAAATAGATGATCAATTTGACCAAATCTGAAGAGATATAGTATTCTAAAAGATCAACCAAATATCAGGATATCATTAAGTGCAAGTCAATACATTAGATATACTTTATAAGGCCTAACATGGTCATCATGAGTTGTTTGAGTATCTCTTTATGTTGTTTATTATTACAAAAATTCCCTCCATTTTCATGGATTTTAGGAATACAGTTTCTACCCCTATCTAGATTCTTTTGTTTTGGTCTTCATGGATGATGTCTTGGTGTATTATCATACTCATAGACACCATGATATTCATCTTCAGATAATTTTAATACACTATGAGAGAATCAACTACATGCTAATCTTGCTAAGTTCCCCTCTGAATTGACAAAATTCACTTCTTGTGTAAAATTATCCTAGAATCATGAGTATCTATTGACTTAGAGAAGGTGGGTGATGTGGTTTCCAAGGATCATCCCAAGAATGAGTATTATATATGTATTTTCTTGGGAACATTAGAATATTAAAGGTGTTTTATATAGATATTCTCATTCCTTTCTACATCTCTTACTTGTCTTGAAAATAAGGGTGTTAATTTCTTATTGTATGAGGAGTGTGATATGGCCTTTCATGATCTGAAATGAAGGCTTACCTCGACAAAAATTCTGATTTTTCAAGAGCCTGGAAGAGGTTATATAGTGTTATGTGATGCATCAAGAATCAGCCTAAGTATATTGATAATACAAAACAATAGATTAATTAGGTATGGGTCTCTCTAGTTGAGACCCCATGAGAGTAATTTCCCAATGCACAACCTTAAGCTAGCAGCATTTTTCCATGAGTTACACTACTAGAGACACTATCTGATGGTTGAGAACATTATGGTGTATATGGACCATAAGAAACTCAAGTAAATATTTTCATATCATGAAATGAATATTAGATAGTGAATATGGTTCAAATACCTTCATTCCTTTGTCTTTGAGCTTTCTTATTTTTAGAGAAAGGGAAATGTGGTAGTGGATGCATTGATCCAAAAAACATGGGCACAGGGCCTATAGGAAATCAATGAAGAATGTAAATTTATGGACGTTCTTTATAATATATATATAATGGTTCATTAGAGACACAATTGGGCTTTTCATACAGCCTTGGCAGTTACCTCTTCACTCCATGGTAGGGTGAAGAAAGGGATGATTTCATATCCTGAATTCTTGGTTCTCTAGAAAAGTATCTCTATTTAGGAAATGCCTCTAGATTTTACTATTGATGGAGATGAAACACTATGTATAAATGGGTGTGTTTGAGTTCCAATAGATATGAGGGAAGAATAGATGTGATATTGCAATTCTTCTTAGTGGGAAATTCAATCAAGCATCCAAAAGATGTATTTTGATGTGTGCCCTCAGAATTGGTGTCCTAGGATGAAACATCAAATTGAATGTTTCATCACTAGGTGTTCCACCTATCAGTAGGTGAAGGTTGAGCACAAGTAGCCTTTTCTGTTATTAAAATCATTGTTTTTCTATGAATGTAAATGTGAAGATATAGGGATAGATTTTGTAGTTGGATTACTGAGGTTTCCACGAGGTAGAGATGTAGTTTCAGTAGTCATGGATAAGTTAACTAAATTAGTCCACTACCTTCCTATCTAGGATAGATTTTTAATTGATGAGATAGGAACACTATATATCTATGATGCTATATGGCTAATTGGGGTCCCTTGTATTATTGTTTTAGATAGGGGCTCTGGTTACACATTGAGGTTCTAACATGGGTTATGGAGAGATTTTGTGTACACAGGTGCTTCTAATCAAATATTTTCACCCTCAAACTGATGCCTAGTTAGAATGGGTGATATATGTTTTGGAGGAAAGCCTCTCAACATACATCCTTGGTTTTAGAAATTCATGGGAGAATAATTTCCCTCTCATTGTGTTTTACTATAATAATATTTTTCAAGAAATGACTCAGATAGCTATGTATGAGGCCTTGTATGGTAGGTTTCCCCGTTAACCCCTGTACGGGTTACATGCTTTAGAGGTAGTGCTAATAAGTGCACATATGGTGATAAATACATTTGTGTAGCTTTATATGATAAAGAAGAAAATTACTACTACTCAGTCTATAATTAAATCTTATGTTTTTTGTTGTTGAATTCCTTAAGAGTACGAGGTCGTGGATCATGTTTTTCAACATGTATTATCCAAACATGGGCATAGATGGATACAGAGGCGAGGTAGGTTGTCTCCATGTTACGTATAGCCATTTGAGATTATGGATAGTGTCCGGATTGTATCATATATATTGAAAAAACCCCATAAGTTACATATCATGCATGATGTGTTCCACGTTTCATAGCTTCAACATTATCATTCTATCCGCTATTATACTTTTTACCCTGAATATTTTCAGTTAGATAATGATGGTTGTTTTAAGTATTATCTTATACACATCATTGAATGGAACACAAAGGCTCTCTGAGGTTGGTCTTTCCCTTTAGTATGATTGTTATGGTAGCACAACCATGTGAAACATGAGACCTAGTAGTGGGAGGCTGACGTACATACTCAATGGATGGAGTTGTTCTCAGATAGTGTTTTGTTTCCATTGGAAGGTGAACTTGGAGACGATTTCCTTTAAGGGGGGAAGACTTTAATAACCCTATTTTTCTATGAGGTATAGATCCTAAAAATTTTAGTATAATTCATTATAGTTTTCCTATTATAGATTATTTATGAGGTCGTGGATGTTTTGAGGGGTGTCTAGGCCTTGTTTGGAGCTTGGAACCCAGACCGATGGAGAAAACCACTAGGTTTCACGGTTAGTAGAAAACTCTAAGCCTGCATAGATTTTTCTGACTATATGGGAAATTTCAATGGGCCAATTAGGATGCATGGATTTTCCTAACCATGGATCAAGGGACTCATCGCTATATGGGTTTTTTACACTATTTATCAAAGCTATATCACACAGTTTTCTCATGGTTTGGAAAACCATACCCATGAACTCTATAGGTCCCTCTCTAGGAAGTGGTAGGCACGTGTTTGGTGTAAGGTTTGGCCAACCATGTGGCCAAACCATGTTACCTCCCTATTTTTTGTGTAAATGGCCAAAATGATCTTAAAAATTATTATAACTCAAAACCATATTTCTTCTTTCATCTACCATTGACATAATACCCCCCACCCTCACATTAAAGAGCTCCAAATCCTACTGATCTAGGTTCTTCAATGTCTCTTTTATCTGGAGTCCAATCAAAGATATGTTCTCTATTTGATGCATGATGGAATGATCATAATTCATTTTTACCTTTATTTTTTTTCTCTCTCAATGCATTTATTTTGTTGTAGGCTCATATACTCTTTTTTCAGGGTGTTCATCTATTTTACCATTTTATTCTGCTCTAGACCGAACTAAATTTTGATATTGTATGACTAGTCATCTACAAGAATAAGGTGGGTGTTCTATTTCTTATCCCCAATTTTAGATTCTTTTTAATATGTGTTTTTGTATTGGGTGCTGCTTTCACTGTGTGTTTCCCCTAATTTAACCTTCCTTAAATTTTTTCCCTATTAAATAACCAAATTACTTTATTAGATACCTTTACACATGTGAGGTCATCAACCTCAATGTTTACTACCCCTATGGGTGTGAAATTTTATATGCATATTTGGATTTAATGTTCCGACAACAAAAACACATATGGTTTTGTTTAGTAATACTTATAAATGAATATAATGTGAATGTAATGGATAATATTTGTGGTATAGCTCTACTAAACCAAATATTAATCTATAATTAATTGGTTTGAAGTGAGTTGTATGACCATGTCACCTAAATAAATTGAAAAATGGTTAAACCCTTCTTATAAATGAATTTTAATGGGTTATTAATTAACTGTTGTGTCTCTAAAAATCCTTTAATTCTAATTATAACTTGTGATGTATTATAACAGATATCCTAGTGATATTATTTGGGTATGTTTCCCAATAACTATGATACCATACATGGAGACCCTTATGATGATATTATATATGGAAATGACTACCATGATTATGAAATATGTGCATGATGACCCTACTACTATGAACTGGCAAATGTGACCCTTATTCTTGTGATATCAGGAATTGTGACCCATGATACTTATTATGCTCAATCTATAGATTATGGATTTATGAGTTACATTTTGGGGCCATACTAGTGGCAGTATCCACATATATGGTTGTAGACATTGCTACGTAAATAATACATACATGTGTATACATAAGGTTACTTATATAGAGACTATTCAACTTAGTCCTAAGTATGTAATATCATCCTAGTGTTCTTCAGGAACTAGAGATAAACCTTTATAGTTTATTCAATAGTTTTCATTATTACCTACAAACTTACATATTATATGAACTGATGGAATTTTTATAGACACCATTGGTGGGGACCTAATGAGTTTTTCCCACACCCTACTAGGGCCACCAATGGTACCATGGAAGAATATATAGATGTAGGTAGGGACATAAGAAAGGATCAAGTGGTAGACACTAAATTTACTTATAGTTTTAGAACATGGGAGCATAGGACTGTGTTGAGGCTCGTGGGGATATTGGAGATAGCCCTTTAGTCATTTTTACCATATATACATATATTGAATAACATGATTTATTGTTTCTTTATGTTGGACATATGATATCACATCATCATATTTTTTATTCAATATTGTTCTTATTTTTAGTTGATTATTAACTAATGGATTTTTGGTTTATCTTACACTACTAGTTTTATTCTCTGATATCAGGCTTCAGATATTTATCTGTTGATTATATCTTCCTTTTATGATTCAATCTGACATGAGGGAGTAGTCTTCACATAGACACACCATGGGACCTTGCTGTTATTCCTCATCCTTTTGAATATGGGGAGTTAAACTTGAGGCCATGTGGCCCACCGGCTTTGGGTACCTTCGAGTGGTACTCAGGTCGGTACATTATCGTTTTACCATGATTTCTTTTTCTTGCTATCCAATTAGGTATTTACCTTCTTTAATTAATTATATTAAATGTTTATTATATATATTTTTTGATGAAGGAATGTAATATGGTGGTTTTTATTTCTATATGTGAGGGGTTTTTTGGTAAGTGGGGGATTACGAAGATTTGTTTTCCATGTTTTAAATTTTTTTAATTGCTCTTGATGATATATTGCTTATAATTTCCTATTGGTGTATAAAATTTTGAAGTAAATATTTCATATGTTTATTTCTCAATTGTTTCTAATCATGGATTAATGTTAGAATTCTTTCCCATTGGATTTACTTTGGTTCCAGGGTACTATTTTCTAGTCCAGGGTAATCGTAAATTCCCTTCATGTATATTGTGGGATAGCTCAAGTGACTAATTGAGGGATCACATGGGTTTGTTCATAAAAAAGATATATCATGGGCTCATATGATCAGGATGGTAGTTCCTTCATTAAATCTATTTCCATGATAGAAAAATGTAAGTCCATCTGTTAATGTCATGAAAAAATTAATCCAAAAAGGATAATAAAATTGATTGTGAATCCTACTATATAATATATCATCAGAAAAAAGTGATTATATTACATTATGTGTGTGTTTTCCAGAGATTTTTTTGTATGAATAAAACATATTTCCTTGGGAATATTAATGGATTTCTAGACTCTGTTTCTAGTATATGAGTATAACTCATATCATTCGAGATAGGATCCTAGAGGTTCACACATAGAGCATATTAAAACGCATGTCCAATTCTATTGAATTATATTTTAGGATATGGTGGTCCTTATAGTTGGAGATTGGTTATGTTTTCATTTAAATTGTCACAAGGAAAATAAATATATTCAACATTATTATAGTTCACAATAATAACATCTGAATTTATTTACTTATATATTCACTGGTTATTTATTGAATGTAAATAAAACTATTTCTCAAATAAATATTTAATATTTAATATTCAAGGATCATTAAATATTTTTTTTGGATATGAGTTGAGGTAATGGATTTTATTTTTTCAATTAAAAAAACCTTAATCTTAGAAGTGAATGATAAAATATTCATGAAATTTTTGAAAATATTATGTGTTGTTTGTATTATTTTTGGGTCTATTTTAAAGGTTAAATTTTATTATAACCTATGTATAATACATGGAATTTAAAACCTAGAGATTTATAAAAACTATAAAAAAATTAAGGTTCAAATAACTTGCTAAAATATATCTTCTATCAATATCTTCCCATGCCCTAGATATAGAAAGTGAAGGAATGATCAACGATTGTTTGATCCAACGTCTATGAATGATTTTTTGATCACCCATGATAATGATATTTTATAAGATACTATTATTATCAATTTTATCACCATTAATTAATTACACTTCATTCGATAAAGCTTATGGAATTTTTCTGGATGCTATATAGGGTTTCTATTTCAATTCTTTTAAATAGTAATCACCAACAATGAGAGAAACACGTGTTTGGTAAGAAACAGATGATGATTTATTCCTATATATTTTTATATGGTTAATTTAAATTTAATGAAATATTTGGGTGGATAACAAGTTTTGGCTACACTCATGAAAATTTCAAGACATCGATCACATTATATGAAATTTAATTTTTTTCAACTTCAGGGTTTTACTACGCACCCAATATAAATAATATGTCTCAAAACAACCATGTATTTTAATGGGTTAAACAAAACATAAATTGTCATCAATTCAAGTAGAGGGAATCATAATGGACCCAAATCCATGAATAGAAAATTTATATGATTTTAGATATCCAAGTTACAGTCACCAAAGGATTGAAATCATATTTATAGGTTTTTAAACATTAATACATATATGTTTTTAATGTTTATCGTGAAGTCACTATCGCATCTCAGTGGTTTAATTCTACTGTGATTGAAGTAACCAATGATTTTTTATAAATCCAGGAACTATATTTTTATGGGTGAGTTTCAAGTATTCCATGAATTCAGATTTAAATTAAAAAACACTAAATTCGAAAGGCAAATACATTGCTTGAATAAAATAAGAATAAGAAACTGGGGCAGGGTGAAGATCACATTCCATATAGTCATTTAAAAAAACATTTCTTTATGATATGGGAACTATAAAATAAAACCAATGAATAAAAAAATTGGTGATAGTTATCCTCCATCAATTCGAACCTTGTTTGGGGGTCATAGCTAGTGCACTATGCACTAGATCCTTATTTTTAAAAATATTTTTTTCCACTTGTGGGGTCGAGAGGGTGACTCCTCCCCCCATCATAGTGTGCAATAAAAGGGGTAGTCTATATCAACTAACTTGGTGGGTTTACCCACTCGATTGGGTTACCAAATGGCTTGGATCCCCTCAATGGGTATTTGTGTTTCCTCGAGAATCCCCAAAAAATCACCAAAAAAGAAAAAAATCATTAAAAAATTGGAATTTATTAAAATTTATTTTTAGAATTTTTGATAAGTATTTTGTAGATTATAATTAATTTAGTTTATTTTAATTCATAAAAAATACCCTCGAGTATAATTATTGAAAAAATTATTTTATTTACTTGAGTTTATTATGTACTGATTGGTCCTGAGACTTGACCATCTAATGCATTTCGAGTAGTTATTCATTTATATATTTATTTATAATATTGATTTTATTTGTTTGAACTATTTTATAAATTATGAAATTTGTATAATATTTATTTTTGTTATATGTATCAGGGAATGCACATCCGTAATAATAATTTTATCAATATTTTGTATTCATAAGATCATGTCACCTGTATTTGATCATTATTGGTATATTATAATGAGGTTGAAAGGTGATGTAATTCATAATGATACATCCATACACACAAGATGAGAGTTTAATTAATTGGAAATGGTAATCTCTACTAATCGATTCATACATGATGTTACTCAAGGTGTTAACCCTAGGAATTAAGTTTGTCTACTATTCTCTCAATGGATCAACCATTAGAATGGGATCATGATCACATCAATTATTACTATTTATCTATTCATAATTTTTTTATGTAGTTATAATAATGATCTCATAGAGTAATACAAAATCATGAATTGATAAAAATGAACATGGATGGTAAATGTTTTATATATAAAGCAAGGTTCAGTTTTGTGTGTGTTCATATAGAACAATAAATTGAAAATTGAACATCTATCATTCAATAAGAATAATTAAAATCCCTCAATGTAATTATTAAGGACGAAAATTCTTTACATCGTTTGATTATTAAAAAATACATTTGATTATGGTTCTCATTATCACTAGGTGAGGGTTCCTCTTACAAATTTTATATTCTTAGGAATGTGGTGGGTTGAATTAAAAAATATTGGAAATAAAGAAGTAGTAGTAGCTATTTTTTAGTAACATTACAGGAGAAGTGTTGAGTAATTAAGGGTTAAAATTTTAATGAAATGGGACTCTACTCAATATATCAAAGAGCTATGATTTTATAAATTCATCCTACTAAACTCCTACAAAGAAACTTTCTGAGGAGTGGTGTAGCAATAACTTGGACTTTTATGAGAGGTTTTGAGGATCTGTTCCACTAGAAGAATCAAGATATTATATTATGAATATAGTAATTGATGTGTAATATGATATGATAAAATAATGATAGAAATTTCATATTAATAAATTTATATTTCTAGTAACTATTAATCAGGATATAATTATTAATCTACTTATATTTAATTTTGTAAAAAAATGTAAGTAATACTACAGAAACACTGTGATCAATACTTGAAAAAGAACATAGCCATACCAACAAAAATTTCCTAGAGATTTATAGGCTCCTACAAATAGTACTATGATACAAAAGGATGTTTTATGGATTGAAGTCCCCATTACCAGATGATCTAACTCATGATGCAAGTGAGGGTGATAAGGAATTTTATAGGAGACTCGGGGATAATGCATTTGCTGTTTACATCATAATGATATCATCATTGTATGATATTTTTTGAATGCATCAATAGTAAATGGATAGATATAAAATTATATATCATTATCAATAAGTAGGTGAGGATAAAGTGAAATGTGATATTAATGAGATAATGATCAAACAGATTTCCTATAAATTGAAAGATGGAGTTCTGGTTGGTCCTCTGGTACTCAATATGTTAGATTACATAGAATGATTAGAATAATTTTGATAGAACACAAATATTAAACTTTTAATATATATCATTCTCTTATCCTATAACATATTTACTGTAGTTTCCTTAGGAATTATAAAATAAATAGTATGGAGAAACCACATCATTTTCATTTGGGTAAATATTTCTAAGAAGATGAGAATTTAATAAAAGATAATTCTTCAGTTCATATAGTGAACATCAAGAAAGGAAAGTGAAGAAGGATATATAAATGGTAACACTGAATTAAAATTCACAAACTCAATCACGGAAACCAAAGATAAAGAGTGTAATTAGCTAGAAGGCATCAATTTCAAATATATGTGGAAAGAAAGCTCACCAGAATAGAAATTGTGATAAATTCGAGATGAAGAAAGAATATGATTCTATTTCAACAAAATTCATCATTTTATATGATTTTTTTTTTAATTTATTGATATTAACCACAATATTTAACTCATATAACTATATAAATATACAAGAACCAAGGAAGCATAGTGACATCAAAATTGTGAGTTGGATCTTCAATATGTTGTTATAGCTTGACTCCAACATAAACTAAACAATATCAATACTTCATAATTCCCAATTTATATACTCTTGTAATTGAAAACTATTACTATGTTATTCATTTTACAAAAAAACATTATCATGTGCCTGTTTTTGACATAATGTGATTTTATTTCATGTTTGAAATAAAGTTGATTTGTTATATAATTAATGATTAATTGATTAATTATATTGAGATTTTAAATGTCTTATATCAAGAATTAATGATAAATATTAAATGTAAGACTCATTTTGTAACACCCTGGACTGTTATTGACAACATTTTTCTTTTTTATTTAATTAAATGTATTACGGTTATAAAAAATACAGGAACTTATTTAGTGTTATTATATCCAATTGGAATTAAATGACTGATAATTATAATTATCATTGATCATATAGTAGTTGAACATTGATCACATGAATAGTATAAATATTGGGATTTAATAAGTCTATTTAGCTAGTGACATAAAAAGTGATGGCCTCAACCCGTAGGATCGAACTATATGAAGCCCATTTATTAGAGCTTCTGAGGGAGATTGAATTTTTAGGATTTTCCCTAGACTAAACCCATAATGAGAACCAATAACTTAATCTTGAGTAAAACTGTTTATACAAGAAGTTCAAGATCATCAAGATCATAGCCCAAACCATGTTCTCTAGATGACCCCATGAAAGCCCTGCCATCACACACCTTTCTCTTAGGGAATCTACTATTTTATTAAAGGGATATGCATCAAGACCCTAGAAATAGTAATATGTACATTATTTTTTATATAATAATGAATATATTTTTATCCCATTATTTTTACTTTTTAAATGAGTTTAAAAGGAAAAAAATAATTTTTGGTTAACATTCTAATTCAATTAATGAATTTATGAATTAATATATTTTTGAAATAAATAATATTTTTATGTAATATTATTAATAAATAATATTTATCAAATATAAATAATCATATATTTTTTATGATGTCAAATGTCATTTTTATAATGGTTCAAAAAAGGTTATTTTCACAAAAGACATCATTTCCAATAAATATCGATATTTATTTTAAAAGTGAAAATTAGATTCTTTAGAAAATTATTTAGATAAAATTAATATTATTTATAGAATCAAGACATAAAAATTATCCAATGGTTAATTTTTTATAATTTTGTGAGGTAGTTGAATTTTCAGGTAAAAATTATATACTGTATAAATATACATTGTGTTTTATGACATAATAATGACCCAAATGTGAGTTAATAAGTAATAAAAAGGGGATCCATTTCAAAATATATGTTTCTATTTAAAATAATGTTATTTTCTGTTTATTTTATTTATTTTTTAAATCCATTATGAATCCTCCAAGACATGTAAAACATTTTCATATTTTCCAATCATTTCTTTAAGAGTGTGACTCACCTCCACATTACCAATGGTAATATTTTAATACTTTAGGGCCTTATAATTATAAAATAATATAAAACACTCACTTTTTTAAGAAACCAAGGTATGTTATGTGGTTTTGGATATTTATTATATAGATTCTAAAACCTAAATAATAAATAAATCACCCTCCTTTCCTATATAAACCCACCCAAGCTCCCATTTCTCTTCACTAAAACTCCTTTGAGAACGTCCACACTCTTACCTTCACTCCATAGAGTCTTAAAAAGGAACCTGTAATCTCTCAAGATTTCCTTCCCAGTCCTTTTAATTCACACATTCATTTAAGGGAACCTCATCTTCCACTCTCTTCTTTTATCAAGCACTCCATTTGTGTTATATATTTTAATTTTCATTTTCTTATTATTGAATATTATATTCCATATTACCATTAATTTAAATTTTATGTATAAATGATTAGATATTCATTTTACTCTTCTTAATCCGCTTACGATTGTTTATTTACACCTGTTACGATACCAAAATTTTATAAGGATTATTTTCTCTAGTCATGTTTCTTTATTACCATGTGCCTTTTATTTCAAAAATTATAATGTTGGGATTTGATTTTACATTTCTTTATTACCTCAAATTTTATTTAAAAATAATTACAGACCCCTTTTTCTCTCAGCAACAATATTTATGAATTTTTAATTAACTCTTTTATACTGTAGAAATTTCTCCATGATTTTCCATGCAAACATAATTTTTCAGTAAAAACCATAATCATTGTCTCTATCAACGGTATCCATGTTATTGAACATATACATATTTATTGCGGACTTGAATGTATTTATTCCACATGCCTTGATCATGGAATAAATTATGATATTGAATGAATCCATATTTTTTATCTGTGTGTCAAACATAAGCATGATAATGAAGTGATTATTGTGGGTGCACCAAAATAGCACTCTAATTCATTTAGTAATGTTTAGAATCATGATATATCATGTCAGGATATAGGTGTACATTATTCCATTATGCTAATTTTTACAACATGAATTCTTGGATGTTTATCCTCAACTTAATTTTCTGATTCATTGTTTTAAGTTGTTTAAACATTTCCTATATTATTATTATCATGCTATATCATGTCTCTTTTTCCATGTTTATGATTCCTACAATTTTTATTCCCCATTAATATTCATATTGTATAACATGTGTATCTTATTCCATGTTTATTCTTTAATTGGGATTTATAGGTCACCCCTTACTTATGATTCTCCCTAAGTTATCCCATGTTGTTTTATGTTCGTTGGAACATTATAATCATGTTAAGGAAGTGTTCAATAATTTTATGTATCATGTTTTATAAGTTGTCATGTAATGTACCTAATTCACAAAGACACTAGACTTCTTGATCTTTTGTGATTTATTAAGTGTAAAAATATTAATGTGTAAGAAAGTGTGGGTCTATTATACAATGATTCATAGTTCTGGAAAGAAAATTATTTGTCATGTGAAACTAAAATTAGATGTAAAGGATTTAACTAGTATGGTGTTTGGACTCTTTAGAGCTAAAACCTTAAAATTTATTATCATAATTTCGTTCCAAATTTAAGGAAATAAAAAATATAAACATAAGTTACAAATCATTAAGAGTAAGTTCATCTAAATCATGTGAAACAATTCACGAAGAATTTTGAGGTTAGATGATATACTTCAAGAGATTCCTTAAAGAAGTGTATGGAATTTGATTGGTTAGAAGATATGATTTAGTTTTTTCCATTGAGCTATTGAATATCTTAACATGCATTCATAAATCATTAAAAAGTAGATCATGTTTATTCATAATCTAAACTTTCTATACACACATGAAATCTATGATGTGGTTAAAAGGATGATCAATGATCATTCTGATATGTATAAATTGATCATTAAATTATAGTGTGTATTTATTCTTAAACTCACATTTCCTTATACACACCAAATAAATGATACTTGTAAAAGGAAGGTCAATAACAAATCTTGTAACCATTGAAAAATATTTCATTTTATTTCATGACATGTTTCCCAAATAGAATTTTTAACCCATAACCTTATACCAACTATAATGAAATCTTGATGTAATATGAGTTATAATATGAATAACATACATTATTTTATAATACGCTATGTTAATATGAAAAGATTTTTTATGGATAAATCAATAAATAAAATTCCATCATGCCAAATACAAAGTGCATCAATGTTAATTAAAGTATGTTACATAAATCCCAATGATAGAAATGTTATATTAAACTGATTAACTATATTTCTATAAAAGGTAAAACATGTCAATTAGATATTGTGTGAGAAATATTTACATAGATAAATTCAAGGCTTGAGATGAATAAATATTTGTCATGGGAACAAGTTACAAGGGATCTTTTATAAGAGGGTTTATTACATACACCCATAATGTATATGATAACTCTAAAAAAAGGTTGGTTTTATATTCACTATGTAGAGTGATAAGTTATACATTATGAATAATAAATACCAAAACGAATGAGTAAATGAATATAATCTAAAATTAAATGTTAATATGAATTAAAAAAATTGGATTCCATATACCAAAAATATTTTTTTTATTTTGTCTGTTTCTCTGATTCATGTAAATCTGTTGGTGGTTATTCAAGAGAGACTTTACATGGATGGTACAAGTTTGGTACCAAAAAAAATTAATTGGGTGTACCAAGTCATCATTTTAATATCCCTTAGAATTACACTAGTCATAGAAATGTTCTATGATAACAATATTAGGAATTTGATGTTAAGACCATATTTCGTATTAGGGGTATATATGATGCAAATATAAAGGTTTTTAGAAAATATATAATTCAATTAAGTAATGTTTGGAATCAAATTATTCCATGTGTATAAAATATGTTAGTAGTATTTCCATAGTTTGTATAAAATGAATTTCAAAAACATATGGATAGAAATGATTAGTTTTACAGTTAGTTAAAAATTGATTAAAAGAATACCCCAAAGATTAACTTTAATTAGTAACTCATGTTATTGAGAACTAGACCTATTAAGGTATACAAATGCGTTTATTGGACTAATTATGAGTACATATAAAGAAAATGTTTTGAATAGTTCTTATTGGAAAAATTCAAGATAAAATGATTTCCAATGTAAAATGAAATAAATATCTCCATAAATTGTATTAAATTACAAGTATAATTCCATACACTTCTATAATGGATAAATCACATGTTACTTGTTATATATTATGTGAGATATTTCCAACACATGAATTATTCAATGAAAATATTAATCAAATCTTGGATAATTATAGAGTAAAAATAAGAAATAGTAAATTGTTCTTAAGAAAGTATAGAGGATATATACAGAGTACATAGAGAGTGAGGGAAAATATTGGTCAAGGGAAAAAAATATTCTTCCTAGAGATAAATTGAACTAAAATCATATTTAATAATAACATAATGAGAAAGATTCTCTCAATGAATCCTTTGGTATACTTATCTTCAAATATAAAGTATGTTATGGATAAAAACGTAATTAAATAAGAAATATAATCTATACTATGATTTATTTCAATTCCTAGAATCATTCCTAGTAAATATATTTTTATAATAATATAAATTATAGTGATCTAATAATAATTATAAAATATGATATACCAAGTTTATATAGTTTATAACAAGTTATAAACCAAGGGGTATCATCTATAGAAGATTCTTACTCAAGGTGGTGAAGTCACAAATAATTAATAATTCATCTAATAAAAACATTATAGGACCAAATACTACATTCATAACTCAAAAGAAGAATGATCTTATCTTGTGAGAGATAATATTTTGTTTAGAAAGATGGATCAAGTGTAAGTGGGAGTTTTGTAAAATTGGGTTCCCTATACCCAAATTGAACAAGTAATTTTTTATTATTATAAAATTTATACAGTCAGTTGTACATGATATATCATTAACATAATTTTTAGGTTGCTTCTATGTTCAATAAGTACATGGTAATGTCTTTAAAGTTTTAACTGCATCATTAGTTTATAGAATTTCCCATCTATAATGAGAAACATGATATACTATAAAAGTTTTCTAAAATATAATTTATATGGTATAATTATATAATACTTTTCGGAAACATATTATTCATGGATATATGGTTTTGGGGGCTAAAAATAATTGATACTTTTTCTCAGGAAGTTTTCACTTAGGGATTTCAAGTAAAGGAGATCATGAGGAATAACATGCCAATAGTAACACCACATATTTTAGGTGACCTTATTTGTACCAATTTACAATCGTGTATATTGATCTTTATAAATGAGATCATTATAAATGTTTACTATTTCATCTTGAATTTTTATGCAAGATCAAAGACATGGGATTTATGTTTTGTTGAGGAATATTTCATTGGGTTCATCATTGGTGATATGAAATTGATTAAATCAAGATTGAATTTATCGTTATTGTAATATAAGAGGTATATCATTACCAATTTACCAATATAGTAGAACCATTATTAAATCAATTTATATTTTATAACAAAGTACATTCATATGGTAAGGTCATAAGATAGTAGTATAATAAATGATAATGACATGAAGTGTGTGTCCAAAATTATAAAATATCATGGGACAAAGATATTATAATACATGGTTTTTGTTCATAAGAGTTTTTTGTTACTATGATTAAGAACTATCTAATTAGGGGACTTGATGGGTTTCTAGACTCTACACCGGATCTATGAGTATCACTCACTAATATTGAGAAAATGTCCTAGAGGATCACATGCAATGAGTATTAAGAATCTTGGCCAATTCTAGTGAATTATAGTCTATGACATGGTGGGGCATGTGGTGGGAGTTTGGTAATGTACAATTTTATTCAATCATAAAATAAATAAAAAATTCAATACTATTTTAGATTAGAAAAATAACTATTGAATTTATTTACTTATGTTTTCACTAGTTATATATTGAATTTAATGAAAAATATTTCTCAAATATATATTTAATATTTGATATTCAATAATAATTTAATATAATTGGGAGTAAAGAGTTGAGTTATTGACTTATATTTTATCACATAAAATAAATTTAATGTTACAATTGAGTGAAGAAATATCAACAATATTTTTGAAAATTTTTATTCGACTTTTGTGACATTTTTGGGTCTATTTGAAAGGTTAACATCCATAAATAACAATGTGTAATTTATTGAAGTGATAACATATATATTTGAAAATTTTAAGTCCCAAAACTAAATGGTCCAATAAATTTCATAGACTCTTCCTCCTCCATAGCTCTCCACAAGTCCTTGAGAGAGAAAGTGAAGGGAACATCAAGTATCATTTAATCTATATTTAAGGATCAATTGTTTGATATCTTGTGATTTTGGAAAACAATGAATTTAATTAAATTCATCATGATCGCAACTAAATTTTTTAGAAAAATTTTAAATAAGCTTCTAGAATGTGTGTGGATTATCTAGAGGTTTTTCAGTTAGGTTTCTTTGAGTAATGATCACCGATGAAACAGAAAACATGTTTTTGATGGAAATTGGTTAAGTTATTATTTCAATTTAATTTTTCAATAAAAATTTAAAATTCACATGATCTTTAGGTGGTTACTATATTGAAATTGAACTGTAGATGTCATCATTAGGTCAGTCGTGCTATGAAAATTTTAAATGCTTATAATTTTATGCTTCTTCTATAAAACTAGATCCAATAATTGGTGCCAGAGAAAATGTGTATTTAAATAATTTTAATTAATGTTAAATTTTCATGAATTAAATTAGAGGGTATCACAACAGTCCCATATCCATGAAATACACTTATATTCGAGGTTGGGTTCCCAAGTTATGCACATATGAATGTTTAAATTAGATAGAAATCAAATTTATAGGTTTTCAAAAATTAAAACATACTTTTATATATATTTATCATTGAGCTATTTATGAATCTCATTGTTCAGATGATAATGTGTTTTAGGTAACTGATGGACAACGATTGAGCCTTCAAAAATATTTTTCTGGGTAGGGTACATGGATTCCATGGTGTTGTGGAATTACATTTAAAATATCAACAGAATAAAGGATAACACATAGACTAACGAAAATTTAAAAAAAAGAAGATTTTGACTGAATTCCATATAATAGTTCAAAAAAATTAAATTTCTACTGTGTAAACATTTAAAATTTTAGAACAATATAAAATAAAAAGTTTCTTGTGGGTGGAAATTATCATCTCTCAATTTCGCTCACCCCCTTCACCTAGATTTTTTGGGGGAATAACCCATACAAAATGAGATGGATCATTGTATAATAAAATCTATTGTTATATACTACATGTGATTCCAAAAGGGTGTTGTCTCACCCAAACACTTTCCAAAGGGCATGACACTTCTCTATCGTTAACCCAACGGGTTGTCCTACCCCATCCGAGTTTCATAGAATCCCAAACCCCATATAGGTTAAAATTACCAAGACGCATGGGACTAATAATAGGGGTGAATCAATGGTATCTTTTTACAAATTTTCATTCATTTAAATTAAACCTATTAAACCTATTAAACATCATGATCTACTCAAAAATTTCTCATGGTCTCAACTTAATGTATAATAATAAATAATAGTAAAACATAGTATTTATAAGGTTTATTATAAGAGCCTACTCCATTATACAATGTTTTTCCCTCCAATATAGATTATTCACTATCAAACAAGTGATTACATCATTACATAATCCTATTCTAGTCAAAATAGAGTCACATTGTCTTCCTCTACTTCCTACACCAACTAAAAGTTATAATTCTCTATATCAATAAAGATCCAACATCGAAATATTTTATTCAACTCCTTGGTTTCTTCATCACAACATGGTAATAGAATCTTCCTCAACGATTATATGGATCAATAGTTCTATCGATATCTCTCTTTATGATGTTCAGAAGAAGTTCATGGCTCTACTAGTCTCAAAACTCCTTCCAAATCTGGTGTGATATAGATTTTCTTAAACTTATTGGGATAGTAAGGTATGTCGCTATCTGTGTCTCATATAATCAGCTCTGTTTCATTCATCAATTCATTTTTTTTCTCAGGTTCTCATGGATCCTAACATAGTATACCCAAGAGTTCTCAATTTAACTCAATATTTGTCACCCAGAATGTTTAGTTCAAGACTCCCATGATTTCATGATCTCAACTATAGTATTTCATGAGTTCTTATATGATCCCATTATTTCTTCTTCATAACTTAATATAACTATAAGATGTTATTTGTCTTTTAAATCTATCAAATATAACCCAATTATTTCCTCATAAATTATATATATATCAAGTTATATTTAATAACTCGGAATTATTCATCATATAAATGCTCAATAAAATACTCGATATGATAGAGTATTCTTATGTTTATTCATATAGCTTACATTCATCAAATATTTTATCTCATTATCATCACAATGGTTGCATTATTATTCATCATGTTATATTATGATATTATTCATTGAAGTAGAACTTAATTGAATCATCATATATTATGTCATCATATCTTTATTTCCTCATGTTGAAGATAAATATCACACCGCAAATTTCAAAGCCAATATATCAGGATTTAGTCATAATCCATGAAATAAATCATCTTGATTTCATCTAATATGAATTCATGTGTATTATCATGTTCACTAAATGATCTAGGAATTCTTTTCAAATATTATAAACACCTAAGGATCATATTTCATGAGAAAACAATTCATATTGTCTAAATAATATTTAGAAATATAAATCTTGTGAACACATGAATTTTCATGCATTCAAGAGAATCTTCCTGTATGACTTAATAATTTTATCTCAATTTTATGGTTTATATTTTTTTCATGTGATCTCATCATATGGTACTTGGACTATGGTAACACACCCAATATTTTAATCCTCATGGTATGAACCCAATAGTAGCGCACTGATGATAGAACAACCAATGGTATCATCTTGTGGTACAAATACAATCAAAGAACACCCAATTGTGGAAAATTGAGATATAACCAACAGGTATCACCTTGTGGTACCACTTAATGGAAACACCTGGTGGTAGATCCTGGTGGTAACACATGACAGTTGAACCTAGATGTTGCACCCTGGATATGGCACCCTTACAATATCACCTACTGTTAGCATCCTTATATTAGCACTTCAATGATATCAACATGGTGGTGGTACCTCAATGGTATAACCATTTCTTGAGACATATTTTCATGAAATTATCCACTCAAATACTTCAAGTTACAGCCTCAAAAATTTACATTACAATCTAGTATGGTGGTAAATCAACCGACTTTTACACTTACATGGATGTATAATCAAGAATGTAATCCAATAACTTCAATTACTCCACAATAATAATCCATAAATTACTAATTAGTCTTTACTTACCAACACATATTAACTAATTTTCATAAAAATTAACACTTGGTCCCAACACTAGGGGTTTTTGCGAAGCTCGAGGAGGCCCCAACAAATTCTAGAAAATAAAAAAAAATTTAATTTAACAATATTAATTTCAAAATTGTGGGGAAAGTATTATGTTAATTAAAATTAATTTAATTTATTTTAATACGTATAAATTTCAATCAAGTGGAATTATTTGTTAATTTAATTTATTTATGTGACTAAAATGTGTACTGACTAATCATGAACCTTGACCTACTAATACATGGTTGTAAGTTGTTAATTTATTTAATTAGTTTTTATGATTCATTTATTTTTAAAAATTATTTAATAAAATATGATATTTTTATCATATTTAACCTTTTTATATATATTAGGGAATGTTCATCAATGAATAATATAATTTATCTCTATTTTGAAACCCAAGATCTACTTTCTTTCATGTGATAATTATTTTTGAATAATGATTTACAACCATGTTAAAGTGTGTCTTAAATAGATAAATGCCACTACCCATGTCAAAAATGTGCATATTTCATTTTAGGAGAATGACTTATTAGGATAATGTAGTTAAGTGTGTTTGGTGAAGAGTTGTGTCGGGATTGGTGACCCCCTGTGAAGTTTCTCAATGTTTGTATGAGTGAGAAAAAACAACACTGGAAGGTCATTTTTTTGGAATCTATGGATAGTCATTAGACTGATGATCTGTATGAACACATGTGTGGGCCTTATGTAAGGGATAACACATGTATGCCGGTAATATGGTGGTGCCAAGAGTTAGAAGACCCTATAACCATGTTAACGTAGTGTACATGTGTTGTTAGTGGGGCCTAGTTGTTACAGTGGAATTAGAGAAGGTACCCAACCAGCAGTGAACTATCACTACTTGGGTAGAATTTCATGTCCACAATTGAAATGTTGTTCTCTAAAGGGGGGATATTGTAACACCCCTATAAAATTGAGATATAAAAGGCTAAATGTTACTATGCATGTCAACAAGTTAGACCATTATTTTCATAAAACTAACTAATTAAATTTCAATAATTAAGTGTGAATGGACTAGAGTAGTTTTAGGAGGGGTGACCTTTTGGGAAATTTCCCTTGGTCTGTGTGTAAACACCCTGATAATGTTTTATATTTTTATGAATAAATTTAATTTCTATGATAGATTTTGTTATATGCAACACCAAGTTTTAATGTACCACATAATACTGTTATTATTATTTAAAAATGACCATTATAACATTGCTATTAGACTTTTTGGAATAATATGTTTATAATTAACTATAATGGTTTTATATAAATAAAATATATTGATAAAATAGTTCTTACTTTTTAGTAAAGCCTTTATAAACTCTGAAAATATATTTCTTCTAAAAATTGATTTTCAAAAAATATTTGTTAAAAAATAATAAGACTAATTTTTTCCAATTATTCAAAATTTATTCAAAAAAATATAATTTTTTTAAATAAAAACATCAAATTTATCTTATGGTTACTTTTTTTGAATCTCCATAAAGATTAATTTCTCAATGAATAGTACAATATACTAGTTTTTATTGAAAATTATCATTTTTTTAATGAATTTATAAGACAGATTTTTTTTGAAAATTCCTTTAAAAGTAAAATATTTCCAATAATATTCTAATTAATCCAATTTTGGTCATTTAATCGATTTTTATTTTAATTTTGATAGAATTTTTTTTAAACTTTTGAATGATTGTTATTTAAAAAATCCTTTTTTCGCATATGTGGTTTTAATATGAAATTTAATTATTCTTATTAAATGATTTTAATTTGTAAAAATGTATTAAACATTTGGAATAATCATAAATAATATTATATAATAGTTACCAATTATTTATATGTCATAATGAATAGTAAAAATAGTAAAACTTAATTACAGTGGTTAAGGTTCAAATGAGTTTACTCGGTGTTAAACTAAATATATAAGGGTTAAAATGACCTAAACATGCCCCATTATTTTTCTATAATGATCCATTTTGGATCCTATTTTCTTATTCAAGATGTGGTTACACATTTTTATTTTTAAACACTCCAATTTTAACATATCCCCCACTTATAAAAGGCCACCCCTTATCCCCTCCTTTTTACACATTGAAAGCCCATTGGTTATACCAATCCCTTCCAAAATATCTTCTTTAATTACCTTATTTTTTATATAGGCCTTAATTTGATTATTAAACCATTCAAATAATAATTTAAAAAAAACTACATAGGTTCTCCAAAAAAGGTGAGAATCAAACGAAAATAAAGGAAATCAAGACTTATGGTAACAGATTTTTGTATCAATTTCTCTTATTTCAGACATATGTTTTTTATGAACTTATATCCTTTTAGGATGTTATATACTTACTCTTTTACATTTAACATCATCAAATTATTTAATCTTCGGATATTTAAAGTTTCATTTAAGTTTATTCTTTCCTGGGGCATGGGATTCAAAAGTTACCAAAGCACGTAAGGGATTTTCATCTAAATTTTATTGTTATTGGACCCTAGATGTATTACCTACTTGTTTCCTTGGTGTTGTATACATACTTCCTAGGGATATCATTTATAATTATTATTATAAAATTTATGGGGATTCACATATACATCTAAGTTTATTTCTTTCCAAGGGTTTAAGATTTAAATGTTATCAAAGTGGTCAAGGATTTATTTTATAATGACATTGTTTTCAATGATTATTTATGATTATGTTTATGATAATGAAATATAATTATCTAACTCTCAATAAAATCATGAATTTTATTCACCTCTATTTATTTTTATATAATACATGGTTTCCTTAAATTTTCCTCTCACTATGTACTCAATAAATGAAAATAAATTTTTTTAACAAAAATTGACATTATTTCTCTCTTCGATTGATATAACTTTTTCTTCCATGAACATGTTTCTAAAAAAACTAAATAAAGATTCTACTATTCTAAAATTATTGTTTAAATAAATTATTACCCATATTTTAATTTTTATAAATGGTTAAAATTGAGTTTTATTAGCATTTTATTAACAAATGTAATTTTGACTTTTTACCTAAAATGTGAGAGGAATATTGGTTTTATCATGTTTGTAATGATTGATACTTCCATCCATTATAACCACTCAATTATTTAAATCATCACTTAAAATATTTTAATTTTTCCTTCCAAAAAAAATATTTTCATTAAAGTTTGGAAATTTTTATATTTTAAGGAATGGATTAAAAAATGGAAATAATATTTTCCTCAAGAAATGCTCTAAGTATCCTTTCAAAACAATTTTCCATCAAAGAGGATAAAAATTGAAGATAGTTAAGAATTATTAGATATATGATTCAATTATACAATTCTAATTCTTTCTAGGTATGATTTATATTTATAATGCCAATATTTTTATGAAATATGCTCATTTATCGTGGGTTATGATATGATGAAATAATGGAATTTTTAGGAAACCCATTTCATTTCCATGGTTTCTTATATGATGAATTTATGTAATGTTTATGAAACCCATTTAATTTCAATTGATTATTTTATGAGGAAATATTTATAAATCCCATTTTCTTTTTGTGTGTTATGATATGATTAATGTTTAATGATATTTTGGAACACATATGTGTAGTTTTTATTATGTGATGGGTTGTTCCATTATAAACTAAGCATGGTGGTTAAATTATAACTATTAATGATGGTTAAGTTATAACTAATAATGATGGTTATGTTATAAATAAGTATGGTGGTTATGTTATAACCAAGTATGGGTGGGTATGTTATAAAATTAGATGGGTAGGCTGGAAATTTTATAGGCCTCGAATGTATTGGGTAAATTATTATATCTCATGAGATAATTTGGGAAACAAGAATATGTGCTTGATCCATAATGGGAAACAAACCAATGTTCTTGATCCACAATAGTAAATAAGTGATGATGACTCATCCATTTTGAAATGGTAAATAGGTTTTGATACTTGATCCATTGTGATTTTATGTTCATAGATTTTAACATTGACATATTTAATGGTTTCTTTACATATGATGGTACCATGCTTAAAAACATTAACTTATGGTTCATGATTTATTTATAATTATTTATCATTTTTATAGTTCATATATTTTGAAATGATAATGTTTTACTATATGGATCATGTTTATGATCCACAATATATTTTCTATGAACTTTGAAAGATAGATTCAGAATCATATACCCTTATGCTTATATTAAATTTTCATAAGATCATCTGTTAATATCATCCATATTTACCATTACTAATCATCTAAGCTCACTCATTATTGCGTTTCAATTCCCTAGGTTATGAATAAAGGTTTAAGTAGGGTATGTCTATAAAGTTTACTAAATTAGAAGATATTTATGGGATATTTTAAAGATCATTCATGAAATAAGAAGAGTTTGAATCTATTCTCCAAATACACTAAACATTTGTGGTCTTTGGGCGTATATTTGGGAAATGTATTGAATATTAATTTATTATGATGTAATATCTATGTATGGAAAAGATAGGGTCACTATAGATGGTATTTTATGAAAGGTTTTGTTAAAATTTGGGACTAATATGATATAAATTTTGTGATAACCATGGGAAAGGCCTATTAATAATTCAAAATAGAATAAAATGTATTTTAATTTTGGTAAATTAGAGAGCAAGGGGTTTTCAAAAAAGTATATCCCTATCAAGATAAAATAAGTTAATGTTGATTATGAATATTTATATTTAGGGGTAATCACTTCAAAAAGGGTGTATTGAGATGGAATTGATCATCACTTACCGCATGATAATTGTCCTTGCTTCACACCTATTTTGAAACTCCCTATGGATAGGATTTTGAAATTTACAAACTATTAATGAACCATCATGAAGGATTTTAATATATTATGACCTCTGATGACCTAGGCTAAACCTAATGTTTCATATATTTAAAATAATTTTTCATGATTTTCACTTCCTTTAAATAATTTTTTAAGATTATATGGTTTTTTCACGATGATTATTGTTACTCACACTATGATTTTTGGTTTTATGTAAATGTTTAGAACCTAAATGATCCATATTAAAGATGAATGTGATAGAAATTGAAATTATTTCCCTCTTGAGAAACCAAATTTAATAGGATATGGAACAGAAAATCTCATGGTTATGCTCATAAAACTTTCACAATATATGAATAATGATGAACTTCTAAATAAACAAAGGAGGGAACAAAATTTTTTGTGCCCATCATGAGGAATAAGTCACTTTATTTTAGTGGTTTTTATGAACCCCTGATTTCTTAAAAATGGATCACTACCATGAAAATATAATTTTCATTCTCTAGGGTTAGGATCATGAAAGATTCATTTTTTTTGCTTATCATTTAGAAGTTCAGGCAGATCTGTGGTAAAATCTTATCAATAACATGAGGGAATATGATGAAAATTACTCTATTATGTGTGATGAATTTAAGAGATTATTTTTCAATAAGTATTTTATTCATATTATTCCTAAAAATATAGAGAATTAATTCCATGATCAGAAGTACTGGGATGATGAATCTATTGGTACCTATGAGAAAAAATTTTCAAGACTTGTAAGGTTTTCATCAGGCATTATCAACCAAACTGAAAGTTAGTTTGATCAATTATTGAGTGGATAAAAACTATGTCTCCAAATAATGATAGAAATATGTTAATATGGTATCTATAAATAAATATTTCTATATACAGTCAATTTAGAAATGGAAATTGGATATTCCCATAATTCCAATGGTTTTTATAAGAAAATGAAGATAGATTATCCTAAAAGCATGAATAAATCACATGGTTGAAAGAAATTATAGAAACATGCATTCATGAAATGTGAGAATAAAAATCATGGAAACTTGTTTAATGCAAGTGGTGGGTTACTTAAATGTGGAAGGGTGGGTCATAAAGACCATGAATGTCAAAAGGAAATGAATGGTCTAGTTAAAGCAATGGTAGAGAAGAATATTCCAACTAACACACCACCCATTATCCAATGATCAAATTTCAAGGAGTAATGGAATTATGTATACTAATGATCAATTATAATGTATAATTATAATTTTCCGTGTTAGAAACATTTTTTGATAAGGGGAAAATGTAATTATCTTGTGATCTTAATTTTTAATGAGGTTTATGATAATGGAAGGGTGAAAGGTACACTTACCATCAACTCTAGAACTGATAATGTCTTATTTTAATCTAGATGTACACACACATTTATATCTAAAGTTTTTTCTAAGGGTATAAAAAAGTCACCAAATATATTATATTTTGAATTATAATTTAAAACCCCTAATTAAACACTGATCAGATCTCACATATTTGATTTTTCTCAAGATGAAGTTTTTGAGAATGTGCTCCCTACAAGTGTTATCATCCTCCCACACAATAAGAAAATCACTAGTGTGGGAGTTTATTGATTCCTATTTGGAATAATTACCTAGTATTCCATCGAATCGTGAATTTGAATTCCCAATATAACTCATACATGGTGCATCACCTACATTAAAGATGCCATATAGAATGGCCCTGATCGAGTCATAAGAATTGAAGAAGAAACTTTAAGAGAACCTTGAAAATTGATTCATTTAGAACATTGTGTCACCTTAGAGTGAAACAATTATATTTTAAAAAGAAATATATATATCTATGTGAATCTCCATTGATTTACGTGAATTGAATAAGATTACAATAAAAAAAGTAACCTCTACCACATATTATTTAATTTTTTTGTCAACTTCAGATAGCTCAAAACTTTTCCAAGATTGAAATTCATTCTGGATATAATCAATTTTGGTTCTATAAAATGGTTACACCCATGATAAAATTCCATATAATTTATAGACACTGGGAATATAGAGTTATGAAATTTGGTGTTACTAATTCCCCCACAATATTCATGGATTTGATAGAGTATTTAAATATTACCTTGATTGGTTTGTGGAATTATTTATAAACAATTTTATTATTTATTCAAAGAGAAATTAATAGAATTATGATCACTTGGGGATTATTTTAAAGACCATAAATAAGGATAAACTATATTTAAATTTTAAAAAGTGTGAATTTTGACATCAAAAAGTTTCATTTTTGGGTTATATAATGACACGAAAATGTATATTGCTGGATCCATCAAATACGGATGTTGGTTAATGTTGGCCCAAACAAACCATTTTGACTAAGATCTAAATTTTTATTGGTCTATCTATATATTATCAACAGTTTATGAAACATTTCTCATTATTATCTAATAAACTCACCATGTTAACTTTGAAGGGACTAATTTTCCTCTAGATGGATAGATGGGAGGAAAGATTTATATAACATAAGATAATACTATTCGTAACACCTATACCTATATTACCCTATAGTGGGGAAGGTTTTATAAGTTGTAGTGATTCATCAAAGAAGGGGTTGGGATTTTTTCTCATACATAATGACCTTATGGAAGATTATGCCTCATGAAAATTTAAAGTTCATGAGAAAAATTACCAAATCAGGATTTGAAATTAACTTTAGTAATTATTTAATTAAATATATGGATGCATAATCTTTATGTAGAAAATTATGATATGTAAACTAATCACAAAATTTTAAACTATGTATTTATACATAAGGAGTTTAACATGCATCATAAAAGATTGTTGGAGATTATTAAAGATTATTATTGATCAACACATTAACTTGATGGGAAAGTGAAAAAGCTAGAAAATTATATGAGTCAAAATGATCATGATAAATTATCCAGGAAGTGGATAAAAAATATCAAAATATTTATGTATTTTCAAAGGATATATCATGAAATCTTAAATTAAGTGGACAAATTTTATCTTTATCAAATAATTGTTAAACCATTCATTTATGTGAGGGTAAAATAGGTGCAAAAGGATGATATGGAGATGAAAAATCAGGTGAGAAAGTATCCCAAGTTTATCCTTGATTAGGATGTAATGACAAGTTTTATGAACCATGTGATTATTCTATCCATATCTAATTTTAAGGAGTTCTTAGAAGAGGGTCCTATTTATTCATTCTCTATTTATCCTGTAAGTACATAGATGTATAGTGATTTGATGGAGTATTTCTAGTGGTATGACATGAAGAGAAATATCATAGAGTTTTTATCCTAGTGTTCGGTATGTCAGCAATATAAGGTTGAGAGACAAAATTCATAGGGTATACTAAAATCATTACCCATAGAAGAATGAAAATGGGAAAACATCACAATGTTTTTTGTTGGACTTTCTATAATATCTAACAATCATAATGCTATATGGGTTATAATATATTTCATTTTTTATTAATCACACATCATTTCTATCAAATAATATTTTTCTCTAAATCATATATCTAGGATATACATTAATTAAGTTGTAAGGTTTCATGGAGTGCCACATTTTATTGAGTCTGGTCGAGATCTGAGGTTTGCCTTAATATTCTTGCAAAGTCTATAGAAAGCTCAGAATAAATAATTGAGTTTACAAATTGTGTATCATATTTTGATATATTTCTAGTCTAATGGAAAAATGATATCCCTATAATATATATTAAGATCTTTTTCTATGTATTTAATAGGTGGTTGGGAACAACACCATCCTCTAGTTAAGTTTTCACACAAAAATATTTCTCACTCAATAATTCATATGGATCTTTATGAATACATTAATTGAAATAAGAGTAGAAATACAAGGTACTAGGAAAATTTTGGGGAAGGGAACTATTAAAACCTTTTCTAGTAGAATAAATGGTAGAGCGTGTTAGATTTATTCAGCAGCACATAAGATAATAACAAAGTCAACAAAATTTTTATGCTAACAATCACTGATGTGATATAGAATTTAAAGTTGGTTGTAAGGTGTTTTTAAGAATTTATCCATGAAATAAGATAATTATATTTTTGAACAAGGGAAAACTAATACCAAGGTATATCACCACCTTGAAATTATGGATCATATTAGGATGGTAGCTTATTGATTTGTGCTTTCACTAAACCTCTCTCAAGTCATTAGTGTTATCCATGTATCTTTCTTGAAGAAGTAGACACTTCACCCTTCACATGTACTAAATTCATAGGTCATACCAATAGATTAAAATCTATCAAATTAGGATGAAATTCTGGAAATTATAGATCATAGTGAGAAATATCTAGGAAATAGGATTACTCACGTGATTAAATTTTTGTGGTGAAATAAATAATTTAAAGAATCTATTAGGGATCCTACAAATATGATGAGGCAGAAATACGCTCATTTATTTGTATCATAGTGATGAATTTTGAGGGTGGAATTCATTTTAATGTGGGTATAATGTAACACCTTTATTTTTTTTAATTGTTTTTGAATAAATTTAATTTTTTTGATAGCTTGTGTTACACACAACATTGATTTTTAACAAACCATTATATACTATTAATATTGGAATGTTAACCTAACCATTTTAACCTAACTACTAAACTTGGAATTGTAAATAAGAGTAACCATATTTCTAAAATTAATTATAGTTTGTTATTAATAAAACATATTTATAAAAGAGTTCTAAATTTTTATTTAATACATTATAAACATATAATATACATTTCTTCTAAAAATTATTCTCCATTTTTTTGTGAAAAAAAATAAAATTAATTATTCTAGTTTTATAAAATTTATTTTATAAAATAATTTTTTTTTGAAATCATCAGGTCAAAATTATCTTACGGTGATTTTTTGGGAATTTTTTTAATGGATATTCAAAAAAAGATGTTTATTTAAAACTATCTTTTAATTTATATAATTAAAAGTATTCTATTTAAAAAAATCTATTTTTAAAAGTAATTTTTTTAATTACATTATAATTAAAACAATTTATATCATTTGAATAAATGTAATATTGAATTTTTATATAAAAACATTTAAAACTTTTCAAAAAAAATTTATTTACAAATAATTTTTTCATCACATGTACGTGTTTAATATTAAATACATTATATCTACTTAAGTAATTTTAATTTGAAAAAAATAGAATATACATTTTTATCAACATATTTAATATTATATAATAATTCAAACTTAATATTTTCCTAATGAATACTAAAAATAGTAAAAATTAATTATCACTGTTATGGTTAAAACGGGTTTATGTTAAACTAAAAAGATAAGGGTTTATATCACCTAAAAACTTGTCTAATTTTTATTGGATGGACATATTTTCATCATCTCTCATTAAATATTTTATAGTTATCCATTTTTTATTATTTTTTAATGTTTAAAACTTGGATACACCATTTCGTTTTCAATAATTACTTGTGTGTCCTCCCCCCAACTTATAAGCAACCACCCCTTATCCCCTCCACTTAACACTTCCAAGGCCCTTTGGTTTGAACAAGACATTCCGAAATATCTTATTTAATTCCCTCCCCATTTTATAGTGACCATAATTTTATTATTTTACACTCCTAAAAAAATTAAGGTATAGACCTAAATAGGTTCTCTGAAGTAGATAAGGTATAAACGATTATGAAGGAATTTGATACATAAAGAAGGGGATTTTTTTCAAATTTTACTTAATTGGAACATGTTTTACTTTATAAACCTATATCATTTTTTGAGGTGTATATACAAAAACTTTGACATAAAATACCATGAATTTATTTATTCTCATGATATTTAATGTTTAATTTAAATTTATTCTTCCTTATGGAATATGATTCAAAAGTTTCCAAATCATGAAATTGGTTTTCATATCACTTTTATTTATTTGGGAAACATTCCATATTATTCAATTTTTTATTTTTGTTGGAATATAACAACCCATGAATTTATTTTATTATTATTATTATGATATTTTTGAGGATACACATATCAATCTAAGGTTCTTTCATTCATGGGGTTTAAGATTAAAAATTTACCAATGTGGTAATGTTTTTATATTATATTCTAATTATATATCACGATTGTTTAGGTTTATTATTTTTAAAGTGAAATATTATTATCTACCTATCAATAAACTAATGAGTTTTATTATCCTATATTTATAACTTTAAAATACATTTATTCCTTTAATTTTTATCTCTTTATGTACTCAAGAGATCAAAATAATTGTTGTATGAAAAAAGGGATTTATTTATCTCTTTGGTCAAAAATCCTTTTTCTTCCATTTCCATGTTTTATAAAAATGTTTTAAATAATTTTTTTCACTATGATTAAATGAATATTTAAATATATTAATACCCATGTTTTAATTTTAATAGAATGTTCCATAATAAATCTTCTTCTGATTTTTTAAACAGGGTATATTTACTTTTTACCAAGAAATGTAAAAGGAATATTTTTTTATCATGTATGGTATGAGTAATAATTTTTATCATCATCACCAATACATTATTTAAAGATTACCTTATATGTATTTAAGGTTCCTTCCAAAGAAAATTTTTTATTTAATATTTGTGAAATTTTATTATTTTAAATAAGTGATTTCAAAATGGAAAGTATATTTTTCTCATGAAATGTTCCATGTGGCCATTCAAAATCATTTTCAATTTAAGATGAAATGCATTGCTGTTACTTAATCTTTATTGGGGATATGGTCTAATTAATCCATCCAAATACTTTATTTGGGTGGTTTATATTTATGATGAAAATAGTTTTATGAAATCAATTCCTTTTTTACTAGTTATGCATTGATGAAAAGATAAAATGATGAAAAAGTTATGAAATTTTTTTCTTTTATAGGGGTCATGAGACGCAAAAATGATGAAATGTTTATGCGAAACATTTATTTTCCATTGTTTATGTTATGATGAAATATTTATTAAATCTATTTCCTTTTCATGGGTTATAATATGTTGAATGTTTTATGATATTGTGGCACACATAATTATAGTTTTCATTATGTGATGGGTGGTTTTGTTTTAATATAAGGATGGTGGTTATGTTATAATGAAGGATCATGGTTACATTATAATAAAATATTTCCATTATATTATAACCAATGATGGAGGTTACGCTATAAACAAGGATTTTTGGTCATGTTATAAACTGATTTGGGTGAGGTAAAAGTCATTTATCCCTCCAATGCATTGGGAAATTTTTTATATCTCATGAGATAATGATAGGAAACAAGATTAGGTTCTTGATCCATGATGGTAAATAGGTAGATATTCTTGATCCACTATGAAAAATAGGTGATGATGCTTGATTAGTTATGAAATGGGAAATTAGTTTTTTTTCATCCACATAGAGATATTCATCTTTGTTCTATATTCGATTGCGGGGGTTTGAGTCTTGTGAAATCATATGTGTTGGGTCCACTAATTATGAATGGATTACAATGGTTTTGTTCATGGAAATGGAATCACCCAATGGTTCTTTATCCACGGGGGGCTTCATTCCAAATTTAGGTGCTCTTTGAAAAAGTTGTCCAATGATGCTTAAGAACTCACATTGGTCGATAGGATGGGAGGTTGAGTGCATCACACCATTTTAGGGGGAATTATTGCCTACTCTTAGAATCTATTATAGATTTAAGATATGTTCTTGAATCCTTAATTAAGTCCCAAGTATGTTATAGTTCACCCTTGAGTTAACAATCAATTATTAACATGAATAGAACATAGAATCATCTGTTTGTATCTAAGGTTTTTCATCAATGGATGTATTTGTATGTATATAATGTTCACTAATAATTGATCATGTTATGTGTGAAATAAAGATTTATTGGTTATTATTGGAATGATTTTGGTTTTCTATCCACACAGTGGGCTGTTCTAGAATGTTTCATTATCTAGTGAGACTAGAGTTATTTTGATGTTGGGATCTCACCCATATGATGGGATTCCTACATATCCTAATGAAATGAATTAGAACCCACATAGTTTAGTTTATCTTAATGAGGCACATAATAACTTTTAAGGTCATGTGATAAGGGAAAACTATTTAGTTTAAATACATGTGGTAAGGACTTCTAGGTGAAAGGTTCCTAGTCAAAGTTTGTTGTGGTAATTTTGACGAAGTAGCCCAGAGATCTGATTAGGGATGTAAATTTCTAGGTTGAATTTGACCCTACTGGGAATGTAGACCAAAGAGAACAGAAATGATTTGTAGTGTTGGGTTTTAAACTCGGGGAGGCTTCATATATATACCTCTATTATGGGAATCAAATCCCTGATATTTTGGTTGTGAGTGCACAAACCTATAGAGGCCTCTGAATGTTTGTCTTGCAGGGGAGTGTATCTCTTTGAGTGAATTATGTTAGATCTTACTCCAAAATAGGATTCCCTTATGAGTGGGGTTATGATTGGGGATTACTCCTAATAAGGATTCCATTTAATAATCTTGAATTGGGGATTACTCGTGAGAAGGATGCACAAGTTGGGGAAAGGATGGTCCTTATACCAACTATGAGGCCCTAATTTGGTTGGGGTTTATAACAAGTAGGAGGCCCATAAGGCTTGGTATCATGTGGATATCTTGAAACAAATCAACCAATAATCCCACAAGAGTCCTAATCAGTGTGAGAAATAAGTTGAAATGGAATATCCAAAAAACCAGAAAGTTTTCTTTTCCCTAAGGTTGGGTATATGGCCTTGAGGAACTATGCCTATGCAAGAACTCTGAAGTAAAGAGAAAGAAATATTCAATGGATGAACTCCTACCGAAAACATGCATTTAAAGGTGATGATTTTGTGATTGAGGCTATCCTTTATTCCCACATGATTTAGGATGGGTCATGGTCAAATGTGATGGACAAGGAAGAAGTATAAGATCCTGACAACCTCAATTATCCTCTTCCACTAGTGGAAGAGGAAATACCTAAAAAATTCATCCTCTCAACTTCACCCAGGATTGGGTCTATGGTATGATGAACAAGAATGTAATGAAGTGCAAGAGAGAGATAATACGACTCTCATGCCCATCCCCTCTTTGTCCAAGTGATCGGGAGGCAGAGATGAGTAGGAGTGAAACCTGTTGGAACCATGGCTATTCTATACATGAATTGGAGTATGGTTTGTGTTTGTTTTCAATCCTCAGCAGAAGTTCAGAATGTGTTCCAGTAAAGTGATCATACAGTTTAAGCAGAAAATAGTATTGAAGGCAGCACTATTTCCCAGTGTTTGCCAAATTTTTGGGCCTCAAAATTGGAAAATGAATACATAGATTGTCAGTAAAAGGAGGTGTGTGCAAAGAGGAAGTGGTGGGTTGTACACAAAATATTTGATTTCTGACTGAAAAATAGCATGGTTCGTGAAATAGTGGAGAGTGGTTTTTTGCGAAAATAGTGTTTCTGAATCAGAAAGTTGAAAAATGGGAAAGGCATGGGCTGCGCGAAAAATCTGAAGATGTGCGCGTAAAACGATACATGTGCGAAATATTAAATTCCAAATGAGAGTCTTTTGGTGAAAATGGGGGTTTTGTGCATGGGGTTCTGAGACCCCTATAAATAAGAGGTGACCCCCCTCATTCCCTACAGTTGAAGGCTTAAAGAATATCTGAGTTCTGATGCATGAAAAATGTGTGTTTAAAGGGAGTTGCACGAAAAAGGCTGGGTTGTGCGGAAAAGGCTAGGTTGCGTGAAAAGGCCAAGTTGCCTGAAAAAGTCCGAGTAGCGCGAAAAGGTCCAAGATGCATAAAAAAATTATTGCATGTAAAGCTGTCTAAAAAGGAGGTTGTTGCACGAAATATTTTCCACGCGAAAATCACGTATTTCGTGCAAAAGTGAGATATTTCACGCAAAGGGTTGGAGTTGCGTGAAATCTTCAGTATAACCTGTTTGCGCATTTCTGATTATCCGGTTCAGTGGTTCAGTGCATTCAAGTGCATCTTTTCCAGATTTCAATGCAAGCAAAGTCTCATGCTATGAAAAGGAAAATACTTCAATGCAAATCTATTGAAGACACCCTCACATCTTTAAATAGATTAAGACATCACCAAAAGTATTGAGCCATGGGGAGTCAATGGGAGTGACCTGAGGTATGGAGTGGGATATCCCTGAACATTTGTAAAGGCAGTGAGACTGGGATAGAGTGACTATTTCCGAACCTTTGTAATCCACAACTAGTGATGTTTAGTGGAATTAGGTATGACCGACAACTTGTAAGCGTATGCTCTTTGGACGTAGCCCATTATGGTGAACCAAGTAAAAGTGTTGTGTCAACATCCTACTTTCATTTGTTTGACAGGTTTAACAATTTTCTACCAACATGGGAACAAGATCTAAAACTTTAAAAATAAAAAGTTGAAACCCTGATTCACCCATCCCCTCTCAGGGTGTTCCAGGGTCCTTCAAAACCTCCTGCAAGAGGGTATAGGGGCTTACTCCATGAGGGATTCCCAAAACACAGTCCCATATTAGAAGATAAGTATTTATGTTAATCTAAATAGGAAATGAAAGCATAATCCTGATCCCCTAGTCCAAAACTGGAGGCTCTGGGTCTTAAATATGATAATGGTTAGGACAAGGTCCTAACCTTAGTTCCCATGACTAAGAACTTCCCAACATTATTCCCAGGGGCGGGGTCCTCATGATTATGGGACTAAAAATCCACACACAACCTAAGGATCCTAACCAACTGGTAGGGAATGTGAGAGAAACCTTTGACCATAGGAATACAAATCTAAATGGGAGAAACTCCGGTGTTCTCCTCTCCATGGTATTGAAAATATGTAGGCCTTGGTGGAGATTTTATCTTCATCTCTTTATATAAAGGGAACCAAAGAATAATGGGGCCTTCCAAGGGTGAAGGATAGGGTGAGCCTAAAGAGGATCATGTAGGTAGGATAGGGTGAACCAGTTTACACATGTAGGGATTGGTGAAGTGATGTTCCCTTAGGTGATAGACAACCTAGGAAGCTACACTTGGGAAATACCTTGATCAAGCCTTCAAGGTTGTCTATAGGTGTTCCCAAAAATGGCTCGCACAGGTCTTTTCTTAATGAAGGGGACCTCATAATAGTGTTCTCCAACCATAGGGGAGTGAGTGCCTCATACGGGTTATTTTTATTTTAAGCACATATAGGACAGTAGTTTCAAAATCCACTTTTAATTCCATAATATTTTACTTTTGTAGGATTAACGAGAAGGTATCAAAGGTATTGAGTGAAGGACTAGGGAAATTTGAGTGTAATAAGGCCTTTGGTAAAATTATATCCCTCAAAATGAAGACAATAAAGTCCTATTTATAAAAAATTATGAGACCTTGGGAAAAGAATCTATCTCGCTCATGGGAACTTTATAGGTTTTTCTTATGGGATCTCACTCAAACCAGTTGCATAGGATGATGTGCAGGTACCCTATGAGGTGATGGTTTTTATGGTACCTCGGTGAATTACCTTCGGGGGACTTAAGGATTATTCTTCTTAATCATCTCGCTTCTTCTCTCCTCCCTACGGTATTTCCATTTGGAAATTTTTAATTAATGTGAAAAAATGGAGTGTCGACACCCCCCTCCAATAGGATTGGATATGATTTAATGAAGAGGGTATGATTATGGGTTTAAGGGATGAAAAGAGGGAATGAGTTGCGGAGGTAGTCTGTGTGGGTCATCTGTGCTGGTAGTCCTCTTTGGTATGCCGCGTAGGCTGTGTGCGTGTGTAGCCCACGCATGGGGTCTTACACATCTATAAATATGTTCCTTAGTTCAACATTTATCTCTTACAACTATTTATTTAATATCTCACCATGTTAGTGTCTCATGCATAACCTCTTCTAAAACTCTTTCACCAAAATATTCATTCTTGCAAACACAGTATGTATCTATCTGCATGATGCATATGTCTGGGTGAGTGACTTGCATAGGGGCCGTGAGCAATTCCCCTACATGAGAAACCTGTGTGAGGAACCTTCACAAATTCATGCCTTTTCCAAATTTTCACTATTTCTATAATTTCTGGAAATGGAGACCTATCTAATTCTGGAAATTTGATGCTTTTTTTAGATTTCATGGCTGCTCAAATGACTAATTTTTTTATGAAAATGCTAAGAATTTTCTCAAGGATATGGTGAAAGTTTTAGGCCACACATACTATGATAAAAGTACTAATCTTTTTATATTTTTGGTAAAAAAATGTGAAATATTATCATTGAAACACTATAATCAATATTGGAAAAAGAAAATGTTCATATCAAAATTAATTTCTAAATTTATTATAGCATTTTGTGCATAATAATATGATATGAAATGATTTTTTCTATGGTGGAGTGCACATTACAAGATGAGCCACCTCAAGAATAAATTAAGGGTGATAAGGAAGCCAATATGAGACTCATGAATGACACATTCTATGTTTAAATCATAATTTTATCATCACTGTTTGACAGGTTGTGAAAGAAACATGGGGTAAGGTTAGTTATACCATTTTATATCGTCTCGAATAAGTATTCAAGGAAAAATTGAAGCAATATATTAATAAGATTATGATCACACTAATCACCTATAGTTTGAAAAATGGAATTATGGTTGGTCCTCATGTACTAAAGATGATAGAGTGAATTGAATGATTAAAATAATTGGGATTCAACTTGAATCATGAACTTTTAATACATCTCATTCTCTCATAATTATAACATAGTTACCCTAGTTTCATTGAGAATTATAAGATGAACAGGATAGAGAAACTACTTCCTTACCATTTCGGTAGCGTTATCCAAGAAGATTAGAATATAAAGTAAGATAAATATTTAGTTCTTATAGTAAAAATTATTAAACACAATGAAAATAAAAAATGGTAATAGTTATTTGAAATTAACATTCAAAAAATCCTTTTAAAAACCAAATATAAATAGGGAAAGTATCGAACATGTGGTAATTCTATTTTCATGTTGAAACAATGATAACTAGAAGAGAAATTGTTATAAATTACAAAAGAATAAACTAGATGGTTCAACATCAGTTATATTCATCATTTTATGTGATATTTTTGTTTTACTTCTTGGGTATTAGATATTATATGTGATATAAATAATTGTATCTGTATACAAGAACCAATGAAGTTTAGATACATTACAATTTTGAAAAGGATCTTCAAGTTACTGGTAGAGCGTGACACAAATGTTAACTATAGAAGATAATTGATTAATAATGGTCGATGAAAATATTATTTTATTTAAAAACTATTACTTTGTAATGTGTTCTAAAAAAAACATTATCACAAATAGATGTTAGATAAATTGTTATTTTATTTATATTTTGAAATAAACTTGTTTTGGTATACCATGATTGATTAATATTTTGATTATATGGGAATTAGAAATATCATATATGGATAATTAATTAAGAATATTAAATATAAGACTCGGTTATTCCTAGTTGTGGAAGGATAATTCCTTTTCAAATGAAAATAAAAGTGGTCATCAAAGATAAACTAAGTATGGTGGTTAGACTCTTTGGAGATAATAACCTTAATTATTACTAACATGCTTAGTTATCAAGTTTTAAGCAAAGATACCTATAATGGTAAGACAAAACGCTTACAGAGTTACTTCAGCATAATCTTGTGAAGGGTTTAAAGATGAATCTTGGGGTAATTTGAAATGCATAATAATATTCCTTAAATAATTAAGGAATATTCTTGCCTGGAATATATGAATTATTTTGGGACTGTGATATGAAAAATATCTTGACCAATCATTCATCGATCACCAAAATGTAGAGTAAATTTCTCCATAAACTAATATTTTCTTATATAAGTCAAGTCTATTATGTGAGTAAAATGAGGATAAATGATGAGTATTACATGAATATATTGGTCCATAAAATATATATTGGATTTATTCCTAAACTTATATTCTCGTACAGTCATCAGATCCATGATACAAATAAATGGAGGATCAATGATGAATCATATAATTATTCACAATATTCCATTATGTTTTATGAAATGCTTCAAAAATAATGCTATTAACCAACCATAGTATTCCAACTATAATGAACAATGTATATTATATGAGTTATAATATATTTAAAATACATTATGACATAGTGTGATGTGTTTAGATGAAAATAGTTTTTTGAGGATAGGTAAATAAAAAAAGTTCCAACATGAAAAAACTAAGTGAAACTAAGGTAGTTACAGGATATTACATAAATCCATGAGATATAAAAATTATAGTTAACTGGTATCGTATATTTCTCTAAAGGGTTTAAATATTTATTAGAGATAGTGGGAGAAATATTTTCATGGATAAATTCAAGGTTGGAGATGCACAAATACTTTCTATATAAAGAAGTTCCACAAGATCTCTTGGAATATGAGTTATTCTAGAGACACAAACTTTTTAGGATGACTAGAACAAAAATGTTAGTTTTATATTCACTATAGAGGGAGATAAGTTGTTTATAATGAAGAATGAATCTTAAAATAAAATAGTAAATAGAAATAATCAGAAAATAGAAGCGGATATGAATTTAGAAAATTAGATTCCATGTACTAAAAATAGTTTTGTATTTTGGTTATTTCTTCAATAGATGTAAATCCACTAGTCATCATTCAAGAGAAACTTTAATTTGATGATGTGAACATAATACCAATAAATATTTACTAGGTATACCAAATCTTCATGCTTTTATCTAGTAGAGTTCTACTTGGCATCGATATATTCTATGTTCATTTTATGGGGAATTGGATATCAAGAACACCTTTCATTGAATGTGTCTAAAGGATGAAACTAGAAAGGGTTGGGGACACCATATAATTCTAGTAAGTAATTTTTTGGATGAAACTATTCCATGTTTATTTAAGAGTGTGATATGAGTGCCATAGTTTTTAAGTATTGTATGTTGAGAACATATGGATAATAATAATTATTTTTATAGTTACATAACACTCTATTTAAATATTCTCTCCAAATAATGAATTTAAATAGTAACCTAAGTTATTGGGAACATCATATACTGAGGTAGATCAATATTTTTCTTGAAAAAAATTCAAATTTCATATAAAAACAATGTATTAAACAATAAAATTTTCAATAAATCAAGAGAAACTTTATTCCATTTTTACATGGAATAAATCTATCCAATAAGACATATGAGAAGATTAAATTATGAGTGGAATTATATACACTTCATAAATGAATTAATCACATATACCATGCTTTTTATATGATATTATATTTCCAAAACATACATTATGGTATGAAAATATTAGATAAATCTTGGTGAGAAGTATAGAATGCATTCAGAACTATTCAATTATACTTGAGAATGTATAAAGGATATATACCTAGATCGTATAGGGGAAGGGACAATAGTGATTATGGGATGTGAAAAAGTCCTCTTATAGGTAAATTTATATAATATAATAGTTATGAATATTGTAAAAATAAATTTTTGATCATTGAATCATGTGGTTTCCATGTCTATAAATACTTAGTTCATTGTAGCTTCTAATACAGTTGAAAAAAGAGAGTAAATAATACAACAATTTGTTCCTTATCATCCAATATCACGTAATAAGTAAAGTATTATCATTATATAAATTATTAAAATCATATTTTGATGGTACTAGATAAAATATTCATTTTATATAGAAGAAAAAAGGTTATATACTTCAGGGAATCATCTCTTGGGGAGTCTTACACAATGATGTGATGTCAAGAAACATATTAGACATGTAATAAAACCATAGTAAGAATAATGAATAAATCCATAACTGATCAGAATAATGATCATGTAATTTGAGAATTAAGTGGTTTATGGTTAGTAAGTTACCTCCATTGAAAGTTGGATTATTTGAAAAATGGGTTCCCTATACCAATCATGAATAAATACTTCTCAGTTAATATATCATGTATACTACGAGTTATTAGAGATATATCATTTATATAATAGTATTAAAAATTATTTATATAATATTTACATGGTAATGTACATAGATTAATTTTCATATAAAAATATTGTTGCAGTTATCAGCTATAATGATAACCTTGAAAAATTATGACATTAATCTTAAATAAAAGTAAAATGGTTTAGTTATATCATTCTGAATGGACATTGATGATCTCTAACTTTCAGGTGGTTTGGGATTATAATCAGTTATACTTCTTCTCAAGAATTTCGCATGTGGTGATTTCAAGTAAAGGGGATCATTGAGACTAGCCCAACATAAGGAACACCACATATTTCGGGCGTCATTCATTGTACCTATTTATACATACACATATTGATCACTTAACATGAGATTTATAGAGACCTATAGTAATCATACATGGATATTAAATATTTTTTTATGAATATTAATTGAATTACCCAAACACATGCATGAGGACTATACTATTTTAGTTCCTTTGAAATCATAGAACACAATCTTCTTAATTCATGAAATATCTTAAATGTATCCCATAAAGTTATTCCCCTTTATTACTCCTAACATAAATCATTATTAATAAATTAAGGAAAGGAAAAATAACAAAGCTAACCTTAGATGTAGAATAAGGGTAAACAATGGAAATAAGTAATCATAACATGAGAATAAGGGTATGAAAACATGATCATGACATTGAAAACCATACCCTACATATCAAAGATTATAATCTTGTTTTATGGAATAAAGATTAGTAGTTCATAAGACAATAATCATAAGGAAGTACAATAACATGATCCATGAGATCATAACATTGAAATGAGATATAAAATTGTGACATACTCATAAGCATAGAAAATCATTTTGTTAATATTCAAGGCTCATTTCCAACACATATCAAGGAACTCCATAGGCGGTTACACCAGGACAAACCACCATCCCCAGTGGTAGCCCTTTCCTCATAATAGAATGGGTTCACCCCACAAATATTCATAATTTTTCCAGGTTCACTCTTAATACCATCATGTCATAAAATTTCCCTTACTGATATAGGTTCACTCCTCATTCCAATATTTACTATCTCATAAGATATAAATATTTGACCAATGAATTAGAGGGAGATATACAACCCACAGATATTTGGTTATAACTTAACCACTATAATTTATTACAATGTAACCCCTATACTGGGTTATAATGTAACCACCATCACATAATTAAATACATACATATTTGTTGCATGAGATCATAAAATATTCATCATATCCTAACCTCTAAATTGAAATGGGTTTCATAAACTTTTAATTATATCCTAACTTATAAAAATAGATAGGTTTCAAAATCATTTCATCATTTCATCATAGCATAACCCATGGAAAAATAATAGGGTATCATAAGAATCTTATCATGGTATAACCCATGGAGGAGAACCAGGTGTCATGAACATATTTTAATGATAAACCATTGAGATAAAGGATAATAATGGTATCTTTGACAACCCCTATATTTATTACCCATTAATTCATGATTTATTACATTCGAATAAAAATAATACAGCACAGAAGATGTTGAAATCATTTTTCATTGGGAATTAGTTACATAGAATAACATCTTGAACATGGTATACAACAACATTATTGAAAAATTCTTTAACATTATCTTTGAAATAATCGATCATCTAAAACTACATGGGATACCCTAGGGAAGTACATACGAAATGTGTGAGCTATTAATCCCAATAAGGGAATAAAAAAATTGTATAATGAAGAAATTATTACATGTTAGACAATAGGGGTTTTAATTGGAAATAAAAGTGGTGATAATCATAAATATGAACAATGATTCATGATATAGCACGGTCATATAAAGGCAACATGAGAAATGCATAAACAACTTTAAACATGACAGCATATGAAGATTTCAATGTTAAACACAAACAAATCATAACATAATGTGAATAGTATAACATATAGTACATGATAAATGTGATATCATGAGACTAAAACATTACCTGATGTATTATAGAATTATCATCGAGGACCCATCACAATCATATCGTGGACATGAAAAAGTGTGATGCAAAGATCTTATATCATAAGTACATATTTCATCACATTTAATTCCAAGATAAAAGAGTGTGGAATATATACATAAAAGTCCCCAATAAAATAATTATAAATATTTCTAGGTGAATACCCTTGACTGGAAATAGTGATGGAATTAACAACACAAATATTTGGCATGGAAAAATCACAGTGAAATTTTAGCAGCATAACAGCAGTACATAAAGGTTCATAAAATGGATTAATGAGAGATAGATGGGTCTATCATAGTAATAGAGATGTGTTAAAACAATTAAAAACATTATTAATTGGAAATAAAATGCATAAAATATATAATATACTTGAATAAAGAGGAGAAGGAGATGATCTCTTACCTTGATAGGGTGATTTGAATTGCTTGGGAGGATATTCATGATAAATTGGGGGATATTTGGGAGTAATATAGAGAAATGGAATATTAAGGATGTTCTATAAGAATTTTGAGTGAAGAGGAATGGTATATTAGTTGGGTTTATATAGGAAAATATATGTGAGTTCTCTATTATTCCCAAACATTAGTTTTGGACACTATAAAATAAAGTAAAAAAATAAAATCCACACCATGGTTTTCTCCATAGTTTATGACAAATAGGAGTTCTTGTAATTATATTATTATTCCATGGGATGAACTCATTATAATATTTTCCTTGGTGTTGTTTAAGTGAGTCATATTCACATATAATTGATTTTAAAATCCAAATATATAACATGGGATTTGGAGGATTCTTAAAGGCTTTATAAAATTAACTGAATAACCTAAAAGTCACATTATTTTAAATTTTAAACATATTTTTGTTAATGTATAAACTTTATTGAATTTATTACATTACTTTTGGGTCATTATGACATCATAATATACACCGTATATTTATAAAGTATTTAACTTTTACCAAAAAAATTCAACTATCTCGAGAAATTATGAAAAATTATCCATTGGATAATGTTGACATGATTATTTTAAAAAATAATATTTACATTATGAAAAAAAATTTAAATATGTGAATTTTTACTTTAATATAATAATAGACATCTATTTAGAAATGTTGGGTTTATTAGAATAGCAGTTCTCAAACCATCATAAAAATTACATCTGAATTTGTAAATAATATATTATCATTTATATTCAATAAAAATAATTTAGTATTAATATTTTATTATAATATTAATTATTTCTAAAGAAATAATTAATTCATCCAGAGGAATGGCATAATTGAAATTCTATATTACCCAAAAATAAAAATTATGTTTTATTGTATCCACATAAAAATCAATTATAATGTAACAACAATAAGTAGAAAATATTACCATTATTCTATTGAAAATATAATATTTATATTTATAATATTTGGGTCTTCATACGTTTCCATTTATTAAACTAGAAAATTCTTTAAGGGTAAGGTGCATGATCGTAGGATTTTCATCGTGTGGTTCAGCATACATGGTTTGGGTCATGATCTCAATGAGCTTGAGCTTAACCTGTAAACAGTTTCACTCATTATTTTATAGATGGATATCATTTTTCTCCTTATAAAGGGAAAATACTACTGATTTTATCACCCTCATATGTTCAGATAAATGTACTTCATAGGGTATTATCCTACTGGTTGAGGCCATCGCTTCTTTTTTCTGTTTCAATTCGATTTTTCAAAATCCTGTAATTATTCTAATCATATGATCACTATTCAATGACTATATTATCAATGGTTATTATTATTAAAGATATTTTTAATCCATTAGTACATAACCAAACTAAATAATTTCATTTTTTTTCTATATTTATATAGGTAATTTAATTCAATCTTAAAGGAAATTATATTTATAAAAGTTCGGGATGTTACAATCTTCCCCCTTTGTAAATTTCACCCTCAAAATTTTAATTTTAGAGAAAAAAATAGGATTGTACTTATATGTCACCAAATCCTTCATTTCACACATAACATCTTCAAAATTTTTCTTTCCCCATAGAACATTGACTAATTTAATTATCTTATTTCACAAAACATAGCATCTATGATATCGTATCGTTCCTGGTTACTCTATATATGAAAGATCATTATCTAACAGTACCACCTCAATATTCTGCACATATATGGGGTCTAGTATGTACTTCCTCTATAGGGATTTATATAACACATCATTTACATTATTTTGGTTAGGTTGGAGTATTATTCAATAGTCCACCACTCTGATGTGATTAAGGATCTCAAATGGACCGATGTGTCTTTGACTAATATTTCCCTTTTTTTCAAATCTAATGAATTTATTACATGGAAATGGGTAGATTAATAACTTATCTTCAACATCAAACTCTGAGTTTCATCAATTATTGTTAGCATAGCTATTATATTTACTTTAATAATCCTTGATGTGCTAGTGAATTGTATTGACCCTTTCCACCATTTCATCAACCATTTCAGAACCTACTAGTTTCTATTCACCAACGTTATCCCAGAATAAAAGTGTTCTGCATATCTTCCCATAAAGGGATTCATATGGGTACATTTATATTCTTGAGTGGAAACTATTATGGTATGATAACTTGAACAAATTAATTTTTTAATCCCATCATAATTGGAAGTACATTAAGAATTCTCTCAACAAATCCTCAAGTGTTTGGATAGTCAGATCAAATTGTCTGAATGTTTGAGGGTGATAAGCCGTGTTGAATTTCAAATAAGTCATTAGAGCATGTCGGAGACTCCTCCAAAACTTGTAGGTAAATCATATTTATCAATCAGATACAATTGATATTAGTGTTACATGAAGCCTCACCACTTATATAATGTATATCCTTGCAATTTTATTGAGTGAGAAGTCCTCTCAAATTGCAATGAAGTGAATAATCATTATAAAAAAATCCACAAAAACTCATATAGTGTTATTTCATCTTGATTTATTTCAATCACCATTGCAAAATTCCATCGTTATGTTTTTTCATTTCCATATTGGTATGGATAATTGATTTATTATCCCCTTGTATTTTTCCCTTTCATCCTTCACTTTTTGACATAAAATACACCTTGATGTATAGCACATGATCTCCTTCTTCATATTGTCCCACCAATAGTGCTATCAGTGATCTCAATACATATATGTTCTTCCATGATGGCTGAATAAGGTTGAGATATGTGTGTCATCCAAAAAACCCTTCTTTAACTCAAATTTTTATAGAACACATAGTCATGATCCAAATGTAATAACTCTTTCTTTGATAATTTTGAACTCTGAGGATTTCCCTTTTCTTATAGATTTCTCATTTTTTGGAATTTACACAGTAACTATTTTAGAATCCTTTATCTTATCTAGAAGGGATGTTAGATTAATCATTTGTGGAATGATTGATGGAATTTCTTTCTTTGTGATTCCCTTGACCATCTATTTCAAGTATAACATGGTCAGACCTTTATGAATTCTCATCAATGATAAAATTATCAGTCCCTTTCAATTTAGATATGTCTCTATGTTATTTTATTTTTTATGATGGTAGTGGATTGATCATCCATATTCCTTAATCAACCCTAACCATATTTACTGGTGAATATTCATCTCCTTCTATATGAATGTATAATAGAGGCTCTTATGATTTGTATATAGTTCACACTTCTTCCCAAATAGATAATTCTACCAAATTTTTATTGTTAAAATTATTGCTGCCAATTCTAGATCATATGTTGGGTGGTTCTATTCATGAACATTAAATTTCCTTAATGAATAGGTATCACTTTTTTATTTTGTATAAGTACATATCCCAAGAACTTATTCAAATCATTTTTGTAGACCATGATATATTCCCCACTTATGGGTAGAATAAGTATAGGTGCAGGTATAAGCCTCTTAATTAAATCCTTGAATACTTATTCACATTAATTATTCTGTAAAACATCACTACCTTCCATGTTTTCTTAGTAAGAAGGATTTAAAATCTTCAAAAAGTTCTTACAGGTAGTCAATAATAACTAGCTAGTCCCATGAATGTATGTAATTTTTTCCTCATTTATCCTTTAATTTCATATTTAATTGAAGGGACCACATATATCCCATTACTTTGATAATATTACCCAAGAATTAGTATTCCATAAACTATAACTCACATTATATGTACTTTCCATAAATATTCTCCTTTAGTAACCTCTATATGACAATTCTCAGATACCCCTCATGCTTATCCTTTATTTTGATGTATAATATAATTTCATCTATAAATACAACAACACATTTGATGAGGGATTATAGAAATACTATATTAATCAATTAAATGAATATTTTTTGAGTATTAGTGAGTTTAAATAGCATTACTATGAACTCATAGTGCATATACTTTGTACGGAAAGAAATCTTGAGGATATCCTTTTTATTCACCCATACATGATAATACCTCGACATGAGATCTGCCTTAGAGAAGCATTGGGATCCTCATATCTGATCAAAAAAGTAAAAAATACATGGAATATTATATTTTTTCATTATATTTTCTTATTGATCACTTGATTATCATTGAAAACAAGCATTGAACCATCCTTCTTCTTGACGAAGAGGATTGGTTCACCCTATAGTGAAGCACTAGGGAGTATGAACCCCTTATCCATATTCTATTATAGTTTCTTATTTGGCTCCTAAAGTTCAAAAAAAATCTATTCTATATGGATTATTAGATATTTTAAAATCCACAAGTATAATATTGATAGAAAATTCAACCTCTCAGCAAAGAGGAAGACCAGGAAATTCTTTAGGAAACACATCAATGTATTCCCTCATAATGGAAATGTATTAAATGATTATATTTTCCTTATACTCAATAATTTGAGCTAGATATTATTGCTAATATGGAAATAATATCCAATATTTAGATGTTAGTTCTAAAGAATATTCATCCTCTTCCTGGAACATGTAATGAATCAGAGGATGATTCACAATACAGACAGTTATTTCTTTCTCAAGGAAATTAATGTTGGTTCAATATAATTGAATACAAACCATACCAATAATTTCTTTAAATTACACTAAAGGGGGTATCATAAGTTTATTTGGGAATTTTAGCCAACAAATAATGAATGGGGAGGAGTTATATACATGGGATACAATAATTCCACCATTTTTCATTTTCACTAACAACTCTACTTCTTTGTTTTGTGGTGGGGTTTGAATAGTTTTATTAAACATGTTTGATATGAAAAAATGTGTGGATACATAAAAAAATTATATCCTCTATTCTTGAATGAATAACTAGAGTAACTTTCACCCCTTCATTTTCAAGATCCACCTTAGTGGTTTCGATGGAATATTCTCTCCATTATTGCCTTGGAGGTTGTTGGTGTTGATTTTTACCAACAATAATTGGATTAGTATAGTGGTTCACATGGTTTTATTTTTCCTTATAGTTAAAACATTGTATAATATGTTGATGGTGGACTAAATCATTCTTCTCTTACATTATATTGGCGAGTTTATCCTATCATTAATCGATGTCTAGGTGCCCTTCTTTTTAGTGCTTAAAGTATTTCATCATCCTCCTAGGGAAATTTCTGGAGTTCTTCTTTCCTCACATCTGACAAGTGGGATGTTGAAATTTCTTATGACCATTAAATTTCTCCATCACACCACTAGAATTAAACTCCAATTTCCACTTTTTAACCCCATGACACCCTTTAGATTCATATATCTCCATTTCAACCTTGAGGGAACATTGTAAAATTTACCTATAGTTTTCAAAGTCCCTAACTGCCATGGATTTTTGTAAACTTGTCTTTATCCCACAAAATAAGTGATAAACTATTCATTCATGGGTAATGAAATATATGAAAGAATATCAAGAAAATATTGTGAAATTTTCCTTGTATTACCTGATGGATTCATCATATTTTCTCTTTAGGGAAAGGAAATCCCTTACTATTTTATGTAAGAGAGTGTGAGGAATATATTTGTTAAAAGGCATTTCCCATAATTCCTTCTACCTCATTTTCTCAATCTATTTCTCAAGCTATTTATTCGTAATCAATGTACACCACTGTTTAGTTTCTATATATATACAATAAATAGCCAATATAATCTTCTCATGCTTGAAACATTGAAGGATGAAGAAGAACTTTTGAATAGAGTTGATCTATTGTTCTATGAATAAGGGATTAGATGAACCATTGATAGTCAGGATCCTTTGATGCATAAAGGTCTGAATTTCAGGTTGATCTTTCTTAGGGAGATTTGTTAATTCCTTGTATTTCAAGTTTCTGTTCATAAACTTAGTCAAATAATAAATTATCACTATAAATTATGTGATTCCTACTCCCATTGAGTTGGGCATCTCATTAGGTCAATCGTCACATTTCCCTTCACATTGGTTGATAACTCAATTCCTTCTATTTACATTTGAAGGATATACTAAAGGGAAAATTATGGATGAGTAATTTAAAAATATTAAAAACATAAATGGCAATCCAATAACACTAAATTGATAACTTATAGATAGCATTTATTCTATAACTTATGAATTTCTATGACTCAATCTATGTTATCAATGATCTATTTCCTATCATCGAATCTTTTGGGAATTTTTTTCCATTACTAATGGTTTTTAATGAGCTTGTGAATTTACCAAAGCATATACCCTGAGAATTTTGAACCACGTGTTCAGCAAGGATAGATTTCATACACCAGTTCACAATCGATTACAGATCAATATGGTGTTTCTGTGTGTTACCACTATGTACATCTGTATCAGATTCATATCCACTTATAGTATCCATATATGGATGTACTTTCTTGGGAACCACTTTCTATAATCGTTTCCAAAATTTTTGGAGGTTTTATTTCATTTATTATTATCATTATGTCTTTCATTATAGTTCTGTATTATAAATCCCAAAAATAAAAAAAATTCATCGATACCAACTATGAAAACCCTTATCTTTTTATACATTAATTCATGATTTATTAAATTAAAATAAAAATAATAAAACCCATAAGATCATCAGGTCTAGTTTATTTTTGAAATTAATTATATATCATAACATCTTTAACTGGGGGTATAAAAACATTATTGAAAACTTCATTAACATGCTCTTAGAAATCATCGGTCTTCTAAAATTGAATGGGATAACCTGAGGACGTACATAAGAAAAGAGTGAGTTATAAATCCCCGTAAAGAAAAAAATCATAACGTAATAAAATTATTACATGTTAGACAATAGTAATTTAAATGGGACATAAAAGGGGTGAGAATCATAAACATGAACAATGAGGAATGATATAGCATGGTAATGTAAAGGCTACATGAGAAATGTGAAAAAATCATTGAATATGACATCATAAGAATAATTCATGTTTATCCACTAATACATTATAAAATAATGTGCATAGGATACCCTCACGTCCTCCATAGATAGAATCTCATGATACTAAAACATTACCCAATGTATTGAAGCGCTATATGGGTACACCCATCATAATCATATCATGTACATGCATAAGTGTGTCGGACAGATCATATATCATAAGAAAATATTTCATGAAATTTAATTACACAGTAAAGAATTATCAAATAAATACATGTATGTCCCCAATAAAATAATTACAATTATTTAGAGGTTAAAACACTTCAGGGTTAATATCAATGGTATTTACAACACAATGGTTTTTCATGTAAAAATCATAGTGAAATATTGTCAGAATAATGACGGTACATAACGGTTCATAAAATGAATTAATGATAGTGGAAGGGATCTATAATAATTTTTAAATAAAATAAATAGTGCTATGGAAGTGTATAAACTTATCACAACATTATTTATTGTAAATAAAATCCAACAATTAGAAAATATTATTTAATAAATAGGATATAGAGATGATCTATTACATTGATAAGGTGATTCAAAAAGATTAGTAAGTGCTTCTTGAAAGATTTAGGATACCTTAAGAGGACTCTATAGAGGGTATTTTACATAAATTTCATGCTCCATGGTTTTCTAGTGAATAGTAATGGGAGATTTGAAGGGTTTATATATTAAAATATAGGGTAGTTTTTAATTATATCCCAAATAAAGGTCTTGGACTCTATATAATAAAGTAGTAAAAACTAAAGACCCTACCTTGTTTTTCCCTTGTTTTTTCCTAAAATGAGGGTTTTTAATTATTTTATAATTAAAAGGTCTGAAATCATTAAAATATTTTCCCCGTTGATGTGGAAGTGAGTCAAGTTCATAAATAAATAATTTTAAAATATTAATATATAATATAGCTTTTTTAGGATTCATAAAGGACTTGTAGAATATATAAAATTACCTATAAATCATATTATATTAAAGGTAAAACTTATATTTTGTCTTTGGTACCCTTTATTTTGTTTATTACATCACTTTTTGTTTATTACAATGTCATGATAGAGATCATATATTTATACTGTATTTAATTTTTACCCAAAAAATTGATTATCTCATAAAATTATGAAAACTTTACCATTGGATAATTTTGACATGGTTATTTAACATATAATATTATTTTTAACAATATAATTTTATAAATATGTTAATTTTTTATATCGAAAACAATAATTGACATTTATTGAGAAATGTTGGGTTTTTTTAAATAACAAACCCTCAAAAAAATTACATTTAACTTCATAAAAATTATATTATCATTTGTATTTATTAAATATTATTTAATATTAATATTTTATTATAATATAAATTATTTCAAAAATATATTAATTTATCAAATGAAATTTCTTAACTGAAATTGAATATTTTCCAAAAACAAAATTTATGATTTTTCGTATCAAATTCAAAATCATTTATAATGTAACAACAATAAAAGGTAAATATAAACATTATTCTACTAAAAATTCAATATAAATATTATTATTATTAGGGTATTGAAATATATCCCTTTATTACACCATAAAACCCCATATTTTTATGGTACAAGATGATAAGATTTTCATCATGTTGTTAAGCGTGCATGGTTTGGGTCATGGTATCAATGAACATGAACTTCTCCCATAAATGGTATTTCCCATTATTTAGTTCTAGAATCTCAACATGGTATTGGTCAAGGTGAAATCCCAATTATGCTATCTACCTCAAAATTTCTGATAAAAGGTCTTCATATGGCACGATCCTACTGGTCTAGGCCATTACATCCACTGTATATGTCAATTGGATTTATCAAATCCTTAAATTTATGTTAATCATATTAACACTATTAACAACTATATTATCAATAGTTATAATTATTATAGATATTTTAAATATGATAGGATATAAAAAACCAAATAAGTTCGTGTGTTTTTTGTAACCATAATTGGGAATTTAATTCAATCACAAAGGGAATTTAATTTATAAAAGTTTGGTTCATGACCTTATCCTTGGTTCATATCCTAGGAAATGCATAAGTTACATCAAAGGATATAATTTTTTATGGAGATATATTTTGAAAGATAACTTGGAACATTTCTTAAGTAATATAATATTTCTTTTAAAATCAATTTTGAAAATAAAAAACATTTCCAAAATTCTTTTCTTTGAAAATTACATTAAAAACATATAAAGGAATACTTTAAAATCATTTAAATGTTTTCATGAGGAAATTTTCCTTTTCATATTTAAAAACACTATTCATAACATAAAACATTTTAAAAATAAATTTCTTGAAAAATAATATTGTAAACATATAAAAGAATCTTTAAAGTAAATAATGGTCAGGACACTAGGAAATTCTATTCATTCCATACTGGTCAAAACAAATAATCCGTTCATATTTTTAGTAAAAACAAAATGGGAATTATTTTTTAGAACAACATGAATATCCCATTTAAAAATATTTGTAAAAAAATCAAGATTTTTTTAAATGTATTTAATAAATCATTATAAACAAATTTTAAAAACTTTTATGAATTTTTTTTTTAAAATATGATTTTCAAGGAAAAGGGGTTTTTTTGACTCAAAATATTATTTTTCTTAAAAATATTTTTTTTAAAAACATTTAGTAAATAAAGATAGAAAAATTAATGGAAAATGTAACATTTAGATGTTTTTATGAAATATTTTATTTAAATCATTTTAATTTATTAATATCTTACATTACATGCAATCATGAGTTTAAACAAACTGTGAGATTCCCTTTGTATAAAATGAAAATTATAATTTAGTTGTTAGGATTTCGTGAATAAATATAACTAACTTATGAAAATGTATAGTGAATCCATTATCTACCTATTATTTAATAAAATTATAAATCAATTATCTGTTTTTATTTTTTGTATTAATAAATTTAGTGAATTGTTGTTCGTAAATGAAATTAGTGAAATATATATGTTAAATATTTAATAAAAATATATTTTATATTCATCCAATAATTATTTTTATTATAGTCTATGAATAATCCCTATTTGATGTATAAAAAACTATATTTTTAATAGGGTAATTTTACTGTCTTTTAATGGTGAAACCTTTTTAAATTAATATTTTAAGACATTAATAATTTTTAAATGAAAAAAAACTGTTTTATATGTAAATGGTATATAAAAATTTATGTTGGATTAATTTTTAATATTTTTCTCATAACATTAAAATTTTAGTTAAAAGAAGAAATACGCAAAATATTAATTGAAAAAAAAATTTCATTGAAATAATTTATTTAGTTAAATAATAATATTGAATTTTTTTAAAGTATAAATAAAATATATTTTTATCATTCAATATAATTTCTTTCAGTATCATTAATTTTACATTTAATTCATATGTAACTACATTTCAAACTTTAGTAATGTTTTATCTTTTTAAATATGTTCTCTCTTTCCGACAACGAGATTAATTTCAAATTGATTACTCAAACGTATGTGTTTTCAATATTGAAAAATGGATTCCATATTTTTAATAAGTAACTCCGAATTATTTAAATAGATTTATAATCTTTTTGGGAATTTTGAATACTAACATCGGTAATTTTTATTAATATAGTAAAAGGGTAGATTGTGTAATTAAGGGTAATGTTACTACTATAAAATTACAATAATACATGTATTAAAATCATTGGATGGGATTTTTTGACCTAAATCATCCTAGGGTCTAAATGGTGTCCTTCTGAATCCACTTGGATGATATTATGACATTTAATTTATTCTATTTAATGAAAATTTAAATAAGCCTCAATCATATTTTAATAACTAAATCATTTTTAATATATGGTTATATATAAGATAAATTCGATTACAAATACTCATTAGGAAGATAAAATTTTGTTACGTATCATGGTAATGTATTTTTAATTTTTGAGAAATAAATAATGTAACACCCTGACCCCAGTTACCCAAAGTCATTGCATTATTACATAACATTGGTATCATACAAGTAATCATGTCCCGAAAGGCCGATCAGTTTAGTCGCCTTGGAAGTACTAGATACATTCATAACTTTTACATTACATTATAAAATGAAAAAAACAATAACATTGTCTCCATTTACTACATTTATATCCCTTATACTATCCCTGCACATCATTGATAATATACTTTTTCACATCCTAGGAAAAATAATACACAGAAAGGGGTGAGGTCAGATGCTTAGTAAGGATAACAATATATCAGAAACATTCCTAAAAAACATAAATATTTAATGAAATTTATAATACTAGAACACAAGCATTTTAAACGTAAAATTCAGAATAATATGGAAAATATAAATCAAATAATTCCATTTACATGTTCACATGGATCTTCTACTAGTTGAATAATCACATGTAATATCAGTATCCTATTTCATAATGATGGAATGCATAATACCAGACATCATAAACAAATAGTCAAGGCCTCATGCCAAGACTTCAAATAATATTTTTTCAAGGCCTTATGGAAAGACACTAGTATGTCTCATGAGACATACTAATGCATCAAGGAGCTATAGTGGCCTCCACCATTCACTTACTAAGTCCAACACATTCCTCATACAAAAAGGTTTAAACATTACATAAACATTCTTATTAAAACTAGCATACGAAATTTTAAAACATTATCTATAAAAGATGAATTGCAGAAAAATAACACATCCACAGTCAAACATATCACTAAACCTTCAATACAATATAGAAGATTATATCATAAAAAATCAACTTCAAACAAGTGTAAAATCCATCAATGGATGTTGACATAGATGAAATGAAAATTATTTGAGAGAAATATCTATTTATTTTTTGAAATAATTTAAAAGTCACATTATTATAAAAGAAAAAATTTATTTGGAAAACATTCTTATGAGCTTGTAAGGGAAGCTTTGAATTTGTTATAACAGAAAAAATAGCCACACTCACCTTATATGTTAAAAGACATTCTTTCAATAATTTTGTTGAAAGGGTCATAAAGGACCTTGTTTGAAAAATTATAGAAAGATTAATTTATAAACATTTTATAAAAAATAGCACAAGGGTATAAATGAATTTAACCCATTGTATAGAAAATGGAAAAAAAATGTTTTCAAATACATTTTTAAGAAACACAGATGTGGATGATAAGGCTGTCCCAGTAGATACTCACGTATAAACTACCTCAGATAATGAAAAGATTGTAGAATTAACCATTACCTTGTGATTTTCCTTGTTTGAGGGTATTTTAACCTTATTTATAATAGTTAAATAATTTTCAGGAAATTATACAATAACCACATACATAAATATTATATCATATATGATCTTCTAATATTGCTTTGTTAGTAATATTATAGTAGTATCATTGTTTCGGGTGTTAACTGATTCGTATTACTTTAAATGCTTTGTTACATAAGCCATGTTTGTTATGGATAGGATTTATTTGATTCATATACCAAATAATGTTAAGTTCTTAAACATTATTTTTAATCATATGATGAAAATTATTCTTGAATGATTACGATGGGGAATGAATCTCATCGCATTCGTGGAGATGGTAATCCGTACGTACGCACGAGCGACAATATCATTATATTGACGGTGAAATAGTATGTAATTAGATTTTATATCATATATAAAGAATAATTAAAATTTTATATTTATTATTTACATCTTTTATACTCGTTATTATACCCATCCAAATAATTAAGTGTTTGAATAACAAACTTCACCACGACGTGGAGACACTAAGTTGTACGTACGCACTTATGGTGACATGTCATTCATAGGATGGACAGAATAATGAATATGGTTGTACCATATTTATAATAACATCAAAGTATGTATAAGGTACTAGAGTTATTATTTTGGTACAAAAATAACAAAGAAAGATGAAGTGGAAGAATAAAAGAACTTTGAAAAAAGGCGGTGAAATTATTACCTCTTCTTCGAAGGATTCCATTTGATTTGATCAAAAGGGCTTCTTGGGTTGGATTTATGATCAATTTAAGGCCTCTAGGTCGAAGGGAATGTAGTTGGGAGGATATTTGGGTAGGGTTTGGTTAGGCCAAATGGATTTGGAGGTGTGACTTTGAGGGAAGGGGAAGTACCCTTTTATAAGAGAGGTGAGGGTCACTTTAGGAAAATCTTGAAATATTATTTTATTATACAATCATATTCGGTTTATAATGGCTCCAAAATAATTTATTTCTAGGATAAGGTTGGGATGGATCTAAAACCTCTCAAAAAATAGGTTTTAGATAGTTTTAGGGCACTATATTAACCTTATCTTTTAGATTTTACTCTTAGTTAAATAGTTTAACTTTCACCATGGATTCTTTTATTATTATATTATATGGTTAATAAACATACTATAAAAATACAATAGAACCCCAAGTGGTTAATTATTAATATATCTTACCTTATCTAAGTCCTTTTGTCAAACCATGGATTTTTAGGAATATTATATCAATTAATAATATAGTATTTGTTTTAAAACCTCACTTATGTCAAATTTGACACTATTTAGTAATTGATGTTAGTGGAAGTCATAAAAACATGATTAATTTGAAAAAAAAATCATTGAATATTCCTTAACATGTCATATTAATCTAGAAAATTATTTCAATTCATCAAAAGTTTCAATTTAATTTATTTGGATATTAATAATATCAATTATTTTAACCTTTCATTAAAAAGGTAATTACTGCATCATAATTGCGTCATAAATAAATTTAATTATTTAATGTATAAAAATTATAAATATAATACATTTATATATTAAATAATTATATATTTCTAATGAATATTAATAGTTGAATTTATCTTATGTATAACCCTATATTTAAAAAGATTTAGTTATGAAAAATTAAATTTAACACTTTTAACTATTCTCTAAATAAAATAATACCAAATGTCACAATCTACTCCAAGTGGACCAAAAGGATCATATTTTATTGCTAAGTTTGATTTTGGTCGAAATACACTTATCCAATAGAATTATGACATGTGTGAGGGTAATTTTAATATTTATTTTTACCTTTAATGACTCTATTTACTTTTAATCGTGGTAAATAAAAGTCAAAGGTTACTATTCACCAAAAATTATTTTCATCCTATTCAACCACATTTTGCATGCTAATATCAAATTTGTCACTCAGGATTTTGAAATTCAATTTAGAGAAGTGGTAAAATTATGTTTTATCCCAATTTACTAATGCTCTTAGAAGGTGGGTAAAAACGGTAAAAAAGTACAATAAAATTTTATATATCTAATATTATTATAAAATTACTCCAATTAATTACATTGAACATAAATCGGTATTATGTATCTATTTTTACATAATATAAATTAAAATAAAATAAATAATTATTTGAATAAAAAGTCGGTTTTAAATAATAACTCAGTGTTTTCACTATTCATCAAAAATTTAATATTTTCCAAAAAAACACCAAAAATTCACCCTAAGCTAATTTTGATATTCCTAATCCAAAAATGAAGTCCATTTTGAAAAATAAAATTTTTAAAATTTATAAAAGTGGGTATTACTATTCATAACAGCTTGTTTGATTGATCATGGGGTGTTAAAACTCCAAGTTGCGTAAAACACAAGTTATTGCATTAATCAAAGTGAAACATACTGTAGAATCTTGGGGTTTTACATTCTACCCTCATTCAAATAATTTCATCTTCAAAATTTCTAGAATATTATTGCATAAAAAAATTTGGATGGTTCTTCATCATAAGTTCCTCGGGATCCCATGTTACATCTTCCATCTTATGATTTCTCGGTAGAAATTTTACTAGACGAGTTGTACGGTTTCTCAAAACTTGTTCTCTTGTATCAATAATCTTGATAGTATCTTCATAATAATATAGATCAAGTTCCAGTTCAATTACCTCATAGGTGAGTACATGTGTTGGGTTAGGCATGTATTTTCTCAATAGTGATATGTGGAACACATCATGAACATTAGAGAGACTTGGCGGCATTGCCAAAAAATAAGCTACAACTCCAATTCGTTCTAGAATTTTGAAAGGTCCGATGTACCTGGTACTTTGTTTAACTTACTTACCGAAATGTATAACACCCTTCCATTGAAAAACCTTCAACAAAACATAATCTCTTAATTGAAATTCCAAATCCTTTCTTCAGTTATCAGCATAGCACTTTTGCCTACTTTGAGCTACTTTGATGTGGGTTTGGATAATCTTCACATTTTCCATTATTTCCTCAACAATTTCTGGGCCTACAAGTTTTATTTCACTAACATCATTCCAACAAGTTGGTGTGCAACATCTCTTTCCATATAATGCTTTATATGGTGCCATCTGAAAACTAGAATTAAAGCTATTGTTATAGGAAAATTTTACCATAGGTAAATATTGATCCCATATTCCTTGAAAGTCAAGTGAGAAAGATCTCAACATGTCTTCTAAGGTTTGAATACTCCTTTCTGGTTGTACATCTATTTGAGGGTGGTAGGCAGTGCTCAAATGAAGTTCATTATCCAAGGCCTTATGAAGACTTTTCCAAAATTTTATGTAAAATGGGGATCAATGTAATGTCTTAGTTTTGGAAGCCACCCAGAGGCGCTCCATACCCGATTGGTCACATGGCCTCAAGCATATTTCCCCAAATTCTAGAGGCTTCCGACTAGAAGTGAGGGCCTTGGTAGTGATAGTTGGAAAACTATTCCATCCTTGGAAGAGTAGCACATCGGAAGTAAAATGGTTATACAATAGCGGAAGCAGTAATAATCCATACTATAAGAAAACAATGGAAGAATATAATCAATAAACTGGAGCACTCATATTTATATGAATGATGCATGATACATATGTCTAGGAAAGCAGCCAAACAAATCACAATGCTAGAATACAAATAGTACTAAACCAAAGTACAAAAGAAAGACTAATGACAGCTGCTCATCATCACAAGCCTCAGCTTGGTCCCATGCTCTCCAGATCTACATCACTCAAGTACGTGAAGTAGAAGGTTGCCTTCCCTTATCTATACCTACAGTAATATAATCTATTTGGGCCCAAAAGCATGTCCCAAATAGGGTGTGAGACTAAATCCCAGTAGGCAACTGCCACAAGATCTGTGCCTAACAGTCAATGAATATATGGCAGGTAATAAATAACAGGAAGTAGTAAAAAAGGAAGTAATCAAGAGTAAACAATCCACAGTTTCAAATCATTCAGTTTCATATATCAAGTAAACAGGTAATCAAGCAGGAAACCACAAACTGGTAAGCCTCTAAGAATTTCTCACAGCCTATCCCCTCTGGTCCTACCTAGAAACACAAGCAACCCTCTAGGAAGCACACATAGTTTACCCATCTGGTTCAATTGCAAGGATAACAAAGACTCTCTAAGGAAGCTCTCTCAGTCAATTCCCCATATAGTCTAAAGCGTTAAAGACTCTCTGAGGAAGATCACATGGTCAATTCCCCTTATAGTCAAAAGTGATAAAGACTCTCTAAGGAAGCTCACACAGTCAATTCACCATATAGTCAAAAGTTGTCAAAGACTCTTTTAGGAAGATCACATGGTGAATTCCCCTTATAGTATACTACACCAGGTTATCATGGCCCAGTATAAGTCAAACGGGCATAGCAATGCTATACGGCCAATGTAAAACTCAAGAACTACGTGGATAATAGTCTATAGAATATCAAGCCTATTAGAAAAAATATCCCCTCCATCCTACAGAACTAGGCATGGGAAAAACATTAAGGAATCATAACATGATAATATGACCAAACAGTTGTAAACAAAACATGCATGGGTAAACACTTCCAAAGCATAGCAATCAACTCTATTTTCATCTAATTAACCTCTATACATGCATACCCGCATAACAAGCAATTAACAGGGTTAAAATAGTAATCATGCATTACCCCGTTCAAGTGTATTGGGAAAAATTGCACATATACCTCAAAGAATTTCAACGGAAAGACACAAACCCCCTACCTCGGTGTTGGGATATCTCTATATGTGAACATAAATCCTTGAATCTCCCAAGAACATCGTAGATCTACAAAAATTTCTAAAATGTTCAATGGAGGATAACTTGAGAAAAAGGAGAAATCAGGAAATGAAGCTCTAGCAGAAGGAAGATCTTACCGAGGTGATCCCAATGCAATTGACGGTGGTCGATTCGGAGAATGGGTGCTCGATTGGGGGCTCAGGGAAAGATCGTGGCCGTATGGGAGCTCTCGGACGAACCAGACCTAGAAGAAGTTGTTTCTATCAATCAGATGCGACCTCGTTGTGTTTAATGAAAAAAAATATACAGTGTGTACTTTAGAAGTACACAATATGCACTTTCCATTTATGTACTCCTCTTTAGTCAGTATCCAAGTGACCTCCACACGGCTGTGTGTGCGGCCATTACATGGCCATCACACAATGTGTACTTTAAAAATTTCCAGAAATTCCTATTTTTCTCAAAAATGAACAGAAAAGGAAACCATACATGAAAATATGATCTGTGTTCTTACAAACTTCTCCCCATAAATAAATTCATCCCCAAATTTCCCTAGCAAGGCGGAGTAGAAGAAGAAACCTCGAACAGCTCTGGCCACTACGATCGTACATCCGCCTCCCTCTCCCATGTCTCGTCCTACACTCACCCGTGCTACCATAGCACTCGGACCAGAGGAACATACCATCCATAGAGAACCTTCATACTTCGATCAAAAATCTGGATAGGATGCTCCTCAAAAGATGCATCCACATCCAACTCAACCTCCTCGGGTTGGAAGACATGAGACGGGTCTGAGAAGTAATATCGAAGATGGGAAATGTGGAAGGTGTCGTTCAAAGCTCGGTAACTCTAAGGTAACATCAACTGATTGGAAACCGGACCAACTCTCTACAACACCTTAAACGGACAGACGTACCTCGGTGAAAGCTTACCAAGTATCCTAATCCTTATGTGCCCCAACCTCGGTGTGACATGAAGGAAAACCAGATCCCTAACCTCAAACTCCAGAGGTTGTCTTCGCTGATCAGCATAATATTTCTATCATGACTGTACAGTAATTATCCTATTTTGAAACAACTATATATGCTCTATGGTCTCCTGAACAAGATGAGGTCCTAGCATAGGTGCCTCTCCTACCTCCCACCAACATAAGGGTGATCGAAATGGCCTACCATACAAAGCCTCATAAGGTGTCATATGAATAGTTTCTTGAAAACTATTATTGTTGGAAAACTCCATAAGAGGTATGTGCTTCTCCTAGTAACATCCAAAATTCAGAATGCATGCTCGTAGCATGTCCTCAAGAACCAAAATCGCACGTTAAGACTGGCCATCTATCTAGGGATGGTAAGTTGTACTCAAAAGTATCTGTGTACCCAAAGCCTTCTGAAGCCCCTGCACGATATGAGAAGTAAAACATGCATCTCTGTATGAAACAATATAGTTTGGAATTCCATGTAAACATATAATCTCTCAGATGTACAGCCTTCCCAGCTCATCAACACTGAAGGTCTCTTTAATCCACAAGAAGTGAGCAACCTTCGTGAGTCTATCAATGACAACCCATACTGCATCATTCCCTCAAGGAAACCTCGTCAAACCTACCATGAAGCCCATTGTGACATCATTCCATTTCAACTCAAGAATGGGTAACTCATGAAAAAGCCATGTTGGTCACTGATGTTTCACATTCACCTACTGATAGGCAGAACACCTCATCACGAAACCTGTAACATCTCTCTTTATACCTGGCCACCAATACTGATGGTGTAGATTATGATACATATTTGTGACACTAGGATTAACTACCCAAACTGAGGAGTGAAAGTCTTGCATCAGCTCCTCGCGTTTTTCTTCTGACACCCATATGCACCCATGAAAAAGCATGATCTCATCCCCTCCTATGGTCCATCCAGGAATAGGGTCCTCTCCTGACATGAATTCCCATAGGACGAGGCCTTCAGAATCTGATAGTTGCCTCATTCACACTTGATCAAGTAGAGTATAGGTAACAGCTATAGAAGAAAGAAACATCTTCCCCTGTCTTTCATGAACCTCCAAATGCATCTCAGAGAACAGATCCATAAGCTACCACACACTATTGGCCTCCTCAACTGCCTGTATCTGAGTCCTCTTGCTCAGTGCATCAGCCACTGCATTTCCCTTCACATGCATATAGGCAAGCTCGAAGTCAAAAGACCGAAGGTACTCAACCCACCTGCAATGTGATAGATTCATTTCACGCTGAGTGAATATATACTTGAGGATTTTGTGGTTGGTGAAAACTATAAAATTCTCTCCCAGAAGATAATGTCTCCAATAGCGTAGAGCATGAACAACAGCATCCCACTCGAGATCGTGCATCAGATAATTTCTCTCATGTGGCCTCAACTGCTGAGACCCGTACGCAATGACTCCTTCACCCTGTATATGCATAGCTCCCAATCCAAAACCTGAAGCATCATAGTAAACAATATATCTCTCGCTCGGATCTAGCACTACTAGTATTGATGCTGAAGTAAACCTCCATTTCAACTCCTGAGATGCTGACTCACAAGAATTTGACCACATGAACTTCGCACCCTTCTTAGTCAGGTCTGTCAGTGGTGCTGATAAGTGTGAAAATTCATGTATGAAATATCTGTAGTATCCATCCTGCCCTAGAAAACTCTACAACTCAAAGATGTTCTTCGGCTACTCTCAGGAAACTAGTGTCCTCACTTTCTTTGGGTCTCCAAAAACTCTTATCTCTGAGATAACATGACCTAAGAAGTGAATGTGGTCTATCCCAAAGTGTCATTTTGAGACCTTATCATATTACTGATGCTCTCTCAATGTAATCATAATGATCTCAAGATAGGTAGCATGGCTATGTCGAGTGTGAGAGTACACTAAGATATCATACACAAAGACTACCATGAAAAAATCTAAGTATGGATGGAACACTCGGTTCATCAGTACCATGAAGACTGTAGGCACGTTCGTGAGACCGAATGGCATAACCACATACTCGTATAGACCATACCTGCTCTGAAAAGAAATAAGAGGTATATCAGATGGTCTAACATGCAACTGATGGTAACATGATCTCAAGTCAATCTTCGAGAACACCCGGGCTCCTCAAAGCTGATCAAAGAGATCATCAATCCTCGGAAAGGGATATCGGTTCTTGACCATCAACTAGTTCAACTTCCGATAATCCATAGAAGGCATGAGGGTACCGTCTACCTTATTTACAAATAGGAAAGGAGAACCCCTCAGAGAAGTGCTGGGTCAGATGAAACCCTTTGTTGCAACTCCTCAAACTTCTTCTTGAGCTCCTGTAACTCTGGTGTACCATCCTCTATGGAGGAAGGGACACCGGTGCCACCCCTAGCACAAGCTCAATCAAAAATTTGACCTCTCTCTCTGGAGGAAAACTTGAAAAGTCTTCTAGAAAGACGTCCTTGAAACGATCCACTACTAGAGTAAAGTCTAACTGTGAAGTCCCTTGGTCATCCGGATATAGACTAGCAATATGGGCTATAACTCCCCGAAACCATGATGTTTGGGTCCCACTCTACTCGCTTGGACATCACATTCACCCTTATGAATAAATGATCCTCCATATGGTGATGTGAAACTCACCCTGCGGTAATAGAAATCGATGACTGCCTGGAAAATATCTTACTAGTCCATTCTGAGAATGACGTCAAATCCTATCATCTCTAGTACATAGAGGCCTCATAAGAAGTGACACCCACCAACCTCAAAAGGGAACTCCTTGCACTGACATACACTAGTTGTTCTAGTCCCCAAAAGAGTGTCTAGAGTCAAGATATTAGTAGAAGAAATGATGCAGAGACCAAGGCTCTCTACAATAGCAACAGATATAGAGTTATGGGAAGCCCTTATATTGAAAAGAGAAGAAGATATAACTGAGGAAAATAGGATCTTACCTCGAACTGTAGAGGGTACAAGATCCTGCTCCTACTAGGTCTGCTCCACCACAAAAGTCTGACCTACATTGCAGCCCTGTGACCCTGCCTGACCACTCGGAGCTGATCCACCCTACTATCGTTGAACTCATGGAAACTAACTATATAACAACCCTGTTTTTATTACAAACTTAAATATGATTTATTACAAAAAACTTCACCTGATAAAACAAATACGATCGAGAGGTTTAGTGTATTTGGGGATTAGGATCATTACATAAAACCTTGAAACACGAAATATAACATCTTTATTGAAAACATCCATTACATGACCACTACATTCCCTCATACTTAGCATTGCATGGGATAACCTGAGGACATGCATAAGAAAAGGGTGAGCTATAAATCCTAGTAAGGGAATACACATGGAATAACATGAGGAGTAAAACACATGTTATACATTAAGCGTATCAATAGACCACAAGAGAAACATGACCATAAAGGCATGATAAAGCATGATAATCATAACATGGAAATGTGGAAACAACACTTAACATGGAATTAGCATGGGCCCAGGCTCATTGCACATGGAGCATGAGTAAACCCTCATTGCACATGAAGCACGAGTAAACCCTTGTTGCACTTGAATTAGCATGATTCAACACTCATTTCACATGATGTATCATGATACTATACATTTCCCAATCCATTGGAGTTCTATAAGGGTGCACCCTTCTTAAACATTTCAGTACATGCATAAGTGTGCCACATGGATCATAAAACATGGATTCATAAAACATAATCATTTATTCCACGATAAAGGAATGTGGAATTAATACATGAAACATTGTAATAAATAAGTAAATTTGTATAAAGGTGAATATCCTTGATAGTGAAATGGGCTTGGTATCCACTACAGAATGGCATTGGCTTAGAAAATCGGTGCGATTTTGGCAGCGTAACTGCGTGACATAAGAATTCATAAAAATGGTTGATGAGAGAGAAAGGGGTTCCTTATCATATTTACATGTAATGGAGAGTAGGGAGGTCATATAGATACATGTCCCTACAATTGTAATGAAATTTAGATTCATGATACAAAATTATTGCTTGAATGTAAATGAGGAGAGAGAAGTTCCTTTCGGAATTTTGGCATAGTAATGGGTGTACATGGGAGGCATTTAATGAGAGATAAAGGGGTATCCCATAATTAAAACATAAATAGGGCAGTATTAGGGAGGTGAGAAACCATACCCCAACTTTTATAATTGAAATTAAAAGGTAAAAACAACTTATAGAAAATTGACAAAAATGAGAAAGGAAGAAAAACCCTTACTTGGAAGTGTACTTCCAAAGGCTTGAGATAGGATTGATAGAGGCTTCTTGGGAGCTCTAGGCACCTTGGGAGGATTCTAGAGAGAGTAGGACAGATATTTGATGAACTCAAAGGGCTTTGTGGGAGGAGGAAGTGGGATATTGGGTGGGTTTATATAGGAAAGGTGAAAGAATTCTTTATTATTTAGGTTCGGGACCCCTTATATTAAATTAATCCAAACCACAAACCATCCCATGGTCTTTGCCCATGGTTTTTAATAAATTAAGAGGAAAACAATATTTTATAAGGCCAAAGTATGAACTTCATAAAATAATATAGTTTCTTATGTGGAGGTGAGTCACACTCCCATGGAAAACAATTTAAAAAGACAAGGTGTTTAATAAGTCTTGAGGGGTCTATTAATGCTTTCAAAAGTAAGTCAAACAAACCCAAAATCACATTATTTTAATGGTAAAACATATATTGTCCAAACATAAAGCTTATAGTATTTTATTACATCACTATTGGGTCATTATGATGTCATAAAACACATTATATATTTAAACGGTATTTAATTTTTACCCAAACATTTGACTGTCTCAGAAAATTATGAAAAAATCACCGTTGGATAATTTTGACATCCTGATTCCAGAAATAACATTTATTTTATCTAAATAAATTTATAAATATGTTATTTTTAATTTTTAAAATAAAAACTGACATTTATCGAAAATTCACGGGTTTTGACAAAAATGGCTTTGAAACCTTAATAAAAATTATTATTGCATTTATAAAATTATTAGATCATTTATATTTAATAAAAAAATAATTTAATAATAATAATATTTTATTAAAATATTATTTAATTCAAAAATCCCTTAATTTTAAAAAATAAAATGCTTAATTAAATAATAACTAAAAACGCAATTTTTACTTTAAAACTCTTTACAATGTATCAAAAAAGACAAGGAGTTATATTAATTATTATATACAAAAATAATATACATGAACATAGTACTAGCGATTTGTTACATAACCCCTTAAAACAGTCGCATAAGACTTAAGGGTAAGGTGTGTTATGGTGACAGACTCTTATGGTGGCTCAGGTAACATCGCTCATGTGGTAATCGGTATCAACTTACACTTTTCCCATAAACAGTCCCGTTCGAACTTGACATGATGAAGCTCAGCTTGGGCTTGGTCAAGATCGAAGCCCAAAGATGCCACCTATTTTCTGAGCTCCGACAAATGGGCTTCTTATGGGGCAATTCTACTGGACGAGGCCATCACTTCCTTTGTCTGAGTAAATTGTATTTGTTAAAGCCCTATATTTATACTAATCATGTGATTACTATTCAACAGCTATATTAGAAACGGTCAAAATTCTTAACATAAAACCAAAGAAGTTGAAATTTAATATAAACATAAAGAGACACTTAATTAGATCAAGAAGGATTTCCATTAATGAAACTTTGGGTAGTTACAATATTCATCCCTTAAGAAATTTCGCCCTCGAAATTTTCCTTTTCCCACACTAAAACAGGTGTGGGTAACTCAAGTTCATCATTTTCTCCAATTCCCAAGTCGCTTCTTCAAACTTGTGGTTTCTCCACAACACCTTAACGAGGGGAATTGTCTTATTTCGTAAAACTTTTTCTCTACGATCTAAGATCTTCACTGCTTGCTCCTCATAAGAAAGATCATCTTCCAATTGTACCACCTCATAAGAGAGTACATGTGAAGGGTCTGGTATGTACTTCCTTAAGAGGGATACAAGAAAGAAATCATGTACTTTGGCCTTGGTAGGTGGAAGTGCTAGTCGATAGACCACAGCCCCAACATGATCAAGAATCTCGAAGGGGCCAATGTACCTTGGACTTATGTTCCCTTTCTTTCCAGACCTCATGACCTTCTTCCACAGAGATATGCATAGAAACACCATGTCTCCAACTTTAAACTCAAGGTCTCATCGACGATTATATGCATAAATCTTCTTTCGACTCTGAGCTTCCTTGATATACTGATGAATGGTTTTCACCTTGTCCACCATTTCCTCGACTATTTCTGGTCCAAGCAGCTTACGTTCACCGACCTCATCCCAACATGCCAGTGTTCTGCACCTTTTCCCATATAGGGCTTCATATGGTGCCATTTGGATGCTTGAGTGGAAACTATTATTATAAGAGAACTCAACCAGAGGAAGATGTTGATCCCATCCTCCTTTAAAGTCCATTGAGGACGCTCTCAACATGTACTCAAGTGTTTGGATAGTCTGCTCGGATTGGCCATCAGTTTGAAGATGATAAGCTGTACTAAAGTTCAGTTCAGTATTCAGAGCATGTTGCAGACTCTTCCAAAACATATAGGTGAATCTTGGATCTCGGCCAGACACAATAGATAGTGGTACTCCATGAAACCTTACCACTTCCCTGATATATATCCATTCCAGTTGATCCAAAGAGAAATTCTCCTGAATAGCAATGAAATGTGCAGTCTTTGTAAAATGATCCACAACAACCCGGATTGCATTGTTGTCATTGGATGCCCTTGGAAGTACGGTGACAAAGTCCATGGTGATGTTATCCCTTTTCTATTCTGGTATGGGAAATGGTTGCATCATCTGCTTAGACTTCTACCTCTCTACCTTCACTTGCTGACACACAAGGCACTTTGATGTATATTCTGCGATCTCCTTCTTCATATTATACCACCAAAAGTTTTCTCAGAGATCTCGATACAACTTTGTGCTCCCTAGGTGAATAGAGAAATTTGAACTATGTGCATCATCCAAAAGTTCCTTCTTCAGCTCTGGAATCGATGGAACACATAGTCTTTTCCCAAATCGCACAATTCCTTCTTTATTAACATTAAACACCAAGGATTTCCCTTTTTCGATAGCTTCTACTTTTTCCTGAATTCCCACATCATCCTTTTGAGAATCCTTTAACCTTTCAAAAAGAAAAGGTTGATAAATCATTTTTGAAAGGATTGATGATGTTCCCTTCCTTATGATTCCCGTTTCCATATTCATCAAGTCTAAGAAGATTGGATCCTTCTCAATTCTCATCATTGACATAATTGTTGGGTCCTTTCTACTTAGGGCATCTTCCACCTTGTTCTCTCTCCCAGGGTGGTAATGTATTGAACAGTCATAATCCTTGATGAGCTCTATCCGCCTTCTCTAGCACATATTAAGCTCTTTCTGTGTGAAGATATATTTATGACTCTTGTGGTCAGTATATATCTCACATTTCTCCCCATAGAGATAATGCTACTAGATTTTAAAGGCAAAGAGAACTGCTGCGAACTCCAGATCATGCATTGGATAGTTTCGCTCATGGATTTTCATCTGCCTTGAGGCATAGGATATCACTTTATCATTCTACATCAGCACACAGCCTAAGCCCTTCATTTAAGCATCACTGAATACCACAAAAAGGTCCCCACTTGTGGGTAAAGTGAGAACTGGTGCAGTGATAAGCCTCCTTTTCAACTCCTTGAAGCTTTCTTCGCATTCATCACTCCAAGATAATTTTCCTCCCTGTCGAGTTAGCTTGGTAAGAGGGTTGGACAATCATGAGAAATTTCTCACAAATCATCGATAATATCCAGCTACCCCCAAGAAGCTACAGATATCTGTTACCGATGTTGGCCTCGTCCATCCCTCAATTGTATCTGTTTTGGAGGGATCCACTGATATCTCATTTCTTGTGATGATATGGCCCAAGAATGAGACCTCATTCAACCAGAACTCACACTTTCTATACTTTGCATAGATCTTATCATTGCACTAAGTCTCTAGTATAGTTCTTAAATGCTCCTCATGATCCTCCATGGTTTTGGAGTATATTAGAATATCATCTATAATGACTACCACAAATTTGTCGAGATAATCGCTAAAGACTCTATTCATTATGTCCATGAAGATTTCTGGAGCATTGGTGAGTCCTAAAGGCATTACTATGAATTTATAGTGCCCGGATCGTGTGCGAAAATTAGTCTTGGGGATATCTTCCTTCTTCACCCTTACTTGATAGTATCCCAATTGCAAATCTACCTTTGAGAAGTATTGTGCTCCATGCAGCTGATCGAACAAGTCATCAATTCATGGGAGAGGATACTTGTTCTTTATCCTGATTTTGTTAAGTTCACGATAATCGATGAAATGCTACATTGACCCATCCTTCTTCTGGACGAAGAGGACTGGGGCCCCCCATGGTGAAGCACTTGGGCATATAAACCCTTTATCCAGATTCTCTTGTAGTTGTTTCTTCAGCTCTTCAAGCTCAACGACAGCCATTCTATATGGAGTCTTGGATATTGGTATCACCCCAAGTATAAGTTCAATTGAGAATTCAACATCTCTTCTAGGAGGAAGACCAGGAAATTCCTCGGGAAACACTTCAGCGAATTCCCTCACAATAGGCATTTCTTCAAGGATGGTTTCTTCCTTGGACTCAATCATCTGAGCCAGATACGCATTCTCATAGGGTAGTAATATCCATGCTTGAGATGATGGAGCTAAAGGAGATTCATCTTCCTCCTTACACTTGTATTGAATCGGGGGTCGATTCTCCATATGGAGTGTGATTTCCCTTTCCTGACAATTTATGTTGGCTCAATATAAGGAAAGCCAATCCATTCCAAAAATTGCATCAAATTCCACCAGAGGGAGTATGATGAGGTTCGCCAGGAAATTCAATCCACAGATTATAACCGGGGAGGACTTATACTCATGGGATGCAATGATTTCCCCATTTTCCGTACTCACCGACATCGTCACTTCCATGATTTGTGGTGGTCCTGGGATTGTTCTACTAAACTTTCGAGATATAAAAGAATGTGTAGATCCTGAATCAAAAATTACATTCGATATTCTTGAATGAATAACTAGAGTAACTGTCACCACTTCGTTGTCGGGGTTCAGTTCGGCAGAAGTGATAGAAAAATCTCTTCCTTGCTGCCTTCGAGGTTGTTGGTTGCCTCTGAAAACCCTTGGATTAGGGAAATGATTTGAAAAATGCCTAGGTTCTTTGCATTTTTAGCATTGAAAAATGCGTTGTGGTTCGAACGTAGCATTCCTCTCCTCTGTCACAGCTGCGGGTCTTTCTTTCCAACAGTTAACAGTTAGGTTCCCTTCCCGTCCACACCTTAAGCATTTCATCGTCCCCTTAAGGCAATTTCCAGGGTGCTTCTTATCTCACTTTTGGAAAGTATGGTGATGGATCTTCTTAACATCGTCGGATTTATCCATCGGACCTCAAACATTGAAGTCCACCTTACACTTCTTGTCCCCATGATACCCTGTGATTCCCCAATCTCCATTTCAACCTTTAGGGCACATCGTACAATTTCCTCATAACTTTCGAAGTCACAGATCGCTAATTCTTTCCGCAGGCTAGGCTTCATCCCACCAAAGAAGCGGTCAACCTTGTATTCTAGGTTAACGACAAAGACGGAATCATATCATGCAAGCCTTGTGAAGTTTTTCTTGTATGCTCCAATAGATTCTTCATCTCTTTTCATGAGGGAAAGGAAGTCCCTTTCCATCTTAAGCCAGAGGGTGCACGAAAAATATTTATCGAAAAACATCTTCCAGAAATCCTTCTAGTCCAACACCTCGATCTCCTCCTCAGGCTTCGTATTTTTGATCAATGTCCACCATTGATCAGCTTCAAACACTATACGATAAGCCGCCAGGAGAACCTTCTCTTGTTCAGAACATTGAAGGATGGAGAAGATATTTTCAGTGGAGTTGATCCATTGTTCAGCAATGGTGGGATCGGATGATCCACTAAAAGTAGGAGGCCTTTGTCTCATGAATCTCTCGATAGCGACTTGTTCTTTCTTAGCGGGGTTGAACGTTCCTCTTGAACCGTGTTTCTATTCAAAACGTGAGTTAGCTGAAAGATAAGCAGGACAAAGTTTTCGATTCCCACTCCCATTAGATTGGGCATCTCATTAGTATAGTCCTCACACTGATCTTCACAACGGTTGTTAGCCCGAGTCCCCCTATTACCCGCCATTGGCTGGAATAAAATGAAAGTTATGGGTAACACATTTAAGTTAATCCAAAGATAAAAGTTGATGACTTATAAATAAACTTTTATTCCCTTAACTCATGAGTCTATAGGCTTCAATCTAGGATTTTCATCATCTACATTCTAACATATATTCTTATGGGCATTTTTTTAATTCCCTTAATAAGGGTTCTTACTAAGCTTGTGAATTTATCAAAAAATATCCCGCGGGAGTGTCGTAACCAAGAGTGCAGCAAGTCCCATTGTTGTGCACCATTTCCCGTTTGAGTCTAGCTCAAAGCGGTGTTTTTGGGTTTTACCCCTAAGATACATCTGTGCCAGATCCTCCTCTACCTGCTCGTATCCAGACATAGATGCATTTGTTTGAAAAACCACTTACTCAGTACTTAACAAAACTTAGGGATGTTTTTATTATACTTATTCTTGTATCTAAGGCTTTATTTGGGTTTCCTAATCCCAAAAATAACTAAACCTATCCTCTGATACCAACTATGACAACCCTTCTTTTATTACAAACTTAAACATGATTGATTACATAAAACTTCACGTGATAAAACAAAGAAGATCGAGAGGTTTAGTGTCTTTGGGGTTAGGATAATTACATAAAAACATGAAACATGAAATAAAAAATCTTTATTGAAAACTTCCTTTACATGACCACTACATTCCCTCGTACTTAGAATTGCATGGGATAACCTGAGGACATGCATAAGAAAAGGGTGAGCTATAAAGCCCAGTAAGGGAATACACATGGAATAACATGTGGAGTACAACACATGTTAGACATTAGGCATATCAATAGAGCACAAGAGAAACATGAACATAAAGTCATGGTAAAGCATGATAATCATAACATGGAAAATGTGGTAACAACACTTATCATGGAATTAGCATGAGCCAAGGCTCATTGCACATGGAGCCTGAGTAAACCCTCATTGCACATGAAGCATGAGTAAACCCTCGTTGCACTTGAATTAGCATGAGTCAACACTCATTCCACATGACGTATCATGATACTATACATTTCCCAATTCATTGGAGTGCTATAAGGGCGCACCCTTCTTAAACATTTCATTTCATGCATAAGTGTGCCATATGGATCATAAAACACGGATTCATAAAACATAATAATTTATTCCATGATAAAGGAATGTGGAATTAGTACATGAAACTTTGTAATCAATAAGTAAATGTGAAAAAAGTTGAATACCCTTGAGGGAGAAATGGGCATGGTATCCACTACACAATGGCATTGGCTTAGAAAATCGGTACGATTTCGGCAGCGTAACGGCGTGACATAAGAATTCATAAAAATGGTTGATGAGAGAGAAAGGGGTTCCTCATCATATTTACATGTAATGGAAAGTAAGGAGGTCATATAGATACATTTCCCAACAATTATAATTAAATTTTAACTCATGATACAAAATTATTTCTTGAATGTAAATGAGGAGAGAGAAGTTCCCTTCGGAATTTCGGCATAGTAGCGGGTGTACATGGGAGGCATTTAATGAGAGATAAAGGGGTCTCCCATAATTCAAACATAAATAGGGAACTATTAGGGAGGTGAGAAACCATACCCCAACTTTCATAATTAAAATTAAAAGGGAAAAAAACCTAAAGAAAATTGACAAAAATGAGAAAGGAAGAAAAACCCTTACTTGGAAGTGTGCCTCCAAAGGCTTGAGAGAGGCTTGAGAGAGGCTTCTTGGGAGCTTGGGGAACCTTGGGAGGATTATAGAGAGATTAGGGAAGAGTTTGGACGAACTCCAAGGTCTTTTAGTGAGGATGAAGTGGGATCATGGGTGGTTTTATATAGGAAAGGTGATGGAATTCTTTATTATTTAGGTTTGGGACCCCTTATATTAAATTAATCCAAACCACAAACCATCCCATGGTTTTTCCCATGGTTTTTGGAAAAGGGAAGTGTAAAAAAATATTTTATAAGGCCAAAGTCCTAACTTATTAAAATAATAGGGTTTCTTATGTAGAGGTGAGTCACACTATCATGGAAAATAATTTAAAAATACAAGGTGTTTAATAAGTCTTGAGGGGTCCATTAATGCTTTGAAAAGTAAGTCAAACAAAACCAAAATCACATTATTTTAATGGTAAAACATTTATTGGCCGAAAATAAAGCTTATAGTATTTTATTACATCACTATTGGGTCATTATTATGTCCTAAAACACATTATATATTTAAACGGTATTTAATTTTTACCCAAAAATTTGACTGTCTCAGAAAATTATGAAAAATTCACCTTTGGATAATTTCAACATCTTTATTCCAGAAATAACATTTATTTTAACTAAATATTTTTCTAAATATGTTAATTTTCACTTTTAAAATAAAAACCGACATTTATCGAAAATTCACTGGTTTTGACAGAAATGGATTTCAACCCTTAATAAAAATTATAACTGCATCAATAAAATTATAAGATCATTTATATTTAATAAAAATCAATTTAATAATAATAATATTTTATTAAAATATTATTTAATTAAAAAATCCCTTAATTTTAAAAAATAGAATTCTTAATTAAATAATAACTAAAAACACTATTTGTACTTTAATACTATTTACAATGTATCAAAAAAGACAAGGAGTTATATTAATTATTATATACAAAAATAATATACATGAACATAGTACTAGTGATTTGTTACATAACCCCTTAAAACAGCCACATAAGACCTAAGGGTAAGGTGTGTGATGGTGACAGACTCTTGGGGTGTCTCGGATAACATCGCTCGAGTGGTAATCTCTATCAACTTCCACTTTTCTGGAGATGCTCCTCTTCGAGATTGACATGATGAAGATAAGCTTGGGCTTGGTCAAGAGCGAATCCCAAGGATTCCACCTCTTTTCCAAGCTTCAAGAAATGGGCTTCGTATGGGGAAATTCTAGTGGACGAGGCCATCACTTCTTTTGTCTGAGTAAATTGGATTTGTTAAATTCCTATATTTGTACTAATCATGTGATCATTGTTCAACGTCTATATTAGAAATGGTCAAAATTCTTAACATAAAAGAAAATAAGTTGATATTTTATATAAACATAAAGAGACATTTAATTAGATCAAGAGGGATTTCCATTAATGAAACCATGGGTCATTACAAACTACCACGACCACGACCTCCACCTCGGCTCGGATGGCTGGAAGAACTAAAGTTCCATGGATGAAGAGTAACTAGTGGTGTTTCACTTGAATGTGGAGCCATAGAAGAACCCCTGTCACCAGCTGCTGGTGAGATGATCTGATAGAATTGCTGAAGATGACCCATCTTGCTGCAATATCAACACTCCATTGGGTCCATCAGGTAATGTGGCCTTGTATTTCCACTTTTCCTGCACTGGTAGCACACCACCTGGATACCAGAAGATGCATCCCTCCTACTCTGATCTCTTCATAAAGTCTCCCTATGACACTTCCTGCTATCAACTGGCAAAACACTAACCCTGGATATTGAACCACCCTGGCTCAAAGCTTCAGAATCCATCAGATTGCGCTCAATGATCAAAGCGTGGTTGACTATAGAGGATATCAAAGTCAACCTAAAGAAGTTAAACTAAGCTTGAATATCCTGCCTGAGACCATCCTCAGACTTCCTTGCAAGGAACAACTCATCTCTCCCTAAAAAGGGTGTAAATCACTACAGCTCGGTGAAGTGAGAGGAATACTTCATAACAGAAAGGGTACCCTGCTCCAGACTCATGAACTCTCGGGCTTGATCTACCCTCAAGGTCTTTGGATTGAAGTAGTCATAGAAGCTGCACTGAAACTCATCCCAAGCCATATTCCACTGGCGTACCTCCTGTGAGATCACATCCCACCACCTCTTGGCAGAGTCTAGAAGCATGTACATAGCGAGTTTCACCCTCCTCTCTAGAGGCGTCTCTAGATGCTCTAAGATCATCAACGTAGCTTCTATCCATGACTCTGCAGCATAGGGTCCTCCATCCCCTGAGAATGTGAGAGGATGCTGCTGCTGAAAGACCCGCATCAATTCTACCATCGATGGGGTAGGAGTTGGTGCTCCCTGGAAGGTATGCATCATCCTTATAAATCCCTCAATGAACTATGCATCGGCACCTGGGTCAGGTATAACTGTTGGTTCCAAGACTAGCACAACTGGAAGATCTGTTGGAAGTCCTTGATCAGCCATGTCTAGTGTCTGATCACCTCCCAGTAACTGGCATACAACAAGAGGATGCCTCGGTGGCATGAATCTGCAAGGTCCAGTGCACACCTTAGATCAATATTGATAGGGACTGAATCCTAGAATTATATGAATGGAACAAGAGAAAGAAATCATTCAAGTTTTACAAAACATGGATACACGGCGTGTATAATGCCTACACGACATGTTCCCTTAATCCTTTCACATGGTTGTGTACTTCTGTCAACCCCGGTCGTGTAACACCCCATACGCACGGCGTATTGTCCTAACACATGGTGTGTACTTGACTTCTCTTCCCCTGCCCGAGTCCTTCTACATGAATAAGCTACACAGTTCTCCTAGAATGAGACTACACGATGTCTTCTCTCAAGACACAACATGTACTAGATGAGCTTCACCGACCCATGTTGTTAGTGACATGTCTGGATACATGGCTCACACTACACGGTGTGTTCCAAATAGAAATTGCATGTATTAGAAGACACTCAACTGACCAGTGTTGTTAGTGACATAGCCAATTACATGGTTCTACAACGCAGAGTGTACATCTAGTACATGGCGTGTTTTACCAAACCTCCAACCTCATTTCCTTGCTCACACAGTCTGAGACACGTTTAGAGGCTACACGATGTGTACATGCGGTACCCAACATGTACTTAAGAAAAACAGTTTTTCCCAAATAGAAGAACACATGGTGTGTATTCAAAACTACATGGGGTGTATTCTGGGTTTTTCCAGACAATAAGCCTCAGAAACTACTCTAGAGCCCAGAAAAACACTGAAACAATCATTTAAGTGCCAAATTCTGATCAGTGAGGGCTCATACTCCCCGCAAATCAAATCTTGGCATCTTATACATGTCATATATTAGAAATACAAGGAAATGATCCACCAAATTTTTGTCCATGAGGTCCCATCACACCACAGGAACCAAAGTTTGGCATTGATTCAAATAAATCCTTACACAAAGCAATACCCTATTAAAAGTAGGTATTCTATCGAGTCATATATCACAACAGCATGCATATCTAGGACAACATCTATCACAACAACTTACAATCGCTAATGCACCATAAATGGCATGGAAAGAATGCATGACATGTGATTTGTAGCAAGTGCCTATATAATGCATGAGATGGAATACCCTCATCTCATCGGGTTGCAATAAAAATAGAAACTCAATATCATCAACAATAACAGAAAAAAACATGTGAATCACCCAATGGTGAAATAAAATCAACTAAAAATTTTCAAAACCATAAAAAATTAAGTAACGAGGTAGATTGGATTTTCCCTGTACACGAGTTAGCTACTCCCGAGAAAAGCTTATTACCAAGTACCTATTCCATCTTATCCCTGACTATAGGCTCTAAATAGTAATTCAAGAGAAAATAATTCCTCTAATACCACATTTTAATGACACGGTTCCAGAAGCATCCCAGAGGCGCTCCATACCCAGTTGGTCACATGGCCTCAAGCACATTTCTCCGAACTTCAGAGGATGCCGACTAGCAATGAGGGCCTTGGGTGTGATAGTGGAGAAACTATGAACTCCTTGGTAGAGTATCACAACAGAAGAAAAATAGAAATACAATAGTGGAAGTAGTAATAATCCATACAAAAAGGAAATAGTGGAAGACTACAATCAATAAACTGGAGCACACATATGTATATGAATGATGCATGATACATATGTCTAGGAAAGTATCCAAACAAAACACAATTCTAGAATACAAACAGTACTAAAAAAAGTACAAATGAAAGATGGAGGACAGATCCTCAGCATCGCAAGCATCAACTTGTTCCCATGCTCTCCTACTCCGCCACACTCAAGTACCTAAAGTAGAAGGGAACATTACCTTATCTATACCTACAACAATATAATCTATTTGGGCCCAAAAACATGTCCCAAATAGGGTTTGAGACTAAATCCTAGTAGTCAACCACCACAAGATTTGTGCCTAACGGTCAGTGAATATATGGAAGGTAATAAATAACAAGAATCAGAAAACAAGGAAGTAATCAGCAATAAACAATACATATCTTCAAAGCATTCAGTTTCATATATCAATTAAATAGTTAATCAAGAAGGAAAACCCAAACAGGTAACCCTTTGGGAAGTACTCACAACCTATCCCCATTGGTCCTACCTAGGAACACAAGCAACCCTCTGGGAATCACACACATTCTACCCCTCTAGTTCTATTGCAAGGATAACAAATACTCTCTAAGGAATCTCCCTTAGTCAATTCCCCTTATTGTCTAAATCGTTAAAGACTCTCTAAGAAAGATCACACGGTCAATTCCCCTTATAGTAAAAAGTGATAAAGACTCTCTGAGGAAGCTCACATAGTCAATTCTTTATATAGTCCAAAGTTTTCAAAGACTCTATGAGGAAACTCACACAGTCAATTCCCTTTATAGTCTACTACACTAGGATCTCATGGTCCTGTGTAAGTAAAATGGGAATAGCAATGCAATACGGCCAAAGTAAACATCAAAAACTACTTGGATAATAGTCTATATCATATCAAGAATGTCAGATAAAATATCCACTATGTCCTACAGTACTAGGCATGGGAAAAACATCAAGGAAGCCTAACAGGCCAATAGGACCAAACAGTCGTAAAAAGAACATGCATGGGAAAACACTTCCAGATCATAGCAATCAACCCTATCTGTATCCAATTAACCACTACTCACGCATACCAGCATAACAAGAAATTAATATGGTTAAAATGGTAGTCAATCAATACATAGTTTAAGGGTTGTGGGAGAAAAGTGCACATATAACTCAATGAATTTCAGCAAAAAGGCACAAATCAACTACCTCGATGTCGGGAGATCACTATACGTGAACCTCAAGCCTTGAATCTCCCAAGAACACCATAGATCTACAAAAATGTCTAAAATGTTCAATGGATGATAAATTGAGAAAAATGAGAAATCATGAAATAAATCTCTAGGAGAAGGAAGATCTTACCAAGGTGATCCCAATGTAATTGATGGCAATCGATTCAGAGAACAGGTGCTCGATTGAGGGATCCGGGAAAGATTGTGGCCGTATAGGAGCTCTCGGATGAACTAGACCTGGAAGAAGCCCTTTCTGTCCGTCAGACGTGACCCCAATGCATTTAATGAAAGAAATACGTGGTGTGTAATTTAGAAGTATACGGTGTGTACTTTCCATTTCTATACTCTGATTTAGGTGGTCTCCAAGTCACCTCCACACGGTCGTGTGTGCATCCATTACACGGCCAACACACAGCTTCATGCAGCAACCAAGTACACGGTGTGTACTCATAATGTATATGTCGTGTACTTTAAAAATATCCAGAAATTTCACTTTTTCTCAAAAACAACTAGAAAAGGAAAAATTACCTAAAAGGAATATTCGTGTTCTTACAATCACAATAAAAAACAATCGATAGGGGTACTTCATAAAGTATTACAACTTCACTAATATATAGTCTTTCTAGACGTATAAGTTTTAAATATTCTCTTATAGTATGAAAATGTGCTAAGTTGGTAAGATGATCAACAATAACCAATATTGCCTCATTCTTTCAAGGAGACTTTGGTAGCCCCATGACAATTTCCATCATAATATCATCCTATTTCCACTCAGGTATGGGAAGTGGTTGCATGACTCCTCTAGGATGTTGTCTTCCCACTTTCACTTATTGAAAAACTATACATCTTCACATATAATCAACAATCTATCTCTTCATGTTGTCTTACCAAAAATATTCCTTCAAGTCTCTATACATCTTATTACTAACAGGGTGTATAGAGAAATTGGAGCTATGAGCATCATCTAACAATTCCTTTTTCAGATCAGCTATATCGATAACACAAAGTCTCTTCCAAAATGTTAAAATACCATCTTCACATACGATGTCACTCAATCTCCCATCATTCATAGCTTTAATCTTTTTTTGAAACTCCTCATCATCAGTCTGAGAACTCTTTATCCTTTCTAGAAAAGATGGTTTGGCAACCATTTGAAAAAGTATTGATGTTTCACCTTCCATGGTTATTCCCATATCTATCTTTACTATATCCATGAAAATATGATCCCTTTCAACTCTCATCTTGTTCAAAACGCCATGATTTTTTCTGCTCAAAGCATCTTCCACCTTATTTTCCTTCCCTGGTTGGTAGTGTATAGTGCAATCATAATCCTTGACTAGTTCAAGCCATCGTCTTTGCCTCATGTTGAGTTATTTCTATGAGGAAATATACTTTAAACTCTTGTAATTTGTATATATCTCACATTTTTTACCATAGAGATAGTGTCTCTATATTTTTGGAGAAAAGATTATAGCTGCTAACTCAATATCATGAGTGGGATAGTTTTTCTCATGATGTTTTATATATCAGGATGCATATGAAATAACTCTATCATTCACTATAAGGACACAACCAAGTCCTTTCTTTGGAGTACAACTATAAATAACAAGACCATCATTCCCCAACAATAGAGTCATGATAAGATCATTGACTAATACTCTCTTCAATTCTTCAAAACATTATTCACATTCTTTTTTCTAAAAAAATTTAACCCCATTACGTTTGACCTTGGTTAATGGGTTTTCTAATCAGGAAATATTCTAGACGAAACACCGATAATAACCTGCTGAACAAGTAAAACTGGGTACCTCAGTCATACTCATCAGTATGGGCCATTCTTGGATTGCCTTGGTCTTAGAAGGATCAACAGAGATTTCATCCTTATATACAATATGGACAAGAACAAAATATCATGAAGCTAGAATTTATTCTTGGTAAACATCCCATATAATTCATTTCTTCTGATGGTTTTCAGAATAGTAAGCAAGTGATTTTCATGATCTCCGTAGCTTTTTGAGTATACCAAGATATCATCAATAAATACCACTACTAATTCATCATAATATTACTTGAAAACTCTATTCATTAGATCCATGAGAACTTATGGTGCATTAGTTAGTCCAAAAGGCATTACTATAAACCTATAATGCCCGTACCTGGTTAAAAATACGGTTTTTGGAATGTCTTCCTTCTTCACACACAACTGATGGCATCCAGATCGAAGGCCAATCTTTGAAAAATATTGAGCTCCATTATGTTGATCAAATAAGTCATCAATGTGAGGTAAGGGATACTTGTTCTTTGTTATTATAGCATTTATTTACCTATAGCCAATGCACAACCTCATAGATCCATCTTTCTACTTAACAAAAAGAATAGGGTCTCCCCATGAAGATATGCTAGGGAGAATAAATCCCTTATTTCTCAATTCCTCTAGTTATTTATTTAGTTCCACTAATTCAACAGTGCCCTTTCTATAAGGGGTCTTCAATATGGGCCTTGAACCAGGAATTAAATTAATAGAAAACACAATTTCTCTTTCTGAAGAATGTCCAAGTAAATCCTATATAAACACATCAACATATTTTTGTACAATAGTTTCATCCTCTATTCGAACATTATTGTCCTCACCCATAGTTATTTCATTCTCTTCATCCCCAATAATTTAATTTAGTATAGCTACTGGGGGTGGATCTAGATAAGAATCAGGTAGTGACATTTCTGCTCTAAAGATATGGTACTATTTATCATCATCAAAAACTGTAACCTTCTTCTTCTTAAAAAAAATTCTATCAAGGACTGAAGTCTAGTCCATTATGAGGATTATATCAAATTCAATCATGGGTATGATGATGAGATCAGCAGATAAAGAACATTTATATTCCCTAATGGTAACTGATTCACAAAACTTTATGGCAATGATACTTCCCTTAAAAGATTCATCTGACAACTCCCTTGTTAAATAAAATTGTAAATATCTAATTTTATTAGAAAATTGGGATGATATGAAACAATTTGATGATCCAAAATCAAATAAATCAATGGATAAACTTGAGAAAACCATTAAATTTCCTTCTACCATGTCTTTTAGAGCTTCAACCTCAACAGTAGTGATCACATAATCTTGGCCTTGCTCCCTTGGACTTTTTGAGGTAAGTTTCCTTGGAGCTTAGTACATTAATTTTCATAATGCATCATTTCTCTACAATTGTAGAATTCAGCATTGATATCCTCTTTCTTTCCCTTGTAATCATGAGCTTTGTGACCTTTTTCACCACACTTTTAACAGACACCCATTCCCTTCAAGAAAGTATTGGGGTGTTTCTTCACACATTTACCATAGGATGGATATTCAACTTTTCCATTCTTCCCCTTATTTCCATTTCTATAGTGTTAAAAATATCTATTCTTCTCTTGATTTTCTTTATAGTCATAAGAATTAGATAATTCTTTTTATGTCTTGATAGCACATGAGACTATATCTTCGTACAATGAGAAGGATTGTGAGACTAATGCTTGACCGAGAAATGGTTTTAATCCATCAAAAAATCTATCAATATTACTCATTTGGTTATGTATATAACATATTTCATTCCTTTATAACCTTGTAATGTTAGCCTCATACTTTGCGACATTCTCATCCTCGTTTTTACTCTGACTCAGAAATTGTATTTTCATTTCCGCTCGATGGTCATGTGGAAAGTATTTTTCTAAGAAAATCTCTTTAAACTCCCACAATTCCATTTTTGATACTTCTTAATCTTCCTTTTTGTTTTTAATTAATGACCTCCATTGATCTACATCTCCTGTGAGGTGATAAACTTCCATGAAAACTTTTTCCCTTTCGTTAATCCCAAGAGCATGAAATATTTTATATAAGGAACTTATCCATTGCAAAGCTACAAATGGATTTTTAGTCCCACTGAATTTTGGTGGTTGTTGAATCATGAAGCATTTTGACATTGATCCTCTTCATTGTGGATTAGGGTGCTCCATACTGGTAAGGTTATTTTTCATAACCTGAGTGAGTTGTCCCAGTATGGTGATAAGCTGATCAGCACCAGGTGCGTCACCATCTCCACTATATTTATATGGAGTTGGTGGAAAATCCCTACATGGATTATGTGCATTGATACAGTTTCCATTCCTTCCACTAATATCCATTTCTAAAAAACGGCATACACTAGATTAGTTTATGAATCACAATACATAATTCCAAACTTGTAAAACACTTAACATAAATTGAAAAGTTTACAGATATAATCAATAATCATAAAAATGTTTTCTTTGAGAAGTTATATACTCATAAATCCTTCATAATGGTTTGTAAAAAAATGTGAATTATTATAAGCATATCCCCTAGGAGTGTCATAACCAATAGTGCAGAAAGACCCATTTTCATGTACCATGATACCACTGGTCAAGCCTGGAACTCCTTATCAGAGTTTTCACTCTAAAGTACATTTGTTCCAGAGCCACCTCTACCTACTCGTATCCAGACAGGGATGTATTGCTTGGAAAACTCACAAAATCTCAACATTACCAAAATTCTAGGAAGTTCTTATATACAAATCCTCAAATTCTATCTTAGGGTAATGTTCTCTAATCAAAGTTTTTCTAAATCTATGTTCCAAGGTTTGTACTAAACTTCCTATGATACCAACTATAATGCCCCGACCCCAATTACCCAGAGTCAGTGCATTATTAAATAACATTGTCATGATACAAGGAATCATATCCCAAAATATCGATCAATTTAGTAGCCTTGGAAGTAATAGATACATTCATAAGTTTTAAATTACATTATAAAATGAAAAACAACAGAAACAATGTCTGCATTGACCAAATTCATATCCCTTAGACTATCCTTGCATGCTATTCATAACATACATCTTCCTATACTGGAAAAAATAAAACATAAAAATAAATGAGCTCAGATGCTCTCTAAGGATAACAATATTGGAAAAACTTTCATAAATAAGAATAAACATTTGAGGTAATGTATAAGACTAAAATAGAATCTTTTTAAACATAAAATTCAACATAATATAGAAAAGATAAATCAAATAATGCCATTTACTTATTCACATGGATATTGTACTAGTCGAATAATCACATGTAATATCAATAGCCAATTTTATAATGATGGAATGCATAATGCCTGACATCATAACCACATAGTCAAGGCCTCGTGCCAAGACTAAAAATAAGATTTTGTCAAGGAACTATTCCAAGACACTATTTTGTCTTGCGAGACCTACTGATTCATCAAGGAGATATATTGGGCTCCACCCGTCACTTACTAAGTCCAATGCATTCCTCATATGAAATGGTTGAAACATAACATAAACATTCGTATTAAAACTAGCATATGAAATGTAAATAATTATTCCATAGATGGTGAATGGTATAAAAATATCATATCCATAGTCAAACATATCACAAAACCTTCAATACAATATGGAATGTTGTATCATAATATATCAACTTCAAACAAGTGTAAAATCCATCAAAAGATGTTGACATAGATGAAATCCAAACTATTTGAGAGAAATAACTATTTCTATTTTGAAATAATTTAAAATTCACATAATTATAAAAGAAAACATTTATTTTTAACATATTATTATAATATTATAATTAAATCATTGATGGTGTTTTAATGGCAGAAAATAGTTGCACTCACCTATAAGTTAAAAAACATTCTTTCCTTAATTTTGTCGAAAAGGTCGTAAAGGAACCTGTTTGGAAAATGACGGAAACATTCCTTTATAAAAATTTTATAAAAAGTAAAACAAGGGTATAAATGACTTTAACCCATATCCTAGGAAATAGTAAAAAAAATTGAAATATATTTTTAAGAAATACGGATGTGGATGATAAGGAGGTCCTTATAGAAACTCATGTATAAACAATCTCAGATAATGAAAAGATCGTATAATTAACCCTTAGCTTATAATTTTCTGTGGCCTAGGGTATGTTAAAATTATGTATAATATTTAAGTCATTGGTATTAAATTATTCAAGAACCACATACATAAATATGATATCATATATGATCTTCTAATATTTCATTGTGAATAATATTTTAGTAGTATCATTGTTTCAGGTGTTAACTGGTTCCTATTCCTTTATATGCTTGGATATGTATGCCATGTTTTTTTGTATAGGATGTATATGATTCATATATAGAATGATATTAAGTTCTTAAATTTTATTTTTACTCATAAGATGAAAATTATTCTTGAATGATTACGTTGGCGAATGAATCTCATCGCGTTCGTGGAGATGGTAATCTGTACGTACGCATGAGCAAGAATATCCTTATATTGATGGTGAAATCATATGTAATTGGATGGTATATAGTATATAAATAATAATTAAGATGTTATATTTATTATTTATATCAGCTATACTCATTATTATATCCATCCAAATAATTATGTGTTTGAATAATAAACTACACCACGGCGTGGAGACGGTAAGCTGTACGTACGCACGTATGGTGAAATGTCATTCATAGAATAGATAGAATAATGAATATTGTTGTACCATATTTATAATAACATCATAGTATTGATAAGTTAATAGATTTATAATTTTGGTATGGAAACAACAAAGAAATATGTAGTGGAAGAAGAAAAGAACTTTGAAAAAAGGTGGTGAAATTATTACCTCTTTTTAGGTTGATTCCTTTTGATTTGATTAAAATGGATCCTTTGGTTGGCTTTCTGATCAAATTAAGGCCGTTAGGTTGATGTTAGGGTATTTGGGAGGATATTTGGTTAGGGTTTGGCCGAGCCAAATGGCATTGGAGGTGTGATTTTGAGAGAAGGGGTGGTACCCTTTTATAAGAGAGGTGAGAGTCACTTTATGAAAAGCATGAAATATTATTTTATTATATAATAATATTCAGTTTATAATGGATCCAAAATTATTTATTTCGAGGATAAGGTGGTTATGGGTCAAAAACCTTTCAACCAATAGGTTTTAGACTGGTTTAGGTCACTATTGTAACCTTGTCTTATAGATTTGTCTCTTAGTTTAATGGTTTAACTTTTACCATGTATTCTTGTGTTATTACATTATACGGTTAATAAATTACAATAAAAAATAAAAAAGGATCCCAAGTGGTTCATTATTAATATATCTAACCTTATCTACGTCCTTTAGACGAACTATAGATTTTTAGGAATATTATATCAATTAATAATATAGTATTTGTTTTAAAAACTCATTTATGCCAATTTTGACACAATTTTGTAATTGATTTTTGTGGAAGTCATAACAAAATTATTAATTTGAAAAAAATGGATGAAATCAATCCTAATATGTAATATTAATCTTAAAAATTAGTTTAATGCATCAAAAGACTCAATTTATATTTATTTGGATATTTATAACAATAATTATTTTAATATTTCATTAAAAAGGTAATTACTACGTCATCATTGTGTCATTAATAAATTTAATTATTTAACATCTAAAAAATATAACTAAACTAAAATTATGTAGGAAATAGTTTTATAATTCTAATGACTATTTATAGTCTAATTTATCTTATGTATAACCCTATATTTAAAAAGATTTTAATTATGAAAATTTGAATTTTACACTTTTAACTCTTCTTTAAATAAAATAATAATAAATGCCATAATCCAATACAAGTGGACCAAAAGGATAATATTTTATTCCTAAGGTTGATTTTGTTTGAAATAAAATTATCCAATAGAATTAGTACATGTGTTAGGGTAATTATAATATTCATTTTTACCTTTAATTACCCAATTTACTTTTAACCGTGGTAAATAAAAGTCATAAGTTACTATTCACCAAAAATGTATTTTCATCTTATTGACCCACATTTTACTTACTAATATCACCAATGTTTATTAGATTTTTTATATTCAATTCACAGAAGCGGTAAAATTATGTTTTATGCCAATTTGCAAATGCTCCTAGAATGTGGGTAAAATAAGGTAAAAAGTTCAATAAAATTATATATATATAATATTATTATAAAATTACTCCAATGAATTACATTTAACATGTATAGGTATTATGTATCTATTTTTACATAATATAAATTTAAATAAAATAACTAATTATTAAAATAAAAAGTCGGTTTTAAACAATAACGTTCTGTTTTTCACTATTCATCAAAAATTGAATGTCTCCAAAAAAATACCAAAAATTCACCCTAATATAATTTTGATATTATGAATCATAAAATGAAGTCCATTTTGAAAAATAAAATTTATAAAATTTCAAAATGTGGGGTATTACTATTCATAACAACTAGTTTGATTGGTTGTGGTGTGTTAAAACTCTAAGTTGCGTACAATGCAATTTATTGCATTAATCAAAGGGAAACGTACTGTGGAATCTTGGGGTGTTACAAATAATTGCCTACACAGTTCATACATTAATGATGCGGAAATTATTTAATTGATGAAAAATCAATAAACTATTTTTTATTAAAATTATAATAACTATTAAAAGGCCCAAACACTAGAAAAAAATATTATTTGTCATGTATACCTCTACGGTATTAATCCAAGGGTCAATTTATTGACCATTTGGATCCATATGGGAAATATTATGACATTTATATTATTTTATTTAATATTTTGTTAAAGTTGTCTCATTCATGTTTTCGAAGTTATAAAATTTTTAATTCAGGATTTTCCAGAAGATAAATTCTACTAAAAGTATTATTATTAAATCTAGTAGATTTGTCTTCATCATATTATTTTATTTTAAATTTTCATTCAATAAATAAGCATATTAAATAATTACCCAAAACTCTAGTAGTAGTTATTTTATTAAGGAAAAAATCCAATAAATGTCATTTTAAAAATAAAATTTGTGCTATTTAATATATCCATTTAATTTTTATATGACCTTCAAATATTAGAAATATAATGAAATAATGTTTTCTAAGTTAACTGGTTATATTAATATTTTTAAAAATAAATGAATTAAATAGTGTCAAAATTCACACTATTTTCGGTTTATCAAAATAATGTTTTATTAATTTTTTTAAAGAAAATAAAACATTTTTAAAAATACGTAATATTTATTATATGGAATAAGATGTTATAAGTTATTTATTTCTGGTCTAAGTTACATTAAATAAGTTAATATTTCACCCTTTTAATATTGAATTATTTGTTATGCTGGTTAAAAAGTAAAATGAATAACTAAGTGTTAATTTAAATGATAAAGTTTAAATTGAAAAAAAACACAAGTTTAAAATTTATTGGTTGATAAAATTGAAACCTTATATCATATCATTTTTTAATTTGGATCATTTATCAGGGTTTTTTTGTGTGTTGAGTTTTTTATAAATTAATGTTTTGGAGTTTCCAAATGTACCCTTCACCACAATTATAAAAGGGGACCTAATTTCTCATTTCATTACAACCAATTGAGCCTTAAAGTTTAGTTATACCCAGAAATTTTTCATTAGAATATTCCCTATAAACATTCTAGATGTCTTGGTCTTCTACAAGTACAAACTCTGTTGATTTAAGAGGAGATTTAGAGGGAGCACGTCGAAGATGGGGTAATCTTCTCTACTGATTATTTCAAACTTCATTCTTATTATACTTACTCTTCATTAGTTTTATCATAAAATAATAACTCTGATATCTATTATATTCTAAGGTATTATTATGATTATGAAACAACCATATTACACCTTCTATCCATCCTATGAAAAACAATATCACCACGTGTGCGTACGTAGGACTTACCATCTCCACGCCGTGGTGTAATCTGTTCTTCACACCCACCTTAATTGTATGGGTATAATAATGGAAATAAAAAATATATATGATTATTATAACATTAATTTTATCCTAAAATATTATGATTTATCCACTTCAACTCCATTCAACAATTGTGGAAATGATGTCATCGCTTGTGCGTACGTACGACCTACAGTCTCTATGATGTGATGTGATTCATTCTACATGATAGACATTAAAGAATGATTATATAAATGAATTAAATGAATTAATATGATATATATTATACTAATATAATTTTTATATGATATAATTATAACCTAATAATAGGAATGATAACTTATCCGACAAAAAATTCATAAGAAAATAAAGAAGTTAACACCCGATGGACAAGTAATAATGTTACTAACAAATGGATGATAATATGATAATATTTGACATCATAAAAATGATTATTATTCATTAATAAGTTAATAAAATTATTTAAATATATATATAGGATTCTCAGGTACATACAAATTAAATCAGACCCCAGTTAAGGGATAATTATGTAATCTCATTTTTATTTGAGATTGTTTATACGTAAGCATTTACTGTGCTATATTTATCATCCACGTCCATGTTTCATAAATATTTATTAAAAAACATTCTTTCTATCCTTGTAAAATTTATTAATGTCAATTTTACCCAATGATTAATTTTTTTAAAGTGTATGAAAGGAATCTTTTTTCATTTTCTGTACGAGGTGCGTTTTGAATTTTCGACAAAAGTATATAAAGAATATTTTATTTTGACTTATACAGAATTAATGAATTTTTTACACTTTCATAATGCCTTATTTGCATGCAATTTCCTTAAAAATATTTCAAGTTTATTTTCAATGAAATTATTTTCTTTTAATACTTTTTGGAACTGTGATAAAAGTTAATTTTTTTGAAGATTAAAGGATATTTTCCGGAATAATTAATTTCAAGTGTTTTATAAAAAAAAATTTCCATCTGAGATGACATTATTTTAAAAGGGTCATGTTTCCATCCATATTATTATTATGGTTTGATTGTGTTTATGATGAAATTTTATTTATGAAATCCATTTATTCTATATGGATTATGATGGAATGTTGTTTAAGAAACCCATTTTATTCATTGGGTTATGCTATGATGAATGACTTTTGTTTTTGTGGAATATGTAAGAATAATTTCATTATGAGATGGGGGGACATATATCCCCCTATAATACATTGGGTAAATATTTACATCTCTTGAGATAACCATGGATGGAATGGGAAATGATCTTGGTTCAGTGTTACAGGACTGGAATGGGGTGTGGACTCAGTTCAGTAATGGACTTTGTCTACTATGTTGGTCATTGAAATGAGGCATGACTAATATTAAATTATTTTCTATGCTTATGTGTATGCCAAAAGTTCTATGTCTTATGTTATGACTTTTTGGAACATGTTCATTGATTTTTTATAAAAAAAAATATTTCTCCCATAATGAGATAGCATGATCTTTCATATGTAGGATAATATTTTCAAATGTTATGTTCTTATGTATTGTGATTATGATACAGTTGACATCTTCCATGATAACCCTAATTGAGCCTCTAATCTCACCATTTCCTACGTTTCTTTTCCCAGGCAAAATGGAATTATGTATGATATAATGGGTCTAGTTATATTGCATTAAGTAGGTGATAGTGTATAAGTATTATGAATCAGTTATTTATGTTTCCCTATGTATAAAGAAATTATGCGTATATGTTCATGTCATGGTTTTGTTATATTTTGTAATTAATATTCTTCAATTTTTAAGTAATATATATGTATGTAAAGTATGGGTCATTATATTTGTTATCATAGGAAAAGTTATACTTAACCTTTGGAAACTAGGATGAGAAAACCTTATGAATAACCCTAAGGATATGTGGAAGTACATATTACAATACTAGTGATTTATAAATGATCACGAATAACCATGGAATAAAACTAAAATATCTTAAATTGATTTTTTTTTCATTATTATGTGGTATTCTCATTAGGGTTAGTGTTTCTCATACTATTCTTCTTGGTTTTAGTCAATGGATGGAACCTAGAGGAAACACATTAATGTTGAATGTGACAGGTAATGTAATGATTTCCCTCCTGAGAAACCAAATGTTATGGGATATGGAATGGAAAAAAATTTATATATGCTCAAAAAACTTTCTCAAGATATGAATCATGAATGACTTCCAAATGAGCAATGTAGGGAACAATATTCAATTGAGTCCTTCAGGAGGTAGCGTCCACCTTCTTTCAATGGTTATTCTGATCTATTAGTGGCTAAACAATGGATCAGTACCATTGGAAAGATTTTTTTAGTTCTTCAATGTTTATAACATGATAAATCCATCTTTGTAGCCTATCATTTGGAATGTAAAGAAGATAAATGGTGGAACCATATCAAGAATACTAGGTAAGGAGTTTTAATTGAATCCATGGAATTGGAAGAGTTCAATAACTTATTTTTCACAAAGTATATTCCTCATATTCTTCGAAAAATTATTGACAAGTAGTTCCTTGAACTTAAGAAAAAGGATTATGAATCCGTTGGTCCTTAAAAATAAAATTTTACAAGACGTGAAAGGTACACTTCTTGAATTATTATCTTACCTGATAGTAAAATTTATGGACTCTTTAGTGGATTAAAACCAAGTCTCAGAAGGTATTTACTCATAAGGGACATCAATAGCAATGAGGAAATTGTTTGATGTACTCTCAAGGTGGATAAGGACATTGGAGTTGTCACGACCCGCCTTCACCAAAAGGAGGGAAGGGTCAGCAGATTTTATGGCCCATCCTTCTTTAAGTTGAAGGAGAGATAATGACCCCCAAAACCCGCCTTCAATAGGTCCCGGGGTGGCGACCAGCACCAAGGGTGTGAAATTGCACACTAAATGGGAGGCATTACCGTTTTCCTTTTAATATGATCGGGAGATAAGATAGTAAATCCCACAACCCCAAAACTGAAAGTGCAAGTACAGATGAAAGTAAACCATTCCTGTATGCATGTTCAAAGGTAAAAGATACAAGTCACAAAACCCTAAAGGTAAAAAGATACCAAGAAAAAGGGAAACAAAAACAGCAACTGCCACAAGGGTCCAAGCTATTATGGTCCCGCACGATCCCTGAAGACCTCCTAGAAACCTGAAAGCAGTTTTATATATACAGGGTGAGCATACAAGTATAGTCAGTAGAGAAAAACCAAAGACTCTCATGCACAAGTGGGGAGGAATACTAAATCCCTGTGAGAAAAGAGATAACCAATCACCTAGAAAGGAAACTAACCACCCAAGCCTCACTAAGGCACACTCCCCAAATAATGCAAGTCAAGTAATTTATAGTAATAGTACATCGATTTTTGGGTACCCCGAGCCACTTTCCCACTGGTTATTGAATACATCCTACACATCAAACCAATCCCTCCATTCTAATTGCAGTCCCACTGCCAAACCCCACCCACACACACCTGGGCCATAACTATCACATGTAACCATGCCTACAAACAACTTGGCCAGAACAACCACTGCCATGCTCGAAGACAGCTGGGCCTCATCCCGAAGATAATTGGGAAACCACCTGCCCACACACACCTGGGCCAACCACCGCAACCACCCCGCTTGAGGATTTTTGGTCTAATAATGGACCTCAGGCCATCAAATCATGTCCAAAGATACATGGGCTATCTAGGAAAGGGAGAACAAAGGAGATAATAACCAGCCACTAATAAGTGTTGGGAAAAAAACCCTCCCCCATGAAATGGGGGTGTTCGGCACTTAGTGCTAAACTTGGGTTGGGCGCGAATAAGAAACACAAAAACAACAAGTATATGTATAGGTAAAAAGCACTCACCCAAAGCTAGGTTTTTCTTCAGCCAGCCTAAAGAACACTATCCTTACTAGTCATTCATAAGAGAAGAGAACAGAATCCATGCCCAAGTTACAACTCACATCAAACCAAATCCCCATTTGTTTCATCCATGTTTTCATGTTCTGTAATAGTGTTTAAATAAGTTTTTGCACCTACTTGGTCAACTAGTAAGCATAATCACAAGCCATGGAAAGATTACACCCAACAACAATTTCAACATTCATACTCGGTTCTCTTGTAAAAATGCATCAACTAGGGATCAAGTGAGATCCATCAAAGTACTGGAACCCAAGCAACCTCGAGACACAACCCCATGTCCCCAAACTCCAAAAGCCAAAGGTTTCTCAAAAATAGAGGATTCCACCCCAATTCGTGATATAAACATAGTAACCAAACAACCTCAGATTCACAACCGGCCAAAGTATAACAGCAAGGGATCCCATCCCCACCCAAATCACCCCAACAACCAATCCCCCATACAAGAAAACCATAAGGTCACCCGCAATCGGCCCGCGAAGGAAGAACAACCAATACCACCAACACAAAGCAGGCCCAAGCAGGTATTTTTCAGATTTAAGAGATTTAACACACTCCATGATTCCAATTCCACTGTGTTTTAACAGGGTTGATCCTGGTGCTTTCAATTTATTTAACCAAGTATACGTAATTTATCCAATTTCATGTTACAATTATTCAACATCTAGGAGCACAGTGGTTCATTAGTGTGCAGAGAAAGGCCACCAATGGCCGTGATTTTCTGCTAGCAATTCACAAAATATATCAACATGAAATATCACATCAGAATAATGATCACACCCCTCCCCTTCATTCTTTAGAATCCTTTTATTATCTTCATTAAAGTTTGGTTCATCCAATTCTACAGAAGCAGTAGCATAACCACCCCGCAAGATACACAGAAATGAGAGATGAAAGTGAAACCCCTACCTGATTGATCAAAGATCGACGTTAATTCTTTGCGTGGAAACTCGAAGAGCAGGACTGGAAAGAACTCCACGGAACGCGATCAAGAGAACTCCACAACAGGGGTTCGGATCATCGGGAGGAAGGGTACTCTGAGCAGGATGATCGAGAAAAGAAACCTAGGGATAATCCTTTAGGTTATAAAGGCTGATAATGGATCAGATATAGCGCGCCTGGGATGGTTAAGATATGGAGAAAAAGACTCTAAACCGTGTAAGGAGCGGAATTGTGGGTTGACCACATGGCTGAGACATCCTACACGTTATTATAGGGTCCCTGACGATTTGAACCGACGCACACCTCATTGTTTTTCATTTAAGGGGGTACCTCACAAATTATTTAATTTATAGGGGCATTAATGGGCATTAAAATAAGATTAAAGGGGGTCAAAACATGGTTTAAAAACCAATTTGCGCAAAAAGGAGGCGCTACTGGAAAATCCGTGGGGGTAGGCGAGAGCAACCGGTTGGAGAGAGCCACTGGTATCCGAGAGCTACCAGTTGGAGACAACCACCAGTAGCTGAGAGCTACCGGTTGGTGACACCCACCGGTAGTTGAGAGCTACTGGTTGGTGACAGCTACTAGTAGCCTAGAGCTACCGGTAGCCGAGAGAAACCGGTAGCCGAGAGCTACTAGTAGCTGAGAGCTACCTCTAGCCTAGAGCTACTGGTAGCCGAGAGCTACCAGATTCATAGAGCTACCAGTAGCCGAGATAGATAGGTAGGCCGAGGTTACTGGTAGGCCAAAGCTACTGCTAGAAGTCACCGAGAAGCTGGGGTGGCCTCCCAGACAACCCAGAACACCTTAACATCAGATTTTAACCATGTAATGGACCCAAAAAACCCCGGGCCATTACATTAGATACTTATCATAACTATTATCGTCCCTGAGAATATAAGAACAATCCAGAAGGGAGAGAAGTGGGGTCCAAACAACCACCCTCTAAAGATACTTCTCCAGGGAAAACCCCTGAGTTGTTCCAAAGCTGGAACAGAATCCCTCCTACATCCAGGAACACTGGCCCAAAAGTTACCAACCATAACATTCACAATAAGCACAAGGATCACACTATCCAACACATGAGTTAGGGAGTCCCCTCCTACATTTCAGGATATTTTCCGCTTTGGGAGGCACTGACTCGCCCACATGAGTTTAATTGCATTCACATTAATGCGTCTCGATTAGCAGTCAGGTTTTCCCATCATCACACATTCGGACACTCATACAGAGGGACATGGAATAGATCATTTCATAGCTAAGTAAAACAAGAATTTTAGATACATTAAAACACCAGGTAAAACATCTCAACAAGGTCAGAACAAAACAACAAGGAAGTCAAAACAACTATGGGTACTAAACGCGTAACTGGGCCTCCTGCTCCCATGTGCTCTCTTCCAGGCCACCATGCCTCCACAACACATGAACCAAGGGGATGGTTTGTCCACGAATCACATTCTCCTTATGATCCTCGATCTTGATTGGTCATTCTATGAAGGTCACATCGTCTTCGACATCTAACTCTCCCCAATCGATGACGTGGGAGTCGTCGTGTAGATATCGACGAAACTGGGACACATGGAATACATCGTGTATCCTTAGTAGCGGTGGTGGTATCTCCAGCTGATAAGCCACTTCACCGACCCGCCGCAACACTTCGAAGGGTAGGATGAACCTGGGAGAAAGCTTACCTCCCCTTTTGAACCTTCGTTGTCCACGCCGAGGAGAGACCTTCAAGAACATGTGGTCCCCGACCTCGAACTCCAAGGGTCTCCTCCTATTATCGGCATATGACTTCTGCCGGTCCTATGCCGCCTTCATCCTTTCTCGTATAAGTTGAACCTTCTCTGTCGTTCTCTTCACCACCTCCGAGCCAAGAACACCTGCTTCCCAAACCTCAGTACAACATATGGGTGAGCGGCATGGCCTCCCGTACAAGGCTTCGAATGGAGCCATTCCAATGGTAGAGTGGTAGCTATTGTTGTAGGTGAACTCTACCAGAGGCAAGTGTCGCACCCATGACCCTCCGAAGTCTAGGCTACATGCTCTTAGCATATCCTCCAAGTTATCGATGGTGCGCTCTGTCTGCCCATCTGTCTGGGGGTGGAAAGTAGTGCTAAGGTGCAGCTGGGTGCCAAAAGCATGCTGCAAACCCCTCCAGACTCGTGAGGTAAAACGTGCATCCCTGTCTGAGACTATGAAACTCAGAACTCTAGGAAACCGCAATACCTCGTCCACATACTTCTATGCTAGAGTGTCCACTGCACTCGACTCATTAATCACCAGAAAGTGAGCTGACGTCATCAAGCAGTCCACCACTACCCAGAGGGCGTTGCAGCCCCCTTGCGCCTTGGGTATTCCCTGACGAAATCCATCGAGATGTCATCCCACTTCCACTTGGGGAAATCTAAAGGTCGCAACAACCCGCATGGAACATAGTGTTCAGCCTTTACCTACTGACACACTAAGCACTTGGCCACAAACTCTGCCACTGCTCCCTTTACTCCTGGACACCAAAACTGTCTTCTCAGACCCCAGTACATCTTGGAAAATCCTGGGTGTAATTCTAGGGGTGCGTTGTGGAACTCACTATGAACCTCTCCACACATCACCTTTGGAACAAACATCTTTCCCCGGAAGAGCATCCGATTTTGATCATCTTCTGTCCATCCTTCTGGAGCATTTCCCCGGTCAACTCGGTTGCGCATCACTTCACACTCTGGGTCTCCCCACTGAGACTCCTCCACTTTCCACAACAGAGAAGACTGTACTGTTATCTGATACAGGAAACCTCTACCATTGTCCATCCTTGCATCCAGTTGCAAGGAATCTAACTCCTCCATTGCCTTCCAGGCGTCTGCCGACTCTCAGACTGCATCCTTCTACGACCTCCTACTCATAGCATCCGCCACAACATTCCCTTTTCCTAAAGTGTAGGATATCTTGAAGTCTTAATCCTGGAGGAACTCCATCCACCTTTACTGTCGTAAGTTTAGGTCCCGCTGAGAGAAGACATACCTCAAGTTTTTGTGATCCGTGAATACCACAAATCGTTCTCTGATGAGATAATGCCGCCATAACCTCAGTGCGAAAACGACCACTACAAGATCCAGATCATGGGTGGAATAATTACTCTCATGATGGTGTAGATTCCTAGACCCATAATAGATCACCCCTTGCTGCTGCATCAACACACATCTGAGTCCTTTCCCTGAAGCATCACAAAACACCTCATACGCTACCCCTTCTTCTGGTAGTCTCAGTACTGGGGCACTAACCAACTTCTCCTTAAGATAGCTGCAGGCTGCCTCACACTGCTCACTCCACACGAAAACTTAGTCCTTCTTGTTCAGGGACGTCAAAGGTGCCGCAACTCGAGAGAAGTTAGGTATGATCCTCCAGTAGTAACCTTCCAGCCCGAGGAAACTACGAACCTCTTCTATGTTCTTGGGTGCTTCCCAAGAAACAACTGCCTCAACCTTTGATGGGTCCACCGCTACCCCCTGCTCGGACACTACGTGCCCAAAGAAGTGTACTTATTGTGTCCAGAACTTGCACTTCAAAAACATCCCATAGAGCTGGTGTTGTCGGAGGACCTCCAAAACCGTCCTCAGGTGCACGACGTGGTCTTACTCTGATATTGAATAGATCTGGATGTATTCAATGAATACGACTATGAACCGATCTAGATACTCCCAGAAGACGGAGTTCATAAGCCCCATGAACACAGTCGGGGAATTCGTAACGCCAAAAGGCATGACCACAAACTCGAAGTGCCCATATCTGGACCTGAAGGTTGTCTTGTAGATGTCGCCCTCCTTCACCCTCAACTGGTGATACCTAGACCGTAGGTCAATCTTTGAGAACCATCCGGCCCCTTTCAGCTGGTCGAAAAGATCGTCTATCCTCGGAAGAGGATAGCGATTCATGATCGTTACCTGATTCAGCCTCCTGTAGTCTATGCACAACCTGAGACCACCATCTGCCTTATTTAAAAAAAGGATTGGAGCACCCCACTATGACGCACTCGGTCGGACATAACCCATCTTCATTAGATCGTCAATCTGAATCTATAACTCCCGTAACTCCGAAGGTGGCATCCGGTAAGGAGCCATCGAAATCGGACAAGAACCAGGCTGCATGTCTATCCCAAACTCGATATCACATCGAGGGGGTAGAGTTGTTACCTTCTCAGGAAAGATGTACATAAACTCACTGACGATCCCTGGTAACTCCACCATCTCAGTATCTACTGACTATACTGACAGCTCAAATAACAAGGAGAGGAGGGGTTCCTCTCGCCTGCTGCCCTTCTGACAGCTCTGCTCGCCGGTGAATGTAACATATTGGCCGCCCAAGTCTGAGAACACAAACCTTCCTCGGAAGTAGTCGATGATGGCACACATAGAGAACAGCCATTCGATGCCTAGGATGAAATCGTATGGGTGTATCTGTAGCAGTAGTAGATCCTTGACCGACTGATGTGGCTCTATCATCATTCTGCATTCTCAAAAAACATATAAAAAATTGGTCTGACCTCTGACTGGTGTTCTCAGTACCAGGGGCACTAGAAGTCTCTCGGCATCTAGAACCAGAGCACGGGCTAGACCGGGTGCAACAATGGAGTGCGAAGATCTGGTATCGAACAGGGAATAAGAAAGGGTACTGAACAAACTGATCGTACCTCGAACGACCTTCGGTCCTGCTGGAACTGCTACCTCCGCAGCATGCAACTGCCCACGCACAGCTCCTCTGCCCCTCGGCTGTCGTCCACCTCCCCGACCACGCCCTGGTCGAGGTCCCTCAGAAGCGCCCTGAGGTCGGCCTCCCCCTGCAACGTCTGCCCTCAGAAGAGCGTGAGATCGCTGCCCCTACTACTGCTGCTTGAAGGGCCTAGCTGAAGCTACTGCTAAGACGGGTTGTAACGCCCCGACCCCAGTTACCCAGAGTCGGTGCATTATTACATAACATTGGCATTATCACAAGAAAGATCAAGTCTCGAAAGACCGATTAGTTTAGTAGACTTGGAATAACTAGATACATTCATAAAGTTTACATTACATCATAAAATGAAAAATACAACAATATAGTCTCCATAGTCCACACTCTTATCCCCTCATACTATCCCTGCAGGTCATTCATAAAATACTTCTTCACATCCTGGGAAAAATAAAACATAGAAAGGGGTGAGCTCAAATGCCCAGTAAGGATAACAATATAGCGGAAACTTTCATAAATAGGAATAAGCATTTAAGGCAATGTATAAATAAAACAAAAGCCTTTTAAAATTTAACTTCAACATTATATGGAAGAAATAAAATGAAATAATTCCATTTACTTATTCACATAGATATTATACTAATCGAATAATCACATGCAATATCAATAACCACTTTCATAATGATGTAATGCATAATGCCAGACTATCATAACCACATGGCCAAGGCCCCGTGCCAAGACTACAATTAAGATTTTGTCAAGGCCTTGTGCCATGACACTAGTTTGTCTCATGAGGCCTACCGATGCATCGAGGAGCTATAGCAGGCTCCACCCGTCACATATTAAGTCCAATTCATTCCTCATATGAACAGGTCTAAACATAACATAAACATTCATATTAAAACTAGCATACGAAATGTCAATAATTTCTCCATAAACCATGAATGGTATAAAAATAACACATCCACAGTCAAACAAATCACAAAATCTTCAATAAAATATGGATGTTTTTATCATAATAAATCAACTTCAAATAAGCTTAAAATCCATCAAAGGATGTTGACATAGATGAAATCCGAACTATTTGAGAGAAATATCCCTTTTTTTGAAATCATTTAAAAGTAACATAATTATAAAATAAAACATTTACTTTGAAAATTTTCTTATAATCTGGTAAGGGAAGCTTTGAAGATTTTATAATGGCATAAAATATCCTCACCCACCGTATAAGTTAAAAAAACATTCTTACCTTAATTCTATCGAAAATGTTAAAAAGGACCTTGTTTGGAAAATGACAGAAAGATTCCTTTATAAACCACTTATAAAAGTCAAAAAGGGTATAAATGAATTTAAAACATATTCTAGTAAATAGTAAAAAATGTGTTGAAATACATTTTTATGAAACATGGTTGTGGATGATAAAGATATCCCAGTAGATTATTACGTATAAACATCCTCAGATAATGAAGAGATTGAGAAATAAACCCTTACCTTTTACTTTTCCTTGGTTGGGGGTAGGTTAGCCTCCGGTAGAATGGTGAAATAATTGTTATTAAATTAAACAAGAATAATATAAATTAATATGATATCATATACGATCTTTTAACATTACTTTGTTAATAACATCTTAATATTATTGTCATTTCGGGTGTTAAATTACTCATTTTCTTTTATATGTTTTGTTATGTAAGACATGTTTGGTATGGACAGGTTGTATATTATTCATATACAGAATGATATTAAGTCCTTAAATATTATTATTAATCTTCAAATGAGAATTATACTTGAATGGATATGATGGAGAATGAATCGCATCGCGTTCGTGGAGACGGTAGTCCGTACGTATTCATGACCGACAATATCATTATTTTGATATTAAAATAATATTTAATTGGATGGTATATCATATATACAGAATAATTAACATGTTATATTTATTATCTACATTAATTACACATCATTATTATACCCATCCAAATAATAATGTTTTGAATAACAATTACACCACGACGTGGAGACGGAAAGTTGTATGTGCGCACGTATGGTGACATGTCATTCAAAGGATAGATAGAATACTGAAATATGGTATTACCATGTTTATAATAACATCAAAGTATATATAATATACTGGATTTATTATTTTATAATGGTAATAACAAAGAAATGAGAAGTGGAAGAAGAAAGGAACTTGAAAAAGGGTGGTGAAATCATTACCTCTTCTTCGGGTTCTTCCTTTTGATTTGATAAAAAAGGATCCATAGGTTGGCTTTATAACTAAAGGGATGCCTCTAGGATGAAGTGAGGGAAGTTGAGAGAGTATTTGGGCAAGGGTTCTCCGAACCAAAAGGCTTTTAAAGAGTGAATTACTGAGAAGGGGGAGTGCCCTTTTATAAGAGGGGTGAGGGGCACCTTTGGAAAAGCTAGAAACATTATTTTATAATAAATTCATATTCAGTTTCTAATGGCTCCAAAGTGTATCTTTTAATGTTTTAGGTGGGGATAGGTCTAAAACCACTCAAACAATAGTATTTAGACATGTTTGGGTTACTTTATTAACCTTATCTTTAAGTATTAACTCTTAGTTAATTAGTTTTACTTTTACAATGTCTCTTTGTATTTTTATATTATTTGGTTCATAAACTTACTATATACATCCAAGAGACCCCCAAGTGTTCTATTAATGATACAAATATCATGATATAAGTCTCTTGGACGATCTGTAGATTTTTAAGAATTTAATATCATTTAATAATATAATATTTGTTCTAAAAACTCTTTTATGTCAATTTTGACACTATTCAATAATTGATTTTTTAAAAATCATAACAGAATTATTAATTCGGAAAAAGTTAAATAAATCAATACTAACATGTCATATTATCTTATAAATTTTTTTTTATTTATAAAAAGTCTCAAATTACATTTATTTGGGTATTTATAATATCAATTATTCTAATTTTTCATTAATTAGGTAATTACTGCATCACCATTGTGTCATAAATAAATTAAATTATATAATGTCTAAAAATTATAAATAAAATACCATTATGTAGGAAATCATTTTATCTTTCTAATTAATATTTATAGTCTAAAATTCAACATATATAACCATATGTAAAAATTGGTTTTTTACAAGATATATGCTTATGTCATTTTTGTATTTATTTTAACTTAATTAAAATAAAGTGTCCCTATCACCTACAAGTGGCTCCATGGGGTCCCAAAATCGACCAAAAGATTCCCATGGTCGGAAATGTATCCACCAATAAAGTTAGGACACGTTTTAGGGTAGTTTATTATTATTATAGTATTATTTTGTAACCCTTATTTACCAGATTTATCCTTTGACCATGGTAAATAAAATATTTACCGAAGTAATTATTCAAAATGTCTAAAAATAAAAGATACCTATTTACACAATTTGGAAATCCTGATTCCAAATATGGAATCCTATTTTTCAAATTCAATACACAAAAGTGTCAGAAATTAATTTAAAATTAATTCCTGCAGTCAAAACGTGAAGCGTGTTTTTAAGATATAATAACTATCAAAAGATTGATACTTGTTTATGTCCGGTTTAATTGTGAAGTTATGTCCAATGACCAAAATTGTATTAAATGGTAAAAATATATTATAAATATACTTTGAAACCACTCAAATTCATAATTTATCACTATTAATTATTTTGATTAAAAAAGATGTTTTTAATTAAAATTTAGTAATTTTAACTATTCATCAAAATATTAAAGTTATCCGAAAAGTACCAAAATTTCACCTTAGGCTAAATTTGATACTCTGAATACAAAAATGATGTCCATTTTGAGAGATAAAATTTCTAAAATTTTAAAATGTATGTATTACTATTCATAACGGCTAGTTTGATTGGTTGTGGTGTGTGTTAGAACTCGATGTTGCGTACAACACACGCTATTACATTATTCAAAGAGAAGTGTACCGTAGAAGCTTGGGGTGCTATATTCTCCCCTCCTTAAAATAATTTGTTCCTTGAAATTTATAGAATACTACCGCATGAAAAGACTCGGGTGGTTCTTCATCATAAGTTCCTCAGGTTCCCACGTTGCCTCTTCCATATTATGGTTTCTCCACAAAACTTTTACCAGATGAGTTGTCTGGTTTCTCGGTACTTGTTATCTCGTATCAAGAATCTTGACGGGCTATTCACAATATGACAGATCGGGTTCCAGTTCTAATTCCTCATAGGTGAGTACATGCATTGGGTCAGGCATGTATTTCCTCAACAGAGATACGTGGAACACATCATGAACTTTTAGAGACTTGGCGGAATTTCCAATCAGTAAGCTACAACCCCAATTTGTTATAGAATTTCGAAAGGTCCGATGTACCTGGGACTCAATTTACCTCTTACCAAAATGTATGACTACCTTCCATAGAGATACCTTCAAGAAAGCATGATTACCGACTTGAAATTCCAAATCCTTCATTCGATTATCGGCATAGTTCTTCTGCCTACTTTGAGCTGTTCTGATATGGTTTTGGATTACATTCACCTTTTTCATCGTTTCCTCAACTAGTTCTGGGCCTACAAGTTTTCTTTCACCAACTTCATCCCAACAGGTTGGTGTGCGACATCTCTTTCTGTATAACACTTCATATGGTGCCATCTGAATACTTGAATGGAAGCTATTATTATAAGAAAATTCTACCATAGGTAAATATTGATCTCACATACCCTGAAAGTAAAGTGAGCAGGATCTCAACATGTCTTCCAAGGTTTGAATTGTTCATTCTGATTGTCCATCTGTTTGAGGGTGGTAGGGAGTGCTCAAATGAAGTTCAGTATCCAAGGCTTTTTGAATACTTTTCCAGAATCTTGAAGTAAAACGAGGATCATGATCAGAAACAATCGATAGGGTTACTCCATTAAGTCTCACAACTTCATCAATATATAGTCTTGCTAGACATTCCAGTGGTAGATCTTCTCTTATAGCAAGAAAATGTGTTGACTTGGTAAGACGATCAATAATATCCCATATTGCATCGTTCCTTCTAGGAGTCTTTGGTAGTCCCATGAAAAAATTCATCGTGATATTATCCCATTTCCACTCAGGTATGAGAAGAGGTTTCAATACTCCACTAGGTTGTTTCCTTCCAGCTTTCACTTGTTGAAAAATCATACATCTTGAAACAAAATAGGCAATCTCCCTCTTCATGTTGTCCCAAAAAAAATGTTCCTTCAAATCTCTATACATTTTATTGCTCCTAGTGTGTATAGAGAAATTGGAACTATGAGCATCATCCAGCAATTCCCTTTTTAGATCAGGTATCTCGAGAACACAAAGTCTCTTCCCAAATTTCAAAATTCCTTCTTCATACACAAAGTCTCTCAATCTCCCATCATTTAAAGCATTAATATTCTTTCGAAATTCTTCATCGTCGGTCTGAGAACTCTTAATCCTTTCTAGTAAAGATGGTTTGGCAACCATTTCAAAAAGCATTGATGTTTCACCTTCCCTGGTTATTCCCATTTCCATCTTCACTGGATCCATGAAAATTGGATCCCTTTCAATTCTCATATTGTTCAAAACTCCATGATCTTTTCTGCTCAAAGCATCTGCCACCTTGTTTGCTTTCCCTGGGTGGTAGTGTATCGTACAATCATAGTATTTGAGTAATTCAAGCCATCTCCTTTTCCTCATTTTGAGTTCTTTTTGTGAGAATATATACTTCAAACTCTTGTGATCAGTATAAATCTCACATTTTTCACCATAGAGGTTGTGCCTCCATATCTTAAAAGAAAATATCACAGCTGCTAACTCGAGATCATGAGTATGATAGTTTTGTTCATGAATTTTCAACTATCGTGATGCATAGGAAATAACCCTATCATTATGCATAAGGACACAACCAAGTCCTTTCTTCGATGCATCACTATAAATAACGAACTCATCATTCCCCGATGGTAGTGCCAATATAAGAGCATTGACTAATCTTCTCTTCAGTTCTTCAAAACTTTCTTCACACTCTTTTTTCCAAATAAATTTGACCCCTTTACGTGTGATCTTTGTTAATGGGTTAGCCAACTGCACAATATTCTGGATGAAACGTCGATAATAACCTGCTAAACCAATAAAACTATGTACCTCAGTTATACTCATCGGTGCAGGACATTCTTGGATTGCCTTGGTCTTGTAAGGATCAACAGAAATTCCATCCTTAGAGACAATATGGCCAAGAAAAGAAATCTCCTGAAGCCAGAATTCACACTTGCTAAACTTCCCATATAATGTATGTCTTCTAAGAGTCTTCAATATAATGCGCAAGTGATTTTCATGATCTTTGTAACATTTGGAGTATACCAAGATATAATCAATATATACCACCACAAATTCATCGAGATATTCCCTGAAAACTCTATTTATCAGATCCATGAATACAGAGGGTGCATTAGTCAATCCAAAAGGCATTACTGTAAACTCTTAATGCACGTACCTGGTTCGAAATGCTGTCTTTGGAATGTCTTCCTTCTTCACACACAACTGATGGTATCCAGATCGAAGGTCAATATTTGAGTATTGAGCTCCATGCAGTTTTTCAAATAAATCATCAATGCGAGGTAGGGGATTCTTGTTCTTTATTATTATAGCATTGATCTCCCTGTAGTTGATACATAACCTCATAGATCCATCTTTCTTTTTAACAAAAAGAACAAGGGATCCCCATGGAGAAACACTAGGGAGAATAAATCCCTTATTACTCAATTCCTATAGTTGTTTCTTTAGTTCAACTAATTCCATAGTGGCCATTCTATAAGGAGTCTTCGATATAGGCCATGATCCAGGAATTAAATCAATGGAAAACTCAACTTCTCATTCTGGAGGATGTCCAGGTAAATCTTCCGGAAACACATCTACATATTCTTTCACAAAAGGTACATCCTCTATTTGAGCATTCCTTTCCTCACCCATAGTCATTTCATTCTCTTCCTCCCCAATAATTGAATTTAGTTGAGCTACTGTGGGTGGATCTATATAAGAATTAGGTGGCGATGATTCTTCTCTAAAGATAAGGTGTTCCTTATCATCATTATCAAGAATCGTAACCTCTTTCTTCTTACAATAAATCTTCGCATCATGGTCCAAAATCCAATCCATACCAAGGATTATATCAAATTAAATCATAGGCATGACAATGAGATCAGGAGATAAAGAACATTTATGTTCCTTAATGGGGACTGATTCACAAAACTTTATTGCAATGATACTTCCCTTAAGAGTTTTAACTGACAACTCCCTTGTTAAATCAAATTGGAAATATCTAATTTTCTTAGCAAACTGGGAAGATATGAAACAATGCGATGATCCAGAACCAAATAATTCATTTGCTAAACTTGAGGAAACCATTAAATTACCTGCCACCACATCTTTTGGAGCTTCTACCTCAGCAGTAGTGATAGCATAAGCTTGGCATTGATCCCTTGGCCTTTTCTGAGGTAAGTTCCCCTGATGCTTAGGACATTCATTTGAATAATGTCCCATCTCCCTGCAATTGTAGCATTGGACATCAGTAGCCTCCTTCTTCCCCTTACAATCACGAGCTTGGTGGCCTTTTGCACCACACTTGTAACAGACTCATGTTCCTTTTAAGCAAGTAACGGGGTGTTTCTTCCGACATTTACTGCAGGATATATATTCAACTTTTCCCTTATTCCCTTTATTTCCATTCCTAGATTGATCAGTAGATCTCTTCTTCTCTCGCTTTTCTTTAAAGTCATACGAGTTTGAGAATTCTTTCTCTTTCTTGATAGCACAGGAGACAATGTCTTCGTACGAAGAGAAGGATTGTGAGACTAATGCTCGACAGAGAAATGGTTTTAACCCATCAATGAAATGATCAATATTACTTCTTGGGTTACGTATATAATCTCTAGAATACCTTGCTAACCTTGTAAAGATAACCTCATACTTTGTGACATTCTCATCCTCCTTTTGTCTCAGACTCAGAAATTTTTTTTCCTTATCTGCTCGATGGTCATGAGGAAAGTATTTTTCTAAAAACAGATCTTTCAACTCCCTCCATTCCATATTTGATACTTCATAATCTTCCTTCAGGTTTTGAATCAATGACCACCATTGATCAGCATCTCCAGTGAGGCGGTAAACTGCCATGATAACTTTTCCCTTTCACTAATCCCCAAAGCCTGAAATATTTTCTCTAGGGAATTTATCCATTCCTCAGCTAATAAGGGATTTGTACTCCCATTGAACATTGGTGGTTGTTTCCTCATGAAGCGATCTAACATTGATCCTCCATGTTGTGGATTAGGGTGCTCCATACGGGCAAGGTTATTATTCATAACCTGAGTGAGTTGTACCAGTATGGTGATTAGCTGATCGGCACCAGTTGCATCACCAGCTCCACTATAATTATCTTGAGTAGGAGGGAAATCCCTACATGGATTTCGTGCATTGATACGGTTCCCATTTATTCCACTAGGCGCCATTTCTAAACAATGTCATAAACTAGATCAGTTCATGAATCAAAATACAAAATTCCATACTTATAAAACACTTAACATAAATTGAACTATTTATGGATATAATCCATAATCATAAAAATGTTTTCTTTGAGGAAGTATATACTCATAAACCCTTCATAATTATTTGTAAATAAAATGAGAGTTATCCTAAGCATATCCCCTGGGAGTGTCGTAACCAAGAGTGCAGCAAGGCCCATTTTCGTGCACCAGTTCCTGTTCGAGTCTAGCTCAAAGTGGTGGTTTCAGGTTTTACCCCTAGGTACATCTGTGCAGAGCCGCCTCTACCTGCTCGTATCTAGACAGGGATGTATTTCTCGAAAAACTAACAAAATCTCTACAATAACAAAATTCTAGGAAGTTCTTCTATACTAATCCTCAAAGTCCATCTTAGGTCTATGTGCTCTAATCAAAGTTTATCTAAATCTAGCTTCCAAGGTTTGTACTAAACTTCCTCTGATACCAACTATAATGCCCCGACCCCAGGTACCAAGAGTCGGTGCATTATTACATAACATTGGCATGATCACAAGAAAGATCAAGTCTCGAAAGACCAATTAGTTTAGTAGCCTTGGAATAACTAGATAAATTCATAAAGTTTAAATTACATCATAAAATGAAAACTACAAAAATATAGTCTCCATAGTCCACACTCTTATCCCCTCATATTATCCCTTCAGGTCATTCATAAAATACTTCTTCACATCCTGGGAAAAATAAATCATAGAAAGGGGTGAGCTCAAATGCCTAGTAAGGATAACAATATAGCAGAATCTTTCATAAATAGGAATAAACATTTAAGGCAATGTATAAATAAAACAAAATCCTTTTAAACTTGAACATCAACATAATATGGAAGAAATAAAATGAAATAATTACATTTACTTATTCACATGGATATTCTACTAATCGAATAATCACATGCAATATCAATAACCACTTTCAAAATGATGGAATGTGTAATGACAGACTATCATAACAAAATAGCCAAGGCCTCGTGCCAGGACTAGAAATAAGATTTTGTCAAGGCCTTGTGCCAAAACACTAGTTTGTCTCATGAGACCTACCAATGCATCGAAGAGATATAGCAGGCTGCACCCGTCACATATTATGTCCAATGCATTCCTCATATGAATAGGTTTAAACATAACATAAACATTCGTATTAAAACTAGCATACAAAATGTCAATACTTTCTCTATAAACCATGAATGGTATAAAAATAACACATCCATGGTCAAAAAAATCAAAAAATCTTCAATACAATATGGAAGTTTGTATCATAATAAATCAACTTCAAATAAGCTTAAAATCCATCAAAGGATGTTGAAATAGATGAAATCAAAAATATTTGAGAGAAATATCCCTTTTTTGAAATCATTTAAAAGTCACATAATTATAAAATAAAAAATTTACTTTGTAAAATTTCTTATAATCTTGAAAGGGAAGCTTCGAAGATTTTATAACGGCGGAAAATAGCCGCACCCACCGTATAAGTTAAAAAAACATTCTTACCTTAATTCTGTCGAAAAGGTTAAAAAGGACCTTCTTTGGAAAACGACATAAAGATTCTTTTATAAACCACTTATAAAAGTCAAAAAGGGTATAAAGGAATTTAACCCATATTCTAGTACATAGTAAAAAATGTTTTGAAATACGTTTTTATGAAACATGGGTGTGGATGATAAAGAGATCCCAGTAGATTATTACGTATAAACAACCTCGGATAATGAAGAGATTGCGAAATAAACCCTTACCTTGTACTTTTCCTTGGTTGGGGGTAGTATAACCTCCAGTATAATGGTGAAATAATTATTATTAAATTATACAAGGATCATATACATTAATATGATATCATATATCATCTTTTAACATTTCTTTGTTAATAATATCTTAATATTATTGTCATTTCGGGTGTTAACTTACTCATTTTATTTTATATGTTTTGTTATGTAAGACATATTTGTTATAGATAGGTTGTATCTTATTCATATCCAAAATGATATTAAGTCCTTAAACATTATTATTAATCTTCAAATGAGAATTACACTTGAATGGATATGATGGAGAATGAATCTCATCGCGTTCATGGAGACGGTAGTCCGTACGTACGCACGAGCGACAATATCATTATTTTGATATTAAAATAATATTTAATTTGATGGTATATCATATATAAAAAATAATTATCATGTTATATTTATTATCTACATGAATTACATGTTATTATTATACCCATCCAAATAATAATGTTTTGAATAACAATTACACCACGCCGTGGAGACGGTAAGCCGTACGTATGCATGTATGGTGACATGTCATTAAAAGGATGGATAGAATACTGAAATATGGTTGTACCATGTTAATAATAACATAAAAATGTATATAATATACTGGAGTTATTATTTTCTAATGATAATAACAAGTAAAGAAGAAGTGGAAGAAGAAATGAACTTTAAAATGAGTGGTGAAATCATTACCTCTTCTTTGGGTTCTTCCTTTTGATTTGATCAAAACGGCTCCTTAGGTTGGCTTTATGACTAAAATAAGGCCTCTAGGATGTATCGAGAGAAGTTGAAAGAGTATTTGGGAAGGGGTTGGCCGAACCAAAAGGCTTTGAAGGTGTGAATTAATGATAAGGGGGAGTGCCCTTTTATAAGAGGGGTGAGGGGAACCTTTGGAAAAGCTAGAAACATTATTTTATAAAAAATTCATATTCGTTTTAAAATGGATCCAAAGTGGATTATTTAGAGGTTAAGGTGGGGTTACGTCTAAAACCACTCAACCAATAGAATTTAGATAGGTTTGGGTTACTATATTAACCTTATCTTTAAGTATTAACTCTTAGTTAATTAGTTTCACTTTTACAATGTCTCTTGGTATTTTTGTATTATATGGTTAATAAACTTACTATATACATCCAAACGACCTCCAAGTGGTCCATTTATCATACACCTATCATGATATAAGTCTCTTGGCCGAACCTTATATTTTTAAAAATTTAATATCAATTAATAATATAATATTAGTTTTAAAAACTCTTTTATGTCAATTTTGACACTACTGAATAATTGATTTTTTTAAAAATTATAACAGAATGATTACTTCAAAAAAAGTTAATTAAATCAATCCTAACATGTCATATTATCCGAGAAAATTGTTGGTATTTATAAAAAGTCTGAAATATCATTTTTTTGGGTATTTATAATGTCAATTATTCTAATTTTTTATTAATTAGGTAATTACTGCATCACCATTGTGTCATAAATAAAATAAATTATATAATGTCTAAAAATTATAAATAAAATACCATTATGTAGGAAATATTTCCAGATTTCTAATGAATATTTATAGTCGAAACATCTACATATATAACCGTATGTAAAAATTGTTTTTCAAAAAGATATATGCCTATGTCGTTATTGTATTTATTTTAACTTAATTAAAATAAAGTGTCCCTATCACCTTCAAGTGGCTCCATGGGGTCCAAAAATCGACTCAAAGATGCCCATGGTCGGACATGTATCCAAAAATAATGTTAGGACATGTTTTAGGGTAATTTAGTATTATTATAATATTATTTTTTAACCCTTATTTACCGGATTTACCCTTTAACAATGGTAAATAAAATATTTACCAAAATAATTATTCAAAATGTCTAAAAATAAAAGTTACCTATTTACACAATTTGGAAATCCTGATTCCAAATATGGAATATTTTTTTTTCAAATTCCAAACAGAGAAGTGGTAGAAATTAATTTAAAATTAATTCCCGCTGTCAAAACAAGAAACGTGTTTTTAAGATATAATAAATATCAAAAGATTGATATTTTTTTATGTCCGGTTTAATTGTGAAATTATGTACAAGGACCAACATTGTATTAAATGGTAAATATATATTCCAAATATCCTTTAAAACCACTCAAATTCAAAATTTATCACTATTAATTCTTGTTATTAAGAAAGATGTTTTTAATTAAAATTTAGTAATTTTCACTATTCATCAAAATATTAAAGTTATCCGAAAAGTACCAAAATTTCACCTTAGGCTAAATTCAATACTCCGCATCCAAAAATTAAGTCCATTTTGTGAGATAAAATTTCTAAATTTTTAAAAAGTATATATTACTATTCATGACGGATAGTTTGATTGGTTGTGGTGTGTGTTAGAACTCGATGTTGTGTACAACACACGCTATTGCATTATTCAAAGAGAAGTGTACCGTAGAAGCTTGGGGTGATACACAGGTGCTGGACATGTCCGCCACTGCCGTAATGTACTCGGTCCGAGCACTGATTCCGGATATGTCCATGGATCCCACAGACAAAGCACCTCAGTTCTGGGCCTGAAGGGAAAGGGTGAGGACCGGGGGACCGGAATTGGAACTGTTGTGGCATGCTCCCTACTGGTCAGAACCTAGAGGGTCCCCATGCTGGAGGTCTGGTGCTGACGGCCTTTCCCTTTGACGGTCCTAGCTGGATCCTCTCTCGTGACACACCGCCCAACATGTGAGTCCTCTCTACCACCTCTGCCTTCTTCTGGACCTCCAAGTATGTCGGTATGGTGAAGGGGGTAACAACATACCGAAGGGAAGGCCGGAGTGCTTCCTCTAAACGTCTCGCCCGAGACTCCTCATCCGAAAAGAGGTCCGAAGAAAATCGGAGGAGATCCTTGAACTTGATTCGCAGCTCCCTTACTGACATACTCCCCTGCTGGAGGGAGAGTACCTCATGCCTCTTCTCCGCATTCATCGTAGAAGAGAGGGATTCCGCTCAGAACTCCTTCTCAAAATCAGCCCATGCCTCCTCATCCTCTCTCCTCTCCCCAGGTAGAGCATCCACCACTGACGTGTTGCTCCCCACATCTGGCTGACGGCCAGAGGAAACTAGTACTTAGTCGGAGCCCGGATAAAGCCGAAGGCTATCACCAGCTCCTCTAGCCTGCCCTTCGTCTTCATATTAGAGGTGCTACCCTCATACTTCTTATGGGTCTGTCGCTAGAAGGCTCGAAGCATCTTCTTCCATTGTTCATCATCCACCTCTCAATCAGCCCTCTTCTGATCGGCCAAGTCAACCTCCTGGGCCTCGATCTCCCGTACAACTCATGGTCGTCTCTCGGGTGCCATAGCTACAAGGTAAACAAGGAATGCCTAATCCCAAGTAGTGCAGAAATTTGTTCTTAAAACTTCTTAAACTTATTATTTATTTCAAATTCCCAAAACAGCCCCAGAAACATGAGAACACAAGTCATTTATGATGCATGTACCTTTCATTGGGTCTCTACCCTACAATCAGTGTGGCCTCACTTGGTCGTTTGGTAGGTCCATAGTCCTTGCATCGGATCATGGGGGGCCCAAAAATCTTATGTCCTAGCCAGTCTTCACTGGCCTAATTCACGCACCAAGGTCACCCAAAACTGTTTCCCTACCATCCCATGCAATCCTCACTATGCCTAACTCCAGACTCCATCCTATCTCTCAACCTTGCCTCTGATACCATTCTATCACGACCCGCCTTCACCAAAAGGAGGGAACGGTCAGCAAATTTCCAGGCCCTTCCTTCTTTAAGTTGAAGGAGAGATAATGACCCCTGAAACCCTCCTTCAATAGATCTCGGGGTGGCGACCAGCACCAAGGGTATGAAATCACACACTAAATGGAAGGAATTACCCTTTTTATTTTAATAGGATCGGGAGATAAGATAGTAAATCCCACAACACCAAAACTGAATGTGCAAGTATGGCTGAAATTAAACCATTCTCATGTGCATGTTCAAAGGTAAAGGATACAAGTCACAAAATCCTAAAAGTAAAAAAGATACCAAGAAAAAGAGAAACAACAACAACAACTTCCCCAAAGGTCCAAGCTAGTACGGTCCCGCATGATCCCTGAAGTCCTCCTGGAAACATGGAAGCAGTTTTATATACTTAGGGTGAGCATACAAGTATACTCAGTTGGGAAAAACCAAAGACTCTCTTGCACAAGTGGGGAGGCATACTAATGCACTATGAGAAAAGAGATAACCAAGCACCTAGCAAGGAAACTAACCACCCAAGCCTCACCAAGGCAGACTCCCAAAATAACGCAAGTCAAGTAATGTATAGTAATAATACAGCGATGTTTGGGTACCCCGAGCCACTTTCCCACTGGTTATTGAAGACATCCTACGCATCGGACCAATCCCTCCATTCTAATCACAGTCCCACTGACAAACCCCACCCGCACACACCTGGGCCACAACCACACCACAGTCCCACTGCCAAACCCTGCTCATTGACACCTGGGCCACAACTGTCACACATAACCACGCTTGCAAACACCTAGGCCAGAACAACCACTACCACGCCCGAAGACACCTGGGCCTCATCTTGAAGATACTTGGGAAACTACCTGCCCGCACACACCTGGTCCAATCACCGCAACCACCCCGCCCGAGGATTATTAGGATAATAATGGACCTAAGTCCATCACAGCCTACCCGAAGATACTTGGGCTATCCAGGAAAGGGATCATAAAGGAGATAATAACCAGCCACATATAGAAGTGTTGGGAAAAACACCCTCCCCCATGAAATGGGGGTGTTCGGTATTAAGTGCTCAACTTGGGTGGGGCACGAATAAAAAACACAGAAAATACAAGTATATGTATTGGTAACAAGAACTCGCCCAAATCTAGGTTTTTCTCCAGCCAGCCTAAAGAACACTATCCTAACTATTTATTCATAAGAGAAGAGAACAACACCCATGCCTATCTTACAACTCACATCAAACCAAATCCCCATTTGTTTCATCCTTGTTTTCATGTTCTGTAATAGTGTTTAAATAAGTTTATGCACCTACTTGGAAAACTAGTAAGCATAAGCACATTCCAAGGAAATAGTACACCCAACATCAATTTAAACATTCATACCTGGTTCTCTTGTAATAACGCATCAACTGGGATCAAGTGAGATACCTCAAAGTAATGGAACCCATGAAACCACGAGACACAGCCCCATGTCCCCAAACTCTAGAAGCCAAAGGTTCCTCAACAATAGAGTATTCCACCCCAATTCGTTATATAAACATAGTAACCACATAGCCTCAGATTCACAAGCGGCCAAAGTATAATAGTAGGGAATCCCATCGCCACCCAAATCACCCCAACAACCAAGCCCCCATCCATGAAAACCATAAGGTCACCCGCAATCAGCCCGTGAAGGAAGAACAACAAATACCACCAACACAAAGCAAGCCCAAGCAGGTTTTTTTCAGATTTAAGAGATTTAACACACTCCATGATTGCAATTCCACTGTGTTTTAATAGGGGTTATCACATAATAGGGGTGATCCTAGTGCTTTCAATTTACTTAACCGATTATACGTAATTTAACCAATTTCATGTTACAGTTATTCAACATCAAGGAGCACAGTGGTTCATTAGTGCGTAGAGAAAGGCCACCAACGACTATGATTTTCAGTGAGAAATTCACAACATATATCAAATGAAAGATCGCAGCAGAACAACGATCACACCCCTCCCCTTCATTGTTTAGAATCCATTTATTATCTTCATTAATGTTTGGTTCATCCAATTCTACAGAAGCAGTAGCGTACCCACCCCACAAGATAAACAGAAAGGAGAGACGAAGGTGAAACCCCTAACTAATTGATCAAAGATCAACATTAAGTCCTCGCATGGAAACTTGAAAACATAACTGGCAGGAACTCCACGGAACGTGATCAAGAGAACTCCGCAACAAGGGTTCGGCTCGTCGAGAGGAAGTGTACTCCGAGCAGGATGATCGAGAAAATAAACCTAGGGGTAATCCTATAGGTTATAAAGGCTGACAAGGGCTGAGATACCGCATGCCCAGAATGGTTAAGATACGGAGAAAAAGACATGAAACCGCATAAGGTGTGGAATCGTGGGTTGACCACGTGGTTGAGACACCCCACACGTTATTAAAGGGTCCCCATCGATTTAAACCGACGCACACCTCATTTTTTTTCATTTAAGGGGGTACCTCACCAATTATTTAATTTATACGGGCATTAATGGGCATTAAAACAGGCTTAAAGGGGGTCAAAATATGGTTTAAAAACCAATTTGCGCAAAATAGGAGGCGCTACTGGAAAATCTGTGGGGGTAGACGAGAGCCACCTGTAGCCGAGAGCTACCAGTTGCCGACAGCCACCGGTAGCTGAGAGCTACCAGTTGGTGACAGCCACTGGTATCTGAGAGCTTCTAATTGGAAAAATCTACCTGTATCCTAGAGCTATCAGTTGCTGAGACCTACCGGTACCTGAGAGCTACCGATAGCCTAAAGCTACCGGTAGCCGAGAGCTACAGGTTGCCTAGAGCAACCGGTAGCCGAGAGCTACCGGTGGCCTAGAGCGAACGGTAGTCGAGAGCTACCGGTGGCATAGAGCGACCTATAGCCAAGAGCTACCGGTAGCCGAGAGCTACCTATAGCCAAGAGCTACTGGTATCCGAGAGATAATGGTAGCCGAGGGCCACCAGTACCCCAAGGTCACCGGTAGGCTAGGTCTACCGGTAGGCCGAGGTTACCGGTAGGCCAAGGCCACTGCTAGAAGTCACCGAGAAGCTGGGATGGCCTTCCAGACCACCCAGAACAGCTTAACATCATATTTTTACCAAGTAATGGACCCCAAAAACCTCTATCCATTACAGGAGTAACCAATAAGTCCTATTGGTTTGATAAGAAGAGAAAAATGGAATTCAAGGGAAAATATAAATACCAAATTGAAAAGAATATGAGTTTTACCTTTTTATCAATGTGTGGAATGATACAAGGAAGAAATTGTCTTAAAGGGACTAGAATAGATTTTAAGTGTGGTTAAGAATGCCAACGGGTAGTTGAATGCCTATGTGATGAAAAAACATGACTAGTTATCTAAATAAAGAAATGGTTGCATATAATGCACCTCCAAAACTTCAATGTAACTAGTGAAGGGAAATGGGGAATTATCATAATCAATGCCCTAACCCAAGGGTATTGATCATGGATGTGGATTATGATAATGAAGTGTTGAAAGGTATACTTACCATACACTCTAAAGGGGAAAAAACTTTATTTGATTCTGAATCCACCTAGTCTTTTATTTCAGAAGAATTTTCTAAAGGTATCATTGTATTACCTCAACAATTATATGTTTAGTTAGTTGTGACAAGGCCTAATGGAATAACGATCGCATCAAAATTTTATAATTCTTCTTGAGTTAATGTTTGTCAGAAATTTATTCCTTCAAATCTTGGGAACCTTCCTATAGTGGAATTTTATGTGATTCTTGTCTTGGATTGGCTTTATCAATATGGAGATTATATCAAATTCTAATATAGGGAAGTCATATTTCATATTATGGATAAATCTATGATCATATATCAATGAAAGGATGTATATGAACTTCTAGTAGAAATTTATTCCATATTATGGGTCTAGATTCGTATAAATGAAGATTATCTATCTTAAATGAATTGGGATAAACTCAACATTAAGAATACAGCTATTGTATGGGAATTGGATTATGTCTTTCTAGAACAATCACCAGGTCTTCCACCAAATCGTGAAGTTCAGTTTTCAATAGAACTCATACCTTATTCTAGGCATATTTCAAAGACACCTTATATAATGGACACGATTAAGTTGCAGGAATTGAAGAAGAAACTCTAAGAGAATCTTGACAATGGATTCAAACTCCCTAGTGTGTCACCTTGGGGTCAACATGTTTGGTTTGTTAAGAAGAACGATGGATCAATGAGACTCTGGATTTATTATCAAGATCATAACAAAATCACTATAAAGAAACAATATCTTATTCCCCACATTGATGACTTGTTTGATCAACTACATGGAGATCAATGCTTTTCCAAGAATGATCTTCATTCAAGATATCATCAATTAAGGGTTAAGAAGAAGGATATACCAAATAAGGTATTTCATACAATGTATGGGCACTATGAATTTATAGTTATGTCCTTTTTTCTTACTAATTCCTTTTCTATCTTAATGGATCTAATGAATTGAGTCTTTAGTGACTATCTTGACCATTTTTCCAGATGTCTTTATAGAAAATATTATTTTCTATTCGAAGAGAAAGGAAGTACATGAATATCACTTTAGAATTGTAATTAAGACCCTAAGAAAGGATAATCATAATGAAAATTTTACCATGTCTGCATTTTGGCTTCAGAAAGTTTCATTTTTGGGTCACATAATCTCAAAAGAGGGGATATCTAGGGATCCAGCAAAAATAGAAGTTATTGAAAGTTGACTGAGACCAAAAACGGTAACTAAGATCCAATGTTTTCTTGGTTTTTCTTGATATAATCTATGTTATCTGAAATATATTTCATTATTATCTAATACACTAACCAAGTTTACTCGAAAATGAGTTATGTTCATGTGGACTGAAGAATGTGAAGATAATTTCAAAGGTCTAGAAAGAAGGTTAGACGATGCACCTATGCTCACACTACCTTGTAGTGGAGAGTGGTTTGTGATCTATATTGATGCATCCAAGAAGGGTCTGGGATATTTTCTCATGAAAAATGATATGGTTATAGCTTATGTATTTTGATAATGGAGAATTCATGATAAAAATTACCAACTCAGGATTTGGAGTTACCTGCAGTAATCTATTCATTAAAAATATAGAGGTGTTATATTTATGGTGAGAGGTGTGATATTTATATTGATCAAAAAAGATTATAATGTATTTTCACATAGAAGGATCTGAATATGCATAAAAAAATATGGTTGTAGTTGATTTAGGATTACGACTTCTTAATTCATTACCACACTGGGAAAGCAAACAAGGTCGCATATGAATTGAGTCAAAAGGAACATTCTAGCCAATCCATGGTGAGTATCCCAAAATATCCAATATTTATGGATTTTTAATGGATGGATCTTGAAATTTTAAAGTAATGGGAGAAATTTAATTTTTCTCTAATAAATGTTCATCCATATATACAATTGAAGATTAAAGAGGTAACGAAGGAAGATGTAGAGCTACAAAATAAGTTGAAAATTTCCCTAAATTCAACCATGATTATGATGGAATAATAAGGTTTAGTAACCATGTTTGTATTCCTCACATACCAAAATTAATTAAGCATATATTGGATGAGGCTCATATTTATTCATTCTCTATTCACTATGGAAGCATGATGATGTATAGGGACCTAAAAGAGTATTTTTAGTGGGATGACATGAAAAGAGGTGTTGCTAAATATGTATCTTGGTGCTTGTTTTGTTAGAAAGTTTAGGATGATAGATCGAATTATAAGGGGATGTTAAAACTAGTACCCATACCGGAATGGAAATGGGAAAACATCAATATGGATTTTATCATCGGGCTTCTAAAAACATATAAAGTCCATAATTCTATGTCGGTTATAGTTGATTGCCATACAAAGTTGGAACACTTTATTACTATTAGAAGGAATTTATCTCTTGATCATCATGCCCGGATATATGTAAAAGAAGGGGTAATATTTCATGGAGTACCACTTTCTATTATATCTGATTGTGATCCAAGTTTTACCTTGAAGTTATATCGATGTATTCAGTAGGTTTTGGATATAGAGTTATGTTTCAGCACTACGTGTCATCCTCAGACAGATGATTATTCTAATAGGACAGTTCAAACCCTAGAATACATGTTGAGATATTTCTCTATGTATTTCAATGGTTTTTGGTATCAAAACCTACCTTTGGTGGATTTTTGATACAATAAGAGCTTTCAATCTATTATTCAAATGGAGCCTTGTTAATACCTCTATGGAAATAAGTGCATAACTCCAACTTAGTGGGATGATATTGGAAAAAAACTTATTATGACCTGATCTTGGTGATGAAATGGAAAAAAGGTCAGATCTATTGAACAACACATAAGATCAACTCAAAGTTGACAAGAATGTTATGCAGACAATCAAGGAAAATACCTAGATTTTAAAGTGTCTAAAAATGTGTTTCTAGGAATATCTCCTTGGAAAAGAGGAATGATATTTAGAAAGAAAGTAATGCTAATCCCTAGGTATATAGGTCCTTTTTAAATTCTAGATCTTGTAGGGAAGTTATCTTAACAATTGGTTCTTCCACTAAATATTTCCCTAATTCATGATTTGTTCCATGTATCTATCCTAATGAAGTATACTTCTAATCCTTCACATTTACTAAACAGAGAATTTGTACCATTTGAGAAAGATCATTCTTATAAAGAACAACAAATAGAGAATCTCGATCGTAGAGAAAAAATTCTACGAAGCAAGACCACTCGCTTGGTTAAAGTTTAATGGCAGAACCACCAAATTAAGGAGTCTATGTGGGAAATTGAATAAGTTATGAGGTTGAAGTATCCACATCTATTTTTTCTAAATGAATAATTTCAAAGGCTAAATTCAATTTAGGGGGGTATAATGTAACACCTGAATGTTTTTATGAAATATTTTCTATAAAAAAATTTATTTCTTCAATCGCTTTCATTACACGCAATCATGAGTTTAAAAGAACCATGAGAGGAACTTTGTAGATACCCAAATCTTGACGTACATGGACATTACATTACTTTAGCGTAATACTTAATACATAACAAAAACAGACACACAAGGACTGTAATAGTTTAGTGTCTTTGGAAACATGGAACGTAATCTTCTAATCGTGGTGAAAGATCTTCAACATCTCCCATAAAGATCTTCCCCTTTTTTTCTTACCTAAAACCTTTCTTTATATCCTGGGGAAAAGAAAACATAAAAAGGGTGAGCTCAAATGCTCAGTAAGGGTAAGCATGGATAAAATAAAACATACCATATACATTTGAACTTAAAAACATGAACATAATGCTTAAACATCAAAAGCTTGAGTAATGACATAAAACATGCAAGTATGTAAGGCATAGATCATAAAGAAACATTAAGAATGATAAAATAGCATGGTAATAAAACATGTAATTGTGGAAAACATTAATCACATGATATTATTTCCATAGTATCCAAGGCATTTCTGCCAAGACTATCTTAGTGGACAAAGTCCCTTTCTGAATCGAGTTCACTCCTCGTTCCAGTCCTGTATTACTGAACCGGTTTAACTTTCCATTCCAGCCATGTTTATCTCATGAGATATAAATCTTTACCCAATGAATTGGAGGGAGATATATTTCCCACCCATCTCATAATGAAATCATTCTTACTTGTGCCACAAAATAAACATACATCATTCATAAAAACCCAATAAATAAAATGGGTTTCATAAACATCATACCATCATCACATAATCCATATAAAAGATATGGATATCATTTCATAATAAGAGAATTGAAACCATGTAAATCATAGAGACATTATAATTGAAACATACACATATGAAATAATGTCATCTTAGATGAAAAATGGTTTTGATAAAACACTTGAAATGAATTCTTGAGGAAAATATCCTTTTTTCTTCAAAATCAATTTCTTTTCACAAAATGTCATGCAATTTTACAAGAAAAGGATTTTGATGAAAATAGTCATGAAATATTTTGGAGGAACCTTCATGAAAACAAGGATTTATAAAACAGTAGAAATCCGTTCATGTCGTATAAGTTAAAAATAACATTCTCCTCGTACTTTTGTCAGAAAAGTCAAAAAAGTACCTCGTAACGTAAATAAGAGAAAGATTCCATACATACCATGTAGTAAAAGTCAAAAATGGGTTAAAAGGACTTTATACATACATGAAAACACTTTTATAAAACATGTACATGATAGAAATAACCCAAGTAAATACTTACGAATAAGCAATCTCAGATAAAAATGAGATTTGCAAAATTATCCCTTACCTTAGGTCCGATTTGCTTCGTAAGTATCCGAACCTCCTGTATAATGATTTAAATAATGTTATTTACTTATTAAATAATCATATTCATTGTTATGATATCATATATTGTTCACTTATGACTTTATATTACCCGTTCTTTTGTAAATTCCATGTTAAAGATTGTTTTAGTTAAAATCATTTCATTTGTCGTCTGTGTTTTGACTTGTAATTATTAATATGATTACTTAAATCATGATTAATTAATTCTAGAATATAAAACATGATTTATATATAATATATATTCAGAATATACATATATATAATAGATCAATAAATGGAAAGAAATACACCGTTCATGGAGACGGTAGGTCGTACGTACGCATGAACGCTGTTTTCGTTTCCTTATTGAGTTGAATGAAATTAAATAGAGGAAATACATATATATATACATAAATCCAGTAGAATTATTATTCCATATATTTCATTATTATTCATTATATATAGATTATAATCATTCTTGAATGGTTAATCATGGAAAATCAATCTCATCGCGTTCGTGGAGACGGTAGTCCGTACGTACGCACGAGCGATGATATCATTCCTGTGATCATGGAATTGTATTGGAGTGTATGTATACTACTTTAGAATCGATATAAATTTAAAATAATCATATATAGTAATTATTTACACCATTAAACCCATCCAAGTAAGGTGATGGTGGAAAATAGATTACACTACGGCGTGGAGACGGTATTCCGTACGTACGCACGCGCGGTGATTTCATTTTCCGTAGGATGGATAGATGGTGAAATAGGGTTGTTCCATACTTATAATAACATATCAGTATATGAGTGATACATATGTTATTACTTAATAATGAAAAAACTAAATAAGAAGAAGTAGAAGAAGAAATAAATTTGAAAGAATCGGTAACGAACATTACCTCTTCTTTGAAGCGCCTCTTTCAGACCTCCTCGTAGGGCACTAAAATTGGTCTTTGAAGAAGAACAGGACCTCTAAGATGTTTCTAGGGAAGTGGAGAAGAGAATTGTTCATGGTTTGGCCGAGTTTAAGGCTCAATTTGGTGTGTGGAAGAGAGGGAGGAGGTTCCCTTTTATAAGGGAAGAGAGGGGCACCTTTAGAATTCTTAAAAATATTAATTTATAATAAATCTAACCCCACTTAAAACCTCCAAAAATGACTCATATTAGAATATTAGATTATATATGGTTGTAATATAATAAACCAATCAAATTTAGACATATTTAGATCTTATTTTAAACCTTATCATTTTGATTTATCTTTATTTAATCTATTTAAGTTTATTTGTGGTAATAAATATCTAAATTTTAAATTATAACAAATAATTACTTATTTGTTGTGAATTTTCCATAATTGGTTACTTTATAAAATTATAGACCATATAAATTTAAATTTATAATTTTTAAATATTTTTTTGATTTTTAAACAATTTTATAATATGTTATTTTTATAAAATAACAATAGTGTCAATTTTGACACTATTCATTTATTTGAATTTAAATAAACTATATACAGATAATATGTTCGAAATAAAAGCTTTAATAGATTTATAAAAGTTCATATGTATCTATAAAATTGGTGTATCACATTAAATAGTTCATATAATATTTATTTTATTATTGTTAAAACCATTAATTTGGTTTATCTCTTAATAAAATAATTACTACAACATTTTTTGTATAATTATTTAATATACTGATTTGTAGCATAAAAATTAAAAATAAAATTCTATGATGAAGATAAATCTATTACCTTTCACAATAATACTTTTACTAGAATTTATCATCTTAAATTCACAATATGTAAATTGTTATATTTATTAAATTATGAAGGTGACAACTTTGGCATCATTTAAAATAAAATAATATAAGTGTCATAATCACTTTTATAAGGCTCCAAACGGTTATATATTAAGTAATTGGATGATTAAGGTGTAGATATATACTACCAATAAGTTTTGGTCTGGTTTGTGGGCCTTTTAATGGTTATTATTATTTCAATAAATACTATATTACTTATTTTTCACTTAATAAATAATTTATGTATCATTAATGTATCACCATTAATAATAATTATTTAATCCCTAAAAATTATAAATAAATTATCATGATGTAGATAATTTTATTAGATTTCTGGAGACTATTCATGTTTTTAGTTTTATGATGTTTATCACTAAATTAAAATTATTATACTTATAAGATTTAAGAGAGTGACATGTTGTCATTTTCTTTGGTTTTAATAATAATTAAATTATTTCCATGGTAAAAATTCCATTAAATGAATCTAATCTGACCCTTAGGTTATATGGGTCTACTTTTATCCATCCAATAGAATTTTGGCATGTGTTAGGGTAATTTTATAATACTATATTTACCTTTAATTACCCGATTTACCTTTAACTATGGTAAATAAAATTTACCGTAGTTACTATTCATAATTCCCAAAAATAAAAAGTAGCTTATTAACAAAAATTTTACCCACTGATTTAAAATATGGAATCCATTTTTCCAAATTCAATGAAAAAAAGTTGCAGAAATAGAATTAAAATTAATCCCGTTGTCGAAAGAAAACGGGTTTTTCTTTAAAACATTGCAAAATATTGAATTGATTTATCCTACGAATTTAATGTTAAATCAATGATAATGACATACATTATATTAATTGGTAAAAATATATTCTATTTATACATTAAAACCATTCAATATTATAATTTAACCATATAAATTATTGCGATGAAAAAAAGTTGTTTTTAATTAAAATATAGCGTGTTTTTACTATTCATCAAAATATGAAAGTTACCAGAATAATATGAAAATTTAATCCAAAGTAAATTTTTATTTCTTGATTCCAAAGAAGAATTTTATTTTGTCAAATTGAACTTATAAAATGTCAAAAACTAGATTTAATTTGGGTGCGCCATCAAAAGGCGGCAAAACTGCATTTTTTTAAAAATGGTTATTTTACCCGAAAAATATATTTTGTTCTTATACCATGTTCTAGAAAATTTGTAAGATGAATAAAAATGTTATAAAATTCAAAATATATTTATTAATATTCATAATGTCTAGTTCATAATAATATTACAACAATATATCGTTGTTTAGTAAAACCCGGCATTGCGACAACACACGCTATCGAGGAAGGTCATGATTGCGTGTAATGCAAGCCAAGTCAGGGTTACGTGTTGTGAAAGAATCCTTCGTTGTTTTGTATAACAGAATCCAACCATATTTCATTTATACATTGAATATATATATATATATACTCAATGTTTTGTAGAATAACTATTATCAAAATTGTGTATAAACACGATCCAAGAATAGTGTTGCGTATACTGCAAGCTAATACAGTGTTGCATATAGCGCAAGGTAATCTTGGTGTAGCATACAACACAAGACATTAATGAAATTCAAAGAATATTTTTCATAAAATATCGGGGTGTTAAAAACTTAATATAAAATTACCTTTATAACCTAATTGTTAGGTTAGCAGGAATAAATATAACTAACTTTTTAAAATGTATGGTTAATTATTTTGCAACCTATTATTTATGAAAATTATAAATCAATTATATATTTGTATTTTTGGTATTAATAAATTCAGTAAATTATTATTAGTAAATGAGATTAATGATATATATATGTTATATATTTAATAAAATATTTTTGATATTCATTCAATATATATTTTTATTATATGGTATGAATAAAGTCTATTTGATGTACAAAAACCTATATTTTTAAAAGGGTAATTTTACCACTTTTTAATGGAAACCCCTTTTTGAATTAATATTCTGACACATTAATACTTTTTTTAAGAGAAAAAACATGTTATTTATAAACATGATTTAAAAAATTACTTTGGATGAATTTTAAATATTTTTCTAATAACATTCAAATTTTGATGAATAGTAAAAATACAATAAATTTTGATTAAAACAATCTTTTTTAACCAAAATAATTTATGTGGTTAAATTATAATATTTAGTGGTTTTAAATTATAAATTGAATATATTTTTACCATTCAATATAATTTATTTCATTAGAATTAATTTTAAATTTAATTCAAATGTAAAAACCATTTCAATCCTTTGCAATGTTTTAACTTTTAGAACTTGTTCTCTCTTTCTGATAATAGAATAAATTTTAAATTAATTACTAAAACTTAGGTATTTTCTATTTTAAAAAATGTATTCCCTATTTAGAATCAAAAGTTTAAAATTATGTAAATATATAAATTTTTTTTTGGGCAATATGAATAGTATCTTCGGTAATTTTTATTAACACGGTAAAAGGGTAAATCAGGTAATTATGGGTAAGAATAATTTTTTTAATGTACCCTAATACTTTTATTAATATCATTTTATTATTTTGTTTCGACCTAAATCATCCTTCGGTCGAAATGGTGTCCTTTGAAGCCACTTGGATGAGATTATGACAATTAATTTATTTTATTTAAAGAAAGGTTAAATATGTCTTACTCAGATTTTAATAACTAAATAATTTTTAATATAAATTTACAAAAAAGATAAATTATATTATAAATTAGTATTTGAAATATGAATTTTTTATATTTATCATGGTAATATTTTTATAATTTTTAGGAAATAAATAATTACTTTGATGGTTTATACATTAATGATGTGTAAATTATTTAAGTGAGAAAAAATAAATAAATTAGTTTTTATTAAAATGATAATAACCATTAAAAGGAAAAAACTTTTCAAAAAATCTTATTTCTTAATTATATACTGACCATAATCATCCTAGGGTCGATTTCTTGACCATTTGGGGCCATATAGAAAAGATTATGACACTTATATTATTTTATTTAAAGTAATGTAAAAGTTTTAACATTCATGTTTTCAAAATTATAACATTTTTAATGTAAGATTTTCCAGAAGTTAAATTCAAATAAAAGTATTCTTATGAAATCTATTATATTTATCTTCATCATACTATTTTATTTTTACTTTTTATTTAACAATAAGCATATTATATAATTACACAACACATAGAAGTGATTTTATTAAGAGAAAAATTAAATAATTGTTATTAAAAATATTAAAATAAATATAATTTTAAACTAATTAATATTTACAATTAATTTTATAGATTATCATGACCTCTTATTAATATAATTAAATAATTCTTTTTGGTTAACTAGTTATATTGATATTTTTAAAAATCAATGAATTAAATAGTGGAAAAATTTAAACTATTGTTTCTTTATCAAAATAATGTTTTATTAATTTATTTAAAAATCATAAAGCATTTTTAAAAATATATAATAGTTATTATATTGTATAATATTTTCTAATTTATTTATTTATGGTCTAATTTACATCAAATAGGTTATTATTTAACCCTTTAAATGTTGAATTTTTTGTTACTCTTGTTAAAAAGTAAAATGAATAACTAAGTGTTAATTAAAATGATAAGGTTTAAATTGAAATAAATACATATATAAATTTTTTTTGTTGATGATATTGAAACATTATCTCATATAATCTTATAATTTGGGTCATTTTGGAGGTTTTTTTATGTGGAGTTAGTTTTTTTAGATATTAATATTTTCGGAGTTTCCAAATGTACCCCTCACCTCAATTATAAAAGGGGACCTCATCCCTCATTTCTTCACAACTCATTGAGATTTCAGGCACGTATATCCCCTTACAATCTCTATTATCATCTCCCCTAGTATTATTATTGAGGATATTGTCTTCTACAAACCCTGACTCTTGTGATTTAAGATTAGATTTAGGGGGAGCGTGTCAAAGAAGAGGTAATCTCTTCTATTGATCCTTTCAAACTTTTTTCTTCTTCTACTTCCTCTTCATGAGTTGTTTCATTATAATATAATAAATCTAGTATCACTTATATACATATATGTTATTATTATTATTAAAAAAACATGTTTCACCTTCTATATATTCTATGAAAAATAAAATCACCATGTGTGTGCATGTACGACTTACCGTCTCCACGCAGTGGTGTAATTTGTTTTTTACCAACACCTTAAATGGATGTGTATAATGATGGAAATAATAACTATATATGATTATTATAACATTATATTGATTAGGAAATATTATAAACCATCTAATCTAATACCATTCAACAATTATGTGGAGGGTATCTTCGCTCGTGCGTACGTACGGCCTACCGTCTCCATGATGTGGTGGGATTCATAGTACATTATATTCATTAAATCGTGATTATAGAAATTAATTGAATTAATAAATATTATATATATTATAATAATATCATTATCTAAATTATATAACTATAACCTAAGAAGAATAATGATAACTTATCCTACTAAACATCAATAACAAAATAAGGATGTTAACACCTGATGTATGAGTAATAATGTTACTAACAAATGGATGATAATATGATCATATTTAATATCATAAAAATGAATATTATTTTGGAATAACTCAATGAAATTAATTAAATAAATATACAAGAGGCTCAAATATGTGAAAAGGAAATCAATCCTTAAGTAATGGATAATTTTGTAATCTCATTTTTAACCGAGATTATTTATATATAAGTATTTATCGGGGTATATTTATCATCCAAATCAATGTTTCATAAATATATATGTAACGTCCTAGATTCAGGTGCCCCAAAACAGGTGCCCCAACCCTGGTTGGTCACATGACCTCAAGTGCATTTCCCCAAATTCCAGAGGTTTCTGACTAGCAGTGAGGGCCTAGGACTGATAGTGGGTAAATTATGCCCTCATTTGTCAAAGTGTAGCATAGTGGAAAAAATATAAACATACAAAAGCTGAATCATTAAACAATATAAACCTCAAAATGGAAAACTGAACTGAAGTAAAATATAACCAACAGTCATATATATGATGATGCAACATGTCTCTAATTCAATGAAAGTATCCAAAATAGGATACACTGCAATTTCATACAATACAGCAAAAGGTACAAAGTATAGCAAAACAAAACCAAAGAAGTGCAACAGGAATGTAAGAGCATCACAAGCCTCAGCTCAGTCCCATGCTCTCCTACTCTTGTCCAACAATCATGTACCTGTGTAGGGACCATTTCCCATATCGACACCTGCCGTAATATAATTTTTTTGGGCCCAAGACATGACACAAATATGGTGTGATAAATAAATCCTAGTAGGCAACCACAAAAGGCTTGTGCCCAAATATCAGTGAAAATGTACAACAACGATGTGCAATAAGGAAATGTATTAAAATAAGATGTTCTCAAAAGTTACCATTCCTACCAATTACATTTCCTTTTTAATTATTATTTAACAATTCAATATAATTGAATTATGGGTTTTCTAAGACTCGGCCTCGACCAACAATCTCCTATACCAGTTCCAAAGCATAAAACACAAAAAGATATCTAACAAGTAAAATATAATAATAATACTAAGCATGTGCTATAGCTTGGTAGGTACAACATAAGAAATCACCACAGTGAATATTCAAAGTAAACATTGTCCTCAGACATGCATGTCCTTACCCTCAGGCAATCAATAACGAAACCCTCAGGTGACTGCCCTCAGGCATAAAGAATATTTCCCTTAGGCATATGAGATATCTCCCTCCGGCATGGAATATACTACCCATAGTGGTAAGAAAAGTTTCCCTCAGGCTAAACAAAACCTTTCCCCCAGGCTCAACAAAACACTGCCCTCAGGCATAAGAAACATTTCCTCAAGCTAAACAAAACACTACCCTCAAGAATTCGATAGGAAAATAAAGTAACCGGACTGAGCCCAACGCATAAGCACGTAATTTATTAACATTTCCTCTCAAGAAATCTCAAAACATGTTATAATCATGGCATACCCATGGGTACCCTGGCCAAACGGATAAACAAGGGAAACACACCCTCGAGGTGGCCCTAGATAAAAGCAACGATCTCAAATAGCAGTTTATACTTATTCATTAGATTACCTATGAAATTCTTGGTATCTCAACAGTCAAAGTCTCAGCCATATGACACCTCAAACATGGGCATGTGGCACAACGGTACACAAAATCAACTCGATAGTTTGAATTAAACACAAGATCACCTACCTCAATCTCCTCTGATTGATATATGTGAAAGGATCCTCCCAATACAACCAATAACGACGTAGATCTGAGATAAAAAATTACCCATTAAAACCTAAATAACTTCCCTTAGGGAAATAATTAGAAGAAATTATTCAAGAAGAGGGAATACCTTACCCGTGCAGTTCAAACGAGATCGACGGTGGAAGAATTAGAGTCCCAGTGAGCGATCGGGAGCTCATCCATGTCTCGGCCTCCTCTCCCACTGCTCGTGGTGACCCCTCTGCCTCCTCTATCGAATGAGGAGGCTACGGCCTGTTTTTAACGAAAAAACATAACTAAACGGTGTGTACTCTCAAGTACATGCCTTGTACTATCCTTTTTAACTGTTCCTCTGGTGGCTACTTTCCACCACCTCATTGTTCATCTGCCAACTAATTACACAGCATGTATAACTATGTACAGAGCATTTAATTACTTTTTACCCACTTAATTGCTGAAAAACCTACACGCCCGGTATTCTCATCCTACACAGCCAAAGTACATGTCGTGTGTACAAAAGTACATGGCGTGTACCCATAAATTTGATATATTTCCCACATCTCCCTTGTTTTCTAAAAAATACTTAAGGAAAATGAAAACATGAAACTAGTACCTCAAAAATAAGAACCGGGTTCTTACCAAATTAACTTCTTAAAGCAATTCATCCCCTAATTTCTCTTCCAAGTGTGGTGAAGATAATGCTGAGAACAATTATGGCCACTGAGCACATACGTCGGTCTCCCGCTCCCAGGTTTCATCCTGCACTTGGCCATGCTTCCATAGCACTCATATGAGAGGAACTTACTGGTCTCAGAGAACCTTCGTGCTCCTAACAATAATACAAATCGAGTGCCCCTAAATGGATTCATGAACCTGAAGTTCAACCTCCTCAGGCTGAAAAACGTGAGATGGGTCTGAGTGATAACGGCACAGCTGAGATACATGGAAGACGTCCTGCATAGCCCGGTACCTCTATGGAAACTACTATCAATAGGAAACCGACCCAACTCTCTCCAGGATCCAAAATGGCCCTACATACCTCACTGAACATTTAAATTGTCTCCAGATCCTCCTGTGTCCCAACATCGGTGAAACGTGGAAGAAAATGTGATACCTGGCCACGAACTCCAAGGGTCGTCTACGACGATCAACATAAGATTTCTGATGAGACTGTGCAGTAGCCATCCTCTTCTGTATCAACTGGACCTTCTTGACAGTCTCCTGAAAGAGACACAGTCCCAATAAAGCTTCATCACCTACCTCCAACAAGCTCAATGGTGATCGGCATGGCCTACCATATAAATCCTCGTAAGGTGCCATCTCAATAGATTCCTAAAAACTATTATTATAGGCAGACTTGACCATAGGTATGTGCTTCTCCCAAGAGCCGCAAAAGTCACGGACGCATTCACGTAGAATGTCCTCTAGCACTTGTATTGTATGCTCTGACTGGCTATCGGTCTGAGGGTGGTATGTTTTGCTCAGAAGCACCTATGTACCCAGTGCCCTCTAAAAACTCTACCAGAAACAAGATGCAAAACGGGTTTCCATATCTGAAACAATAGAATGAGGGAACCCATGAAGACATACTACCTCTCAGATATACAACTCCCAAGCTCGTCAACACCAAAGGTCTCCTTGATTAGAAAAAAGTGAGCTACCTTCGTAAGTCTATCTACAACAACCCATACGACATCATTTCCTCGAGGTGACCTTGGAAACCCTATCATGAAGTCCATCGTGACATCATCCCATTTTCACTCTGGAATGGGTAACTTTTGTAACAATCCGTAAGGCCTCTAATGATCCGCCTTCACCTGATGACAGGTGGAACATCTCGTAACAAAACCAGGTACCTCTCTTTTCATACCCGACCACCAATACTGACGTCTTAAGTCACAGTACATTTTGTTAACTCTAGGATGCACTGCCCAAGCTGAAGCATGAAATTCCCACATCAACTCCTCACATATATCCCCTAGAACCCACACTTGTCCACGGATATGCAGTACCTCATCATTGCCTATCATCCAACCAAGAGGAGGGTCCTCACTTTCAACTGACTCCCATAGAACTAGGCCTTCTGAATCTGATAGTTGTCTCATCCTCACTCTATCCAGGAGGGTAGAAGTCACAACTAAGGATGAAATAAATGTTTTCCCCTGACTATCGTGCACCTCTATATGCATCTTAGAGAACATAGCCATAATCTTCCACTCACCCCTGGCCTCTTACACTTCATGTATTTGAGTCCTCCTACTCAGTGCATCAGCTACTGCGTTACCCTTACCAGGTGTATAGGAAAGCTCAAAGTAGAAGGACTGAAGGTATTCAACCCACCTTCCCTGTCTCAAATTCAAGTCTCACTGGGTAAAGATGTATTTAAGACTTTTGTGGTTCGTAAACACCATAAAGTGTTCTCCCAAGAGATAATGTCTCCAAAAGCGTAACACATGAACAACTGCAGCCAACTCAAGATAATGTGTCATGTAATTCCTCTCATGTGGCCTCAACTGCCAAGACCCGTACGAAACTACTCGATCACCCTGTATCAACACTACTCCCAGCCCAATACCTGATGCATCACAGTAAACTGTATAGCTCTTCCCTTACTCTGGATGTATCAGGACTGGTGTTGATGTCAACCTTCCCTTTAACTTCTGAAAGGATGTCTCGCAAGCTTCTGACCAAACAAACTTCATACCCTACTTAGTCAAACCCGTCAATGGAGCTGCTAAGTGGGAGAAGTACTGTATAAAGCACCTATAGTAACCATCTAGCCCATCCTAAGAATGACATCATAGGTTGTCATCTCTAATACATAGAGATCTCATAGAAAGTGACACCCACCAACCTTTAGGGGGAACTCCTTTCACTGACACACACCTTCCATTCTAATTCCCAACGGAGTGTCTAGCTTCATGATATCAGAAGAAGAAGAAACATAAAGCCCAAGGCTCTCCACAATGGGCACAGATATAAAGCTATGTGTAGCACCAGTATCGAAATGTAAAGAAGATAAAACAAAAGAAACTGGAATAGTACATCTTATAGTGGAAGGTTCTGGATTCTACTCATCTTGGGTCTATTGCACTGTATATGTCTGCCCAATTTCGCAGCCCTACAACACAGCCTGGCTACCCTGAGCTGAACCACCCTACTGTCTCTGAGATCCTGGTGCCTGGCTACCATGACCACGACCACCACCTCGTCCTGAATGTCCTAACGTATTCCAATTCCCTGACTGGTAAAAAGATATTGTCCCTTATCCTGCATGCAGAGTCTACAAAGAACCCCTCTCACTAATCACGGGTGAAAATGTGTAACACCCCAAGCTTCTACGTAATGCTTCTCTTTGAATAATGTGATAGCGTGTGTTGTACGCAACACTGAGTTCTAACACACCGTAACCAATCAAACTAGACGTTATGAATAGTAATACCTACTTTTTGAAATTATATATATTTTATATTTCAAAATGGACTTCATTTTTGGATTCGGAATATCGAATTTAGCCTAAGGTGAAATTTTGGTACTTTTCGGATAACTTTAATATTTTGATGAATAGTGAAAATTACTAAATTTTAATTAAAAACAACTTTTTTAATCAAAATAATTAATAGTGATAAATTATGAATTTGAGTGGTTTTAAAGTATATTTAGAATATATTTTTACCATTTAATATAATTTTTGTCATTGGACATAATTTTATAATTAAACCGAACATAAACAAGTGTGAATCTTTTGATAGTTATTATCTCTTAAAAACACGCTTTTTGTTTTGACAGCAGGAATTAATTTTAAATTAATTTCTGCCACTTCTGTGTTTTGAATTTAGAAAAATGGATTCCATATTTGGAATCAGGATTTTTAAATTGTGTAAATAGGTAACTTTTATTTTTAGACATTTTGAATAATTACTGCGGTAAATATTTTATTTACCATGGTTAAGGGTAAATCCGGTAAATAAAGGTTAAAAAATAATATTATAATAATACTAAATTACCCTAAACGTGTCTTAGACTTATTGGTTGATACAGGTTCGACCATAGGCATCTTTGGGTCGATTTTAGGAGCCCATGGTGCCACTTGTAGGTGATAGGGACACTTTTTTTTAATTAAGTTAAAATGAATACAAAAATGACACAAGCATATATCTTTTAGAAAAATAATTTTTACATAGGGTTATATATGTTGGATTTTAGATTATCAATATTAATTAGAAAGATAAAAATATTTCCTACCTAATGATATTTTATTTATAATTTTTAGACATTAAATAGTTTAATTTATTTATGACACAATGATGATGAATTAATTACTATAATAGTGAAAAATCGAAATAATTGATATTATAAATACCCAAATAAATATAATATGAAACTTTTAATGAATTAAACTAATTTTATAAGATAACATGATATATTATAATTGATTAAATTGACTTTGTTCGAAGTAATCAATCTGTTATGAGTTTCACAAAAATCAACTATTGAATGGTGTCAAAATTGACATAAAAGAGTTCTTAAAAACAATATTATATTATTAATTGATATTAAATTCCTAAAAATCTAAGGTTCGGCCAAGAGACTTATATCATGATAGTTTTATCATTAATGGACCACTTGGGGGTCTCTTGGATGTATATAGTATGTCTATTAACCATATTATATAAAAATACAAAGAGACATTGTAAAAGTGAAACTAATTAATTTAGAGTTAATACTTAAAGATAAGGTTAATATAAGTACCCAAACATGTCTAAATTCTATTGGTTGAGTTTTTTTCGACCTATACCCACCTTAAGATTTAAATAATAATCTTTGGAGCCATTTTAAACTGAATATGAATTTATTATAAACTAATATTTCTTGCTTTTCCAAAGGTGCCCCTCACCCCTCTTATAAAAGGGCACACCTCCTTCTCATTTCTTCACACCTTCAAAGCCTTTTTGTTCGGCCAAAATCTGCCCGAATACTCTCCCAACTTCCCTCACTACAACCTAGATGCCTTAGTTTGATCAAAAATCCAACCTAAGGAGCCTTTTTGATCAAATCAAAAGGAAGAAACCGAAGAAGACTTAATGATTTCACCCCCCTTTTTCAAGTTCCTTTCTTCTTCCACTTCTTCTTCCTTTGTTGTTACCATTATAAAATAATAACTCTAGTATCATATATATACTGTGATGTTATTATAAATATGGTACAACCATATTCAGTATTCTATCCACCCTTTGAATAACATGTCACCATACGTGCGTACGTACGGCTTACCGTCTCCACGTCGTGGTGTAATTGTTATTCAATAATATATTATTTGGATGGGTATAATAATTATGTGTAACTCATGTAAATAATAAATATAACATGTTAATGAATCTGTATATATGATATACCATCCATTTATATATTATTTTAATATCAAAAGAATGATATTGTCGCTCGTGCGTACGTACGGACTACCGTCTCCACGAACGCGATGAGATTCATTCTCCATCGTAACCATTAAAGTATAATTATCATTTGATGATTTAAAAAATGATGTTTAAGGACTTGATATCATTCTGGATATGAATAATATACAACTTATCCTTTACAAACATGTCTTACGTTACAAAACATATAAAAGAAAACAAGTAAGTTAACACCCGAAACAACAATAATACTAAGATATTATTAACAAATCAATATTAAAAGATCATATATGATATCATATTAATGTATATGATTCTTGTATAATTGAATAACAATTATTTCACCATTATACAGGAGGTTAACCTACCCCAACCAAGGAAAAGTACAAGGTAAGGGGTTTTCATCTCACTCTTTATTCCCGTGAGATTCATGCCATATTGCCACCATCACCTTTTGTGTGGTGTATGTACTACCCATAATTATATTCTTTATGTAATACACTCTAATTTATGTGTATTTACATATTCATTGTATGATACCTCTTTCATGGGTTGTATGTTTCATAAGTTACCAAATTGGTAAGGGTTATTTCACAATCTCTTTATTATCCAAGGTTGTTTATATGTAATAATCTACTGGGATCTCTTTACCATCCACATCCATGTTTTCTTAAAAATGTATTTCAGAACATTTTTATTATTTACAAGAATATGGGTTAAAGTCATTTATACCCTTGTTTGACTTTTTATAAGAGGAAACTTTCCGTCATTTTCAAAACAAGGTCCTTTTTTATCCTTTTCGACAAGATTAATGTAAGAATGTTTTTTTTAACTTATACGGCGGGTGCGGCTATTTTCTACCATTATAAAATAGTTGAAGCTTCCCTTACAAGCTTATAAGAATATTTTCAAAGAAAATGTTTTATTTTATAAATATATGACTCTTAAATGATTTCAAAAATAGAAAGAGATATTTCTCTAAAAAGAGTTTTGATTTCATCTATGTCAACATCCTTTGATGGATTTTATGCTTATTTGTAGTTGATTTATTAAAATACAAAACTTATATATTTTATTGAAGGTTTTGTGATATGTTTGACTGTGGATGTGCTATTTTTATACCATTCATTGTTTATGATGAAAGTATTGACATTTCGTATGCTATTTTTAATACGAATGCTTATGTTATGTTTAAACCTTTTCATATGGGAATGCATTGGACTTAATATGTGACGGGTGGAGCCCGCTATAGCTCCTCGATGCATCGGTAGGTCTCATGAGACAAAATAGTGTCTTGGCACAAGGCCTTGGAAAAATCTTATTTGTAGTCTTGGCACGAGGTCTTGGCTATGTGGTTATGATAGTCTGGCATTATGCCTTCCAACATTATGAAAGTGGTTATTGATATTGCATGTGATTATTCAATTAGTAGAATATCTATGTGAACAAGTAAATGGCATTATTTCATTTTACTTTTGCTATACTATGTTGAAGTTCATGTTTAAAAGGCATTTGTTTTAGTAATGCATTGCCTTAAATGTTTGTGGTTATTTTGAATGTTCCGCTATATTGTTATCCTTACTGGGCATTTGAGCTCACCCCTTTTCTATGTTTTATTTTTCCCAGGATGTGAAGAAGTAAGTTATGAATGACCTGCAGGGATATTATGAGTGGATAATAGTGTGGACTGTGGAGACATTATGTTGTTGTAGTATTTTTCCATTTTATGATGTAATGTAAAACTTATGAATATATCTAGTGTTTCCAAGGCTACTAACCAATCGGTCTTTTGAGATTTGATCTTTCTTGTGAACATGCCAATGTTATGTAACAATGCACCGACTCTGGGTGACTAGGGTCGGGGCATTACAGTTGGTATTAGAGGAAGTTTAGTACAAACCTTGGAAGCTAGATTTAGATAAACTCTGATTAGAGCACGTAGACCTAAGATGAACTTTGAGGATTAGTATAGAAGAACTTCCTAGAATTTTGGTATTGTAGAGATTTTGTGAGTTTTCCGAGCAATACATCCTTGTCTGGATACGAGCAGGTAGAGGCAGCTCTGGCACAGATGTACCTAGGGGTAAAACCCAAAAACACCGCTTTGAGCTAGACTCGAATGGGAACTGGTGCACGACAACGGGCCTTGCTGCACTCTTGGTTATCACACTCTCGGGGGATATGATTTGGATAAATCTCATTTTCTTTACAAATAATTATGAAGGGTTTATGAGTACATACTTCCTCAAAGAAAACATTTTTATGATTATGGATTATATCCATAAATAGTTCAATTTATGTTAAGTTTTTTATAAGTATGGGATTATGTATTTTGATTCATATACTGATCTAGTTTATGCCATTGTTTAGAAATGGAGACTATTAGAAGAAATGGAAACCATATCAATGCATGCACTCCATGTAGGGATTTCCCTCCTGCTCAAGATAATTATAGTGGGGCTGGTGATGCAACTGGTGTCGATCAGCTAATCACCATACTGGGACAACTTACTCAGGTTATGAATAATAACCTTACCCTGATGGAGCACCCTGATCTACAGCGTGGAGGATCAATGTTAGATCGATTCATGAGGCAACAACCACCAATGTTCAATGGGAGTACAAATCCCTTAGTAGCTGAGCAATGGATAAATTCCCTAGAGAAAATATTTCAGGCTTTGGAGAGCAGTGAAAGGGAAAAAGTTATCATGGTAGTTTACCGCCTCACTGGAGATGCTAATCAATGGTGGTCATTGATTAAAAACATGAAGGAAGATGATGAAGTATCAAATATGGAATGGAGGGATTTCAAAGATCTGTTTTTAGAAAAATACTTTCCTCGCGACCATCGAGCAGATATGGAAAGGCAATTTCTGAGTCTGAGACAAAAGGAGGATGAGAATGTCACAAAGTATGAGGCTAACTTTACAAGGTTAGCAAGGTATGCTGGAGATTATATACGTAACCCAAGAAGTAATATTGATCGTTTCTTTGATGGGTTAAAACCATTTCTTCGTCGAGAATTAGTCTCACAATCCTTTTCATCGTACGAAGACATTGTCTCATGTGCTATCAAGACCGAAAAGGAATTCTCTAAGTCGTATGAATTTAAAGCAAAGTAAGAGAAGAAGAGACATGCTGATCAATATGGGAATGGAAATAAGGGGAAGAAGGGAAAGTTTGAATATCCATCCTGTGGTAAATGCGGGAAGAAACACCCTGGTACTTGCTTGAAGGGAATGGGAGTCTGTTACAAGTGTGGTGAAAAAGGCCACCAAGCTCGTGATTGCAAGGGGAAGAAGGAAGAAACCAACATTCAGTGCTATAATTGCTTGGAGATGGGGCATTATGCAAATGCATGTCCTAAGCGTCAAGATAACTTACCTCAGAAAAGGCCAAGGGATCAAGGCCAGGCTTATGCTATCACTACTGCTGAGGTAGAAGCTCTGAAAGACGTGGTGGCAGGTAATTTAATGGTTTCCTCAAGTTTAGCAAATGCATTATTTGATTCTGGATCATCGCATTGTTTCATATCTTCCCAGTTTGCTAAGAAAATTAGATATTTCCAATTTGATTTAATAAGGGAGTTGTCAGTTAAAACTCCTAAGGGAAGTATCATTGCAACAAAGTTTTGTGAATCATTCCCCATTAGAACACATAAATGTTCTTTATCTTCTGATCTCATCATCATACCTATGATTGAGTTTGATATAATCCTCGGTATGGACTGGATTTCGGACTATGATGCGAAGATTTATTGTAAGAAGAAAGAGGTTACGATTATTGATGATAATGATAAGGAACACCTTATCTTTAGAGTAGAATTGTCACTACCTAATTCTTATTTAGATCCATCCTCAATAGCTCAACTAAATTCAATTATTGGGGAGGAATAGAATGAAATAACTATGGGTGAGGAAAGGAATGCTCAAATAGAGGATGTACCTGTTGTGAAAGAATTTGTAGATCTATTTCCGAAAGATTTACCTGGACATCCTCCAGAACGAGAAGTTGAGTTTTCCATTCATTTAATTCCTGGATCAAGGCCAATATCAAAGACCCCTTATAGAATGGCCACTGTAGAATTAGTTGAACTAAAGAAATAACTAGAGGAATTGAGTAATAAGGGATTTATTCGCCCTAGTGTTTCCCCATGGGGAGCCCCTGTTCTTTTTGTTAAAAAGAAATATCGATCTATGAGGTTATGTATCGACTACAGGGAGATCAATGCTATAACAATAAATAACATGTATCCCCTACCACACATTGATGATTTATTTGACCAAATGAATGGAGCTCAATACTTTTCAAAGATTGACCTTCGATCTGGATACCATCAGTTGTGTGTGTAGAAGGAAGACATTCCGAAGACAGCATTTCGAACCAGGTACGGGCATTACGAGTTTACTGTAATGCCGTTTGGATTGACTAATGCACCCTCTGTATTCATGGATCTGATGAATAGAGTTTTCAAGGAGTATCTCAATGAATTTGTGGTGGTATTTATTTATGATATCTTAGTATACTCTAAAATCTACGAAGATCATGAAAATCACTTGCGCATTATCTTGAAGACTCTGAGGAGGCATGAATTATATGGGAAGTTTAGCAAGTGTGAATTCTGGCTTCAGGAGATTTCTTTTCTTGGCCATATTGTCTCTAAAGATGGAATCTCTGTTGATCCTTCTAAGACCAAGGCAATCAAAGAATTTCCATCACCTACGAGTATAACTGAGGTACGTAGTTTTATTGGTTTGGCAGGTTATTATCGACGTTTCGTCCAGAATTTTGCCCGATTGGCTAACCCATTAATGAAGCTCACACGTAAAGGTGTTAAATTTGTTTGGACAAAAGAGTGTGAAGAATGTTTCAAAGAACTAAAGAGAAGATTATTCAATGCTCCTATATTGACTCTACCATCGGGGAATGATGGGTTCGTTATTTATAGAGATGCATCAAAGAAAGGACTTGGTTGTGTCCTTATGCAGAATGATAGAGTTATTGCCTATGCATCACGACAGTTGAAAATTCATATCCTACTCATGATCTCAAGTCAGCAGATGTGATCTTTGCTTTGAAGATATGGAGGCACTACCTCTATGGTGAAAAATGTGAGATTTATACTGATCACAAGAGTTTGAAGTATATTTTCTCACAAAAAGAACTCAACATGAGGAAAGGGAGATAGCTTGAATTACTCAAGGATTATGATTGCACGATACACTACCACCTGGGGAAAGCAAACAAGGTGGAAGATGCTTTGAGTAGAAAAGAACATGGAGTTTTGAACAATATGAGAATTGAAAGGGATCCAATTTTCATGGATCTAGTGAAGATGGACCTGGGAATAACCAGGGAAGGTGAAACATCAATGCTTTTTCAAATGGTTGCCAAACCATCTTTACTAGAAAGGATTAAGAGTTCTCAGACCGATGATGAAGAATCTCAAAAGAAGATTAAAGCTGTGAATGATGGGAGATTGAGAGACTTTGTGTATGAAGATGGAATTTTGAAATTCGGGAAGAGACTTTGTGTTCCCGATATACCTAATCTAAAAAGGGAATTGTTGGATGATGCTCATAGTTCAAATTTCTCTATACACCCCGGGAGCACGAAAATGTATAAGGATTTGAAGGAACATTTTTTGGTGGGGCAACATGAAGAGGGAGATTGCTGATTTTGTGTCAATATGTATGGTTTGTCAACAAGTGAAAGCTAGAAGGCAACAGCCTGGAGGAGTCATGCAACCTCTTACCATACCGGAGTGGAAATGGGAAAATATTACGATGGACTTTGTCATGGGACTACCAAAGACTCCTAGAAGGAACGATGCAATATGGGTTATTGTTGATCGTCTTACCAAGTCCGCACATTTTCTTGCTATAAGAGAAGATCTACCCCTGGAACGTCTAGCAAGACTATATATTAATGAAGTTGTGAGACTTCATGGAGTACCCCTATCGATTGTTTCTGATCGTGATCCCCGTTTTACTTCAAGATTTTGGAAAAGTCTTCAGAAATACCTGGATACTGAACTTCATTTGAGAACTTCTTACCTCCCTCAGACAGACGGACAATCAGAACGGACTATTCAGACCTTAGAAGACATGTTTAGATCTTTCTCACTTGACTTTCAGGGTATGTGGGATCAATATTTACCACTGGTAGAATTTTCCTATAACAATAGCTTCCATTCGAGTATTCAGATGGCACCATATGAAGCATTATACGGAAAGAGATTTCGTTCACCAACCTGTTGGGACGACGTTGGTGAAAGAAAACTTGTAGGCCCAGAACTGGTGGAGGAAACAGTGGAAAAGGTGAAGGTAATCCAAAATCACATCAAAGCAGCTCAAAGTAGGCAGAAGAGCTATGCCGATAATCGAAGGAAGGATTTGGAATTTCAAGTCGGTGATCATGTTTTCCTGAAGGTATCTCCATGGAAGGGAGTCATACGTTTTGGTAAGAAAGGTAAATTGAGTCCCAGGTACATCGAACCTTTCGAAATTCTATAACGAATTGGGGCTGTATCTTACTGATTGGAAATGCCGCCAAGTCTCTCCAAAGTTCACGATGTGTTCAACGTATCTCTGTTGAGGAAATACATGCCTGACCCAACGCATGTACTCACCTATGAGGAATTAGAACTGGAACCCGATCTTTCCTATTGTGAAGAGCCCATCAGGATTCTTGATATGAGAGAACAAGTACTGAGAAACCGGACAACGCATCTGGTAAAAGTTTTGTGGAGAAACCATAAGATGGAAGAGGCAACGTGGGAAACCGAGGAACTTATGATGAAGAACCACCCGAGTCTTTTCATGCGGTAGTATTCTAGAAATTTCGAGGACGAAATTATTTGAAGGAGGGGAGAATGTAACACCCCAAGCTTCTACGGTATGCTTCTCTTTGAATAATGTGATAGCTTGTGTTGTACGCAACACCGAGTTCTAACACACCGTAACCAATCAAACTAGCCGTTATGAATAGTAATACCTACTTTTTGAAATTATATATATTTTATATTTCAAAATGGACTTCATTTCTGGATTCGGAATATCGAATTTAGCCTAAGGTGAAATTTTGGTACTTTTCGGATAACTTTAATATTTCGATGAATAGTGAAAATTACTAAATTTTAATTAAAAACAACTTTTTTAATCAAAATAATTAATAGTGATAAATTATGAATTTGAGTGGTTTTAAAGTATATTTAGAATATATTTTTACCATTTAATATAATGTTGGTCATTGGACATAATTTTATAATTAAACCGAACATAAACAAGTGTGAATCTTTTGATAGTTATTATCTCTTAAAAACACGCTTTTTGTTTTGACAGGGGGGATTAATTTTAAATTAATTTCTGCCACTTCTGTGTTTTGAATTTAGAAAAATGGATTCCATATTTGGAATCATGATGTTCAAATTGTGTAAATAGGTAACGTTTATTTTTAGACATTTTGAATAATTAATGCGGTAAATATTCTATTTACCATGGTTAAGGGTAAATCCAGTAAATAAGGGTTAAAAAATAATATTATAATAATACTAAATTACCCTAAAACGTGTCCTAGACTTATTTTTTGATACAGGTTCTACCATAGGCATCTTTGGGTCGATTTTGGGACCCCATGGTGCCACTTGTAGGTGATAGGGACACTTTTTTTTAATTAAGTTAAAATGAATACAAAAATGACACAAGCATATATCTTTTAGAAAAATAATTTTTACATAGGGTTATATATGTTTGATTTTAGATTATAAATATTCATTAGAAAGATAAAAAGATTTAATACATAATGATATTTTATTTATAATTTTTAGACATTAAATAATTTAATTTATTTATGACACAATGATGATGAATTAATTACTATAATAGTGAAAAATTAAAATAAATGATATTATAAATACCAAAATAAATATAATATAAACCTTTTAATGAATTAAAATAATTTTATAAGATATCATGATATATTAGGATTGATTAAATTGACTTTTTTCGAAGTAATCAATCTGTTATGAGTTTCACAAAAATCAACTATTGAATAGTGTCAAAATTGACATAAAAGAGTTCTTAAAACAAATATTATATTATTAATTGATTTTAAATTCCTAAAAATCTAAGTTTGGGCCAATAGACTTATATCATGATAGTTTCATCATTAATGTACCACTTTGGGGTCGCTTGGATGTATATAGTATGTTTATTAACCATATTATATAAAAATACAAAGAGACATTGTAAAAGTGAAACTAATTAATTTAGAGTTAATACTTAAAGATAAGGTTAATATAAGTACCCAAACCTGTCTAAATTCTATTTGTTGAGTTTTTTTCGACCTATACCGACCTTAAAATTTAAATAATAATCTTTGAATCCATTGGAAACCGAATATGAATCTATTATAAACTAATATTTCTAGCTTTTCCAAAGGTGCCCCTCACCCCTCTTATAAAAGGGCACACCTCCTTCTCATTTCTTCACACCTTCAAAGCCTTTTGGTTCGTCCAAACTCTGCCCAACTACTCTCCCAACTTCCCTAAATACAACCTAGAGGCCTTAGTTTGATCATAAAGCCAACCTAAGGAGCCCTTTTGATCAAATCAAAAGGAAGAAACCGAACAAGAGGTAATGATTTCACCACCCTTTTTCAAGTTCCTTTCTTCTTCCACTTATTCTTCCTTTGTTGTTACCATTATAAAATAATAACTCCAATATCATATATATATTGTAATGTTATTATAAATATGGTACAACCATATTCAGTATTCTATCCACCCTTTGAATAACATGTCATCATACGTGCGTATGTACGGCTTACCGTCTCCACGTCGTGGTGTAATTGTTATTCAATAATATATTATTTGGATGGGTATAATAATGATGTGTAACTCATGTAAATAATAAATATAACATTTTAATGATTCTTTATATATGATATACCATCCATTTATATATTATTTTAATATCAAAAGAATGATATTGTCGCTCGTGCGTACGTACGGACTACCGTCTCCACGAACGCGATGAGATTCATTCTCCATCGTAACCATTAAAGTATAATTATCATTAGATGATTTAACAAATGATGTTTAAGGACATGATATCATTCTGGATATGAATAATATACAACCTATCCTTTACAAATATGTCTTACGTAACAAAACATATAAAAGAAAACAAGTAAGTTATCACCCGAAACAACGATAATACTAAGATATTATTATCAAATCAATATTAAAAGATCATATATGATATCATATTGATGTATATGATTCTTTTATAATTTAATAACAATTATTTCACCATTATACAGGAGGTTAACCTACCCCAACCAAGGAAAATTACAAGGTAAGGGGTTTTCATCTCACTCCTTATTCCCGTGAGATTCATGCCATATTGCCACCATCACCTTTTGTGTGGTGTATGTACTGCCCATAATTATATTCTTTGTGTAATACACTGTAATTTATGTGTATTTACATATTCATTGTATGATACCTCTTTCATGGGTTGTATGTTTCATAAGTTACCAAATTGGTAAGGGTTATTTCACAATCTCTTCATTATCTGAGGTTGTTTATTTGTAATAATCTACTGGGATCTCTTTACCATCCACATCCATGTTTTCTTAAAAATGTATTTCAAAACATTTTTATTATTTAAAATAATATGGGTTAAAGTCATTTATACCCTTTTTTGACTTTTTATAAGATGAATCTTTTCATCGTTTTCAAAACAAGGTCCTTTTTTAACCTTTTTGACAAGATTAAGGTAAGAATGTTTTTTTAACTTATACGGCGGGTGCGGCTATTTTCCGCCGTTATAAAATCGTCGAATCTTACCTTAAAAGATTATAAGAATATTTTCAAAGAAAATGATTTATTTTATAAATATATGACTCTTAAATTATTTCAAAAATAGAAAGAGATATTTCTCTAAAAAGAGTTTTGATTTCATCTATGTCAACATCCTTTGATGGATTTTATGCTTATTTGTAGTTGATTTATTAAGATACAAAACTTATATATTGTATTGAAGGTTTTTTGATATGTTTGACTATGGATGTGCTATTTTTATACCATTCATAGTTTTTGATGAAAGTATTGACATTTCGTATGCTAGTTTAAATACGAATGCTTATGTTATGTTTAAACCTTTTCATATGGGAATGCATTGGACTTAATATGTGACGGGTGGAGCCCTCTATAGCTCCTCGATGCATCGGTAGGTCTCATGAGACAAACTAGTGTCTTGGAACAAGGCCTTGGAAAAATCTTATTTGTAGTCTTGGAACGAGGTCTTGGCTATGTGGTTATGATAGTCTGGCATTATGCATTCCAACATTATGAAAGTGGTTATTGATATTGCATGTGATTATTCGATTAGTTGAATATCCATGTGAACAAGTAAATGGCATTATTTCATTTTACTTTTTCCATACTATGTTGAAGTTCAAGTTTAAAAGGCTTTTGTTTTAGTAATTCATTGCCTTAAATGTTTGTGCTTATTTTGAATGTTCCGCTATATTGTTATCCTTAATGGGAATTTGAGCTCACCCCTTTTCTATGTTTTATTTTTCCCAGGATGTGAAGAAGTAAGTTATGAATGACCTGCAGGGATATTATGAGGGGATAATAGTGTGGACTGTGGAGACATTATGTTGTTGTAGTAGTTTTTCATTTTATGATGTAATGTAAAACTTATGAATATATCTAGTGTTTCCAAGGCTACTAAACCAATCGGTCTTTCGAGATTTGATCTTTCTTGTGATCATGCCAATGTTATGTAATAATGCACCGACTCTGGGTAACTAGGGTTGGGGCGTTAGAAAACGCCTTATAAAAAAGCTGAAGATGACCCATCTTGCTGCAAGCTTGACACTCCACTAGGTCACGTGGGCACTGAGGTCTCTTGTGCCCCTCTTTAACACACTAGTAACACGTTACCTATCCACCTAAAGAATTCTTCTGGATAGTACTGCCACCATGAAAGAAATCCATCTGCCTCTTCCTCTTACCGATAGAAATAGTACCAGGGACTGGTGCCAAACCGCCCAGGTCCGCACCACTAGCTTCCCGCAGGTTCCACTCAGTAATCAATGTCTGGTTTACAATAGCATGCACTATAGGCAACATGAGAACATTCACCAAATCTCAGATGTCATATCGAAGGTCATCCTCAAAGAGTCTATCCCTCAACATCTTATAACTCACCAGAACAGGTGAAAAAAGTTGTATCTCGGTGAAGCGAGCTGAATAGTCCATCACTGACATGGCTCCCTACTGCAGATTCATGAACTGTCAAGCTCGATCTGCCCTTACACTACAAAAAAATTGACTTTTACTAACATAAATTTAGTGACAAACAATATATTTGTTGGTATAAATAAATAATTGAAAATAGATATTATGTTTTATTGATATTAAATTCAAATACCAACATTTATTTTTACCAAAAAATATATCTATTATTGTTAATTTTTTTATACCAACATATACATTACTAACAATTAAATTTGTTACCTAATCATATTAATACCGCCAATTTTTTTTCCAACAAATGAATCCATTTTAATTAATTATTATTTCTAACAGGTTATTTTCAACATATAATTCTGTTAATAGTATTTTTTTTGTCATAAGAAATAATTTAACAATAATTTTTTGTATTAGTAATGGGTTAATTAAAAAATTATATTACTATTATCAAATATATATATGTATCTGAATCAGTGTGGTAGCGGCCGCCCCCCACCCCCCACGCGACGGCCTCCAGATCTTCATCGCTCGACACCCACAGAGTATCGATACCCACCTGTACACAAATTCCTGGTTCATCACACCCCACACCAATACATGCGATTATTTGCAACTACTCACACCCCCTACAACTATTGTTCGATTTTGTTTCCATCTTTCAACAATAGAGATGAGGTGTAGGGAGGGTCATTGAAATAAACCCATTTCCCATTCAATCCATCCGGTTTGGCCCTCTTATTAGGTATGTACATCCTCCCATGAATTTTTTAGCACCTAAAATCATGGGTACATATTGTTTGAATTGAATAGAATTTAAGATTGGGTTATAGTGAAATTCAGAATAAACGATATTTGCTATTCTTGTTCAGTTTTTTGGGTGAATTTGGGACTCTAATTACAAACTTCAATAAAATATATTAATTTATTGCATCCCATGGAAAGGTTTTTTATCCCAACATTGAATTAAATTATTTAATAGAGGAGTCTTAAAACTTCTATGACCCCTTCTGGAATTATGCTCCCCATGAAATCTCCTAAGTTGAATTCTAAAAGTGTTGTTTTTGTTAGTTATGGGAATCATGGAAGGGAAGGAATGTTGATCTCTGTCAGTTTAAAGGAAGTGGACATTGTTCTGTTTCCTGATTATGGAGCAACTGAAGTTAATCTGGACAACATATTCACAAGTCTCCATGATTCATTGGAGAAGAAGCAGTAAAGGTAAGCCTTCTTTTGAATTTTTGGGTCCTCACAAATGAACTTTTTTGGGGTTGAATGGGAATAATTATATCATGAATTTGTTAGCATAGAACTTCAAACTCAATCATATTGTTCATATAATCTGATGAATCAAGTGAAAATGTAAAATTTGGGTAAGAAATAGATGAATTAGGATGTGAGGAACATGTTAGAAGTGAAAAAATGTGAAATTTCATTCATGATTTCCCGCTTTTAGCCTTTATTGTTGATTGAATTCCTATATTTTACATTTCATCACTCATAGATAAAAACCTAATGCTAGTCATCATAAAAGTTATGAACCCCTTACATATAGTATCTTTTATACTAATATATTGTTCCCAATTACAAGAAAATTTTTTACACATGATAATTACTTGTTGCACAATGTCTTTGATAATGAATGTAAGGGTTCCATGAAGACTGATGGGTGCTTGATTTAAATCTAGACTGACCAAAATCCTTTGTAAGTCTCATTATAAATACAATTCCCATTTCAAATGAACTTAAATGTTTATATTCTATACATTTTAGTAAAACATAAAGCCCACATTGGAATTTTACACCATTAATTAGTAGAGATTGAATTTTTAACATACTAGTGCATCCTAAATCATCTTATTAGAAGGGGGCATGTTCTTACTTTTTTGAACAATGTTTGTCAATTTTTAATCTTTTTATAACTCATTATTTATTTGGTATGGGGAGCGGTACAATGTTGTGCCTTTTCTTTATTAATGCATGATTCCCATTCCATGTGATTTGAAAATGCATTATATTCATTTTTTCATGAATTATTTAGTGTACTATTGAATTTGATATTGAGATTCTATACATCAAAGAGTTTTTTACAATACATTCCTTGGGTTTGAAGATTAATTAGTTGGTTTGTGCATAATAGTTGATATATATATTTAATTCCACATATATTTTTGAACATCACAATGGTATATTTATGTGGTCATAAACTAATAGTGTTTCTTGTTAAGGAATCATAGTTTGTTTCACTATTTAAAATTAATTATTCTATATGTTATTTGAAATTTAGTTTATTTGTAAATATATAGTCACTACATTTTATTAATTGATGAGAAATCTTCGGTTATTAACTTTTCATTTTCATGTTAATTGAGTACATGTTGTTAGTTTTTAATTAAAGCTGTAATAAATGGCATACGTATCAATGTTTTCCATACGATGTATTGTTGCATGCAGCCCTCCAGGACCTGCAAATAGAAAACCAGTTTGGGTTGGAAAATTTCTCTTTAAAAGGTTGAATATTCCACATCCTCTATTTTGAAATTAACAAAACCATGTCTAGAGATCATGAACACTTGGTAAATAAGGGATTCATGTGATGGAACACTATTTTTTTTAATTACAATCTCAACTTTTTCCTACTACATTACTTTGATAACAAGAAAACATTATTAATAATTAGTTATTGTATAGAGGTATGTTACGACTTTAATATTCTCTCTTAAATAATTTATTCCTTTATTAACTGATATCAGTATGGCTCTAATGTCCTAATTTCTTATCATAATGCTTTGTTGGGTTCTGATCTGAAATTATTGTTAGCGTTGAACTTTTTCCAGCTTGGCATTCTTTTGGCACTAGTGTTCTGTGTTGCGGTTTCTTGGATGGTGGTTCTTGCGCATCTATTATTTTTCTTCCTAGATCAAGTAATTGCTGTATTTGTTAGCTATTTATGCTATTTCAGTTGTGTTTTAGGCCAATGATGTCATCTATTTCATTTGGGCAAGATTTTTCATTCCTGAAGTTTGAGTTGTGGCTGAATTGCATAATTTTTTGCAGGTTCACTAATATTTTCATTTACTACTATTTAGGCCCGTCCGAAGTGGTTTTTTTGTATTCTAACTGTTATATTCTGTTGGACTGATAGTTCTTATCAATATTTGAGGAATGAATGTAAAGCTTCAGTCTAGTTGTAGGTTCCACATTGTTGATTTGTTGTGGTCGTGCTGCAAATGTTTTGTGATTTTGTTTTCTTTTTGATATTTTTTTCTTTTCATTTGTTGTCTTTGGTTTATTGGTGCCAATTTAATCCCCATGGTGTTTCATGGACAGTTGTGCAAGGTTTTTTTGTCTATTTCTCTGTTGTTTTTTATGCATGATTCCCAGTAAAAATCATGTTTGGTTCCCATTTAACCATAGAGGTTTGTTTTAATATAATAATAAAATGGATAGATGGAAGTATTTACAGTAACTTTTTCTGATGGATAACTAACTACAAAAATAGATCATTACTCTCTATTTACATAAAAGTGTATAATATATTCTCCTCTATATGATAAACCTATATTTTGGAAACCCATTTAATGAAGTGTATTTCATCATTCATTTTTGTAAATTAATCATTCAAAAAAAGGCAAGAAGTATAAATCAATTCAATTAGAAACATTGTTTAATGTTGTATACAAATAGTTTAAATGGTACATACAGATTAATAGACATACACATTTAATGATATTCATTTTTATTATATTGTTTATATAGTTTCTTGTGGTTTCCCACTGACTATACACTGAACATTTTTTCCATCACATTCACCCCATCAGTTCATTTCCATCAACTACACCCAGTCACAACCCCCTCAATTCTGTTGCATTTTGAAATGGTGTTGTCGTTTCAGTTGTCCGAGGAAGATGTTGGATGTTTTATTTGATAATTTTCTGAAACAGTTTTTGACAGAGTAGCCACATCTCAACGTGAAAATTGAGAAGTATTTTTGTTTTTCTGAAAATTGATTCATTTTTTTATTAAAAAACCTTTAATTTCTATGGTGATAGTGATGCATTTCTAGTATTGGAGATCATTCTAAATATTAATTCTATATTGAGGGAATTGTATGGAATTGTGGTTATGACCCCTTTTGAAATTATAAAAGAAGTACATGGATTTAGAGCATAGATGAAGAATGGAAAATGCCAATTTGATGTAGATCATTATTTTATACTTTCATTTATTTCTATTTTTTCAATTCATAGAGATATTTTTCACTAATTTGTGGGTATATTTCTTGGTTCTGTGTGGTGTAGATCATGTAGCTGAAGGGTGTGAAATTGAATCAACATGAGGTTCACCAATGGTATTTGAGCTGATGTCAATAGGAATGATGAATAAAAAATGCTCATTCTATGCAGATCATTATTTTATACTTCCATTTTTTTCAATTAATGCCAATATATTGCAATGATTTGTGGGTATGCTTTTTGGTTGTGTGCTTTGTAGATCATGGAGGTGAATGGTGCTGAATAACAGCGTCTTGAGGTTCCTCACTGGTGTTGGAGTTGACTTGGTTTCTTTCTTCTAATAGTCTATATAGGGGTGTTGAATGTTCTTTGGTGGAACTATTCTTCTACCATGACGGTTGCTGGAGGATTAGACGACATGCACTTTTTTCGTTGGGGGGTGAATAGATGCATCCTGGGTTTTTGTGTTTTTTATAATCATTTTAGCTATCTTCAACCTTCAAGATTGTATTGATTCATTTGTATTAAATTCCATTATTAATATAAAAAATATTTTTTTTAATTTTGAACATGTGTGAAATTGTCTTCAGTTTAATAATTATAATAGGTGTATTAAATATGATAAATTAATTAATATAATATAAAATTTTACTGACAATAAAAATTTATAATTTTTATTTATATGTATTTTATAAATAGATATTGTATATTGCTAATATTATTACCAATAGATATATTTGTCTATTAATTTGTTGTAAAAAAATTTTACCACCATATATGTTATCTGTTGGTATTATTATAATTGTAACAGAACAATTTTATCTGTCGGAATAACATTTAGCGACCGAGTTTTTACCGACAGTTTAGGGACATGAAATTTTTTGTTGGTAAAATGTTTTACTAACAGAAAATTCACTTTTACCAATAGATATACCCATGTTGGAAAAAGCTAATTATTTTGTAGTGTTAGCCTCTCCGAAAAGAAAATTTCATAGAAGACTGCCTAAAAAATTTCCCACGCCATGTCTCGGTGATGCTCAGTTTGTGTGGTGACATCCCACCATCTCTTGGAAGAATACCATAACATGTAAGTAGAGAGCTTGAACCTCCTCCCAGGTGGCATCTCCAGATGCTCGAAGATCATCTGCATAGAATCCAGCCATGACTCTGCAGCCTGTCATCCGCCATCCCCTGAAAATGTAGGCGGATGCTGCTGCTGGAATTTATGTGTCATCTCTTCCATAGATGTGGAAATTGGTGGTTCTCCCTTGAAGGTCTGCATGAACTGCATGAATCCATCACAGAACTGTGTGTTCATGCCTATGTCTAGTATAACGATTGGCGCTACATATGGAACTACTGAATGATCCATCGGTAGCCCCTGGCCTACCATCTCTGGAGTATAATCGTCGCCACTCTCTTGGGGAACAACTCGTGGTCGTCTCAGCGGCCTAACTCTACAAGGTCAAACACGCGAATTAGTTTAATTTACTGTCGAGGTTTCTTTTGTCTGGTTTAGATTTCCAATGAAAAAGGGGAAAGATCCACAAGAACTGGAAAAAAGAGACTACACGGTGTGTATAAGGTCTACACAGCATGTACCCTTAAGCCCTCACATAGTCATGTTCTAATGCCGGAATGGGCGTGTCTCAACCCCCAAGGTACACGACGTGTTACACTCACACACTGCATGTACACCACCCCATTTCCCCAACCACACGACCAAATCCACTCGGTCTCTCAACGGTCAAGACTACACTATGTGTCCCACAGGTACACAGCGTGTACTAGATGAGCGTCACCGACCCATGTTGTTCGTGACACGGTCGAATATACGGCTCACACTACATGGCGTGTTCTATAAGGACACGACGTGTACTTGAAAAGATAACACAGACCCGTGTTGTTAGCTACATGGATGGATCCCACGATTACAATACATAGTGTGTATAAGCTAAGATTTCTCTATCTTTGTTGTTAGTCACATGGGCGGACATAGGGTCACGACGACATTGCGTGTACAACTGGTACACAGAGTGTTCCTCAGTAAAATCTGGAAGACCCATGTTTTCTCCCACATGGTGGGTTACACGAACTTATACTACACGGTGTATACATATAAGTACATGGCTTGTACTTAGAAATTTTTCATTCCTTCCTGAACAGAAGAGTACATGTCATGTGTTCATATAACCACACGTTGTGTTGTCTGGGTTTCCAGATAGTAAACCTTAGAAACTACTTTGGATCCCCTTTTATTTAATTTCAAGCATCGGTATACCAAATTCCGATCTGTTGGGGCCCATACTCCCCATGAACCAAAGTTTAGCACCCGACCTTTCACATTATAGAACAAAACGTTACAAAAGGCAGGATCATGATCTGCCAAATTCCAGTCCAAGAGAGCCCATACTTATGAGGAACCAATGTTTAGTGTCCATAATCCCAACCGTAACATGTACCAATACCCTATAAATAGTAGGCGTATCTATCAAGGTCCTATCACAACAGAATTCATTTTCTAGAACAACATCTATCACAACAACATGAAATCTCTAATGCACCTACATGGCATAGAAACTATTCATGAAATGTGATTCTAACATGTTCCTAAATGATGCATGAGATGGAATACCCTCATCTCATTAGGTTTCAACTAAATAAAACCCACGTATATAAAAATATAAACAGCACACCACAAGTGTGTCACCCAATGGTGAAAATCAAATCAATTGTAATAATCATAAACCGAAAATCACAATTTAATTTGAGGCAATCTAGCCTTTACTTGTACACATGGTAGCTACTTCCGGGCATTGTTTATTAACGAATACCTTAAAAATCTATCTCTTTCTATTGTCGCCAAATAATAAAATAACCCAGTGAAAAGAAACCCATCTGATACCACTTTGTAACATCCTGGATCCAGGTACCACACAACAGGTACCCCGAACCCAGTTGGTCCCATGACCTCAACCACATTTCCCCAAACACCAGAGGTTACAAACTAGCAGTGAGGGCCTAGGACTAATAGTTGGGAAACTATTCCCTCATTTGTCAAAGCGTAGCCCAGCGGAAAAAAATATAAACATACAAAAGCGGATGCAGTAAAAAAATATAAACCTGAAATGGAAAACAAAACTGAAGTAAAAGATAACCAACAGTCATATATATGATGATGCAACATGTCTGTAATTCAAAGAAAGAATCCAACACAGGATACATTGCAATCTGATACAATACAGCATAAGGTACAAAGTATAGAAAAACAAAACCAAAGCAGTGCAATAGGAATGAAGCAACATCGCAAGCATAAGCTCAGTCCCATGCTCTCCTACTCCTCTCCAATAATCATGTACCTATGTAGGGATCATTTCCCATATCGACACCTGCAGAAATATAATATGTTTGGGCCCAAGACATTACCTAGATAGGGTGTGAGAAATAAATCCCAGAAGGTAACCACCAAAGGCCTGTACCCAACTTATAATGAAAATATGCAACAACAGTGTGCAATAAAGAAATTTAGTAAACAAGAAAGTACTCAAAATTTACCATTCCAGAAAATTACATTCTCATTTTAATAATTATTTAACAATTCAATATAATTGAATTATGAGTTTTTCGAGACTCAGCCTTGACCGACAATATGCTATACTAGTTCCACTGCAGAAACCACAACAGGATATCTAACAAGTGAAAGATAATAATAGTACCAAGCCTGTGCTTTATCTTGGCAGGTACAACATAAGAAATCACCACAGTGAATATTCAAAGTAAAAAATTATCCTCAGACATTCAATTCCATACCCTCAGGAAATCCAAAACGAAACCCTCAGGTGACTGCCCTCATGCATAATGAATATAGCCCTCAGGAATACAAGATATCAACCTCATGCATGGAAGCTACTTCCCACTGGAATAAGAAACGTTTCCCTTCGGCTAAACAAAACCTTACCCTTAGGCTCAACAAAACACTGCCCGGGCATAAGAAATGTTTCCCTTAGGCTAAAGAAAACACTGCCCTCAGGAATTCTATAGGAAAAGTAAGTAACCGGACCGATCCCAATGCATAAGCAAGCAATTTATATTTGTTTACTCTCACGAAAACTCAAAACAATCTATAATTATGGCATACCCATGGGTACCCTGGCCAAAGGGATAAACAAGGGAAACGCACCCTCGGGGTGGCCCTAGATCAAAGAAACGATCTCAAATAGCATTTTATACTTATTCATTAGATTACCTATGAAATTCTAGTTATCTCAATAGTCAAACTCTCATCCATACGACACCCTAAACATGGACACGTGGCATAATGGTACACATAATCAAATCGATAGTTGCAATTAAACAAAAGACCACCTACCTCGACCTCCTCTGATCGATATACATGAAAGGCGCCTCCTGAAACAACCAAGAACGACATAGATCTGAGATAAATGATTACCCATTCAAACCTAAAAAACTTCCCTTAGGGAAATAATTGGAATATAATATTCATGAAGGGGGAAGACCTTACCCTTGCGATTCAAACGAGATCAACGAAGGAAGAATTGGAGTCCCAGTGAGCGATCGGGACCTCATCCAAGTCTCAGCCTCCTCTCCCACTACTCCTAGTGATCCCTCTTACCCATCTATTGAATAAAGAGGCCAATGCCTGTTTCTAATGAAAAAACATAACTACAAGGTGTGTACTCTCAAGTACAGGGTGTGTACTATTCTTTTTAACTGTTCCTCTGGCGGCTACTTTCCACCGCCTCACTATTCATCTACTGACTAATTACACGGCGTGTATTACTAAGTACATAGCGTGTAGTTAGTTTTTACACCCTTAATCGCTAAAAATCCTACATGACCTATATTCTCATCCCACACAGAAAAAGTACATGGTTTGTGTACAAAAGTACATGGCGTGTACCCATAAATTTGGGATTTTTCCACATCTCCCTTGTTTTTTCAAAAACAGTTAAGGAAAAGGAATAGAAGAAACCCATTCCTCAAGAATAAGAACCGGGTTCTTTCAATATATTTCAAAATATTATTTATATCCTTATATAGTTGTTCAATGTAAATTTTACCCATTGGATAATTTTTATTAAAGGGTATGAAAGGAATGTTTTTTCATTTTTGGTATGAGGTACTTTTTGACTTTCTAGAAAAAGTATGAGAAGAATGTTTTATTTTAAATTATATGGAATGAATGGATTTTTTTACATTTTCATAATGCATTATTTCCATGAACTTTACATTACAATATTTCAAGTTTATTTTCAAGTAAATTATTTTCTTTTAAAAGTTTGTGTCATTTTGATAAAATAAAAAATTTCAAAAGAAGATAGGATATTTTCCTAAATAATTTATTTCATGTGTCTTATCAAAATTATTTTCCATCTAAGATGACATTATTTAAATAGGGTTGTGTTTCCAACCCTATTATTACTATGGTTTGATTGTTCTTATTGTGGAATTATATTTATGAAATCCATTTATTTTCTATGAATTATGATGGAATAATTTTTAAGAAACACATTTGATTCAATGGGTTATGTCATTATGAATGATTTATTTTTTTGTGACACATGTAAGAATGATTTCATTATGAGATGTGTGGGACCTATATATCCCTCCAATGTATTGGGTAAAGATTTATATCTCATGAGATAAACATTATTGGAATAATAAATTATCTCAACTTAGCATCACAAGGTTGGAATGAGGAGTTAACTTAGTTCGGTAATGGACTTCATCTGCTATGATGGTCATGGAAATAAGTTGTGACTAATATGAAAAAAAAACTTATGCTTATGTATATGTCATAAATTCCTTATCTTATTTTATGACTTTTCAGAACATGTTCATTTTTTTTATGAACTTTTATGATTTATCACATAACATGATATCATGATCATTCATATTTAGGATAACATTTCCAATTGTTGTGTTCTTATGTCTTGTTATTATTCTATGGTTGATATCTCTGTTTCTTTCCCTTACTGAGCATCTGAGATCACCCTCTCTTATGTTTCTTTTCCCCAAGTCTTGAATAATTTTATTATGTATGAATAAAGGGTATAGTTATTATTTAATAAGTGGGAGAAAATTTAGATGTATTATGAATCAGTTGTTCCTGTTTCCCATTATATAAAGACACTATACATATGTGGTCATTTCCTGGTTTTGTTATTTTTTTTAATGAATATTATTCAATTTTAAAGTAATATATATGTATGAAAAGTATGATTTATTATAAAAAACATGTAATATAATTATATAACTATATTATAATAATTTTCATGAGTTTATTGAGTGATATATCATAATATTTTATCATTGGAAATATAATAATAAATAATTCTAATAAATGACTTGATTGTAACATAACTCTCCTAAAACTTTGGTAACATTAAAAATTAATACCCAAGAAATGATAACATAAAATGATACATAAAGTTTCATGAGGATACATATATTTATGATATTAAATTTAGAAGTGTATTTATATACACCTCATGAAAGAATACAAGTTCAAAACATAACGTCTGTCTCAAAGAAGTCAATTTAAGATAAAAAAGTACCTTATGTATTTGTTAACTTTTGAACCATAAAAACCATGAAATATAGATCATAAAATGGATATATAAACCCCAAAAAATTATGTATAATAATTATAATATACATTCATTATTATTATATTCATCACATAAAATAAATAGTTCATCAATACAGCATGTCTCATGGAAGTAAAAAGTGAGATGAGAATCCCTTAACGATTTAGTAATATTTGAATCGTAATCAAAAATAAAGAACAGTATAAAATGAAACATTAAATAATATGAAAATGATTAGATTTATGATATATCATATCAAATTTTTAGTATATATAGCAATCAAAATAAATGATTGGTCAATTTTCATATGTTTCTTTGAAGTAAAGGAGAGACAATAAATATCGTACCCTAAGTCTCGACTTCCTTCATACTCATTCAAAAATCCTATATAATAAATGTATTTTTATTATACCTAAATCACAAAAACATAATTATATATATCAGAACATATATAATTTACTTATTTCCTTTCATTACCTATTTATTAACAATTCAATGCTAAATTCACATTTTGTGTAATAACTTCTTTGCTTTTCATATATGTTTTGATTTTTTTATTTTCAATCCTCTTAATATGATATTGGTTCCATCATATCCAAAATAATAGTATGGAAATAATTATAATATTTACATATCAATTATACTTTTAATATTTTTCCTAAAGTATAGTTTTTAGAATTGAATTACTTTATGAAGATGGAGATGGTAGGTTGTACATACACATGAGTGATGTATCAATTTTCAACGATCATTATGAAAATGAGTTTATTAATACCTTATCTTTCAGGAATGATAATAATAGCATATTTTTTTTAAATATAATTATAAATATTATTTTTGTGTCATGGTTATTCAAATAGAGAGTCACATCACTTCGTGAAGGTAGTAATCTACACGTACACGAATGATGTTATCATCTTTCATTGAGTGAAAAGGTAAAAATTGAAATGATATATTATATTTCAATAATGAAAAATATTTAATTAATATAATAATTATTTAATTTATATCTCAAATATTCATTAATTCTATCCTTAATATTTTTCATGTAATGTGTTAGTGAAAACGAATCACATCACTTTGTGAGGCGGTAGCCCTTCGTACACACGAACTATGTTATCGTATTCCCTATATAATGGAAACTAAAAGTATATATATATGATATATTTACTATAGTGGTATAATATTTTTATAAATATCATATGAATAATTTATATCCATCATCATACAAAACCATGCGATGTGGTAATAAAAAACTAATGACATTGGTTCATGAGACGGTAGTCCGCCATACACACGAACAATGATTTCATAACCCATTTGATTGAAGTATAAATGTTTGTAGATAATACCATTAATATAAAAAACTCTCAGTATATAGAAAATAATGAGGTTATATATCATAATTTTTAAATAATAATTTAAGGATGTGGATGGATAAATAAGATAAAAATGATGGTTGAAGATTGTTGCATCTTCTTCATGTATCCTCATAAGGTTTGCACCAAAATCCTTACTAGGTTGGATTTATTCCCAAAATAAGTCTTATAAGATGAGATTAGGGAATTCGGAAATTAATTATGGAATGTTTTTTCTAAACCAAAATGGTTTTAATGTGTCAAGAATAGAGGACACTGGGTGGCCTTTTATAAGTGAGGTGAGTGGGACAGTTGTAATTTTTTGAAAAAATTCAATCCTACCTATGTTTTGATCATAAAAAAGTCAAACAAAATGGGACTTTATAGAACCTAAACGGTATATAATTAAACTATTTCTATCAAATTTGTTCTTGAAAACTTGGAAGGCCAATTTTTAACCCTTACCTTTTTTGTTTAACCCATGGTAAATCTATTTTTACCTTAACTGTAATAATTAATTTTTTTTAAATTTTCACTATTCATTTTGGTCAAAAATAAAGTTAACCATATTAGAAAATAGAAATTATTTTTTAAAAAATATTGAATCTATTTTTTAAAATTCAATTCATAGGAGTGTCAAATATTAATTTAAAATTAATTTTGTAGATGTATTGAGAAAGCAAGTTTTTAAAGGGGAAATGTCCAAAAGTTTAGAAGGTTTTTGTATCCAAATTCAGTATGAAAATTATTCAAATTAACTAATTTTATTAATTGATGTAAAATTCAACCAATTTTACTTTAATAAAATCAAAACATAATTAATTATTATAAATTATTTAAATTAAAAGGTATTTTTCAATTAAAATTCATTATTTTTTGCTATTCATCAAAAAATGGAACATTTTCTTAAAATCCCAAAAATTAACCCCTAATATAATTTTGATATTTTTATTTAAATAATTAATTTTATTCTGTAAAATAAATTTTATAATTTTTGTAAAAATTAATTTTAAATTACGTTCACAGAAAGAGAAAAACATGTCTTTTAAAAAGAATATAGTTTTTCAGAAAAAATTTCTTTTTGTTTAAAATGATTCTTATTTTATGTGTGGCTAATAAATAAAAATAATTTTCATAATTTCTTTATAAATATTCATTCCCAAAAACTTAATGTCTAGGTTATAACTATCATATTAAATAATAAAATTTTAATAATATGTCATGTTTCATTTAAACTCACTATTATGATTAATTCTTGCTATACTCGGTGTTGTGTGTAATGAAAAATATAAAAAAGTATAAATTTAATTAAACTTATATATATTTCAAAAAAATATAAGGTTGTTACATTCTATCCCCTTAAAATGATTTTATCCCTTGAAATTCAACCCGGTCACCAAAGGTTTAGCATTTCAAAATTATTTCATAGAAGCTAACTTCGTAAAAAAGTATAATAAAATATCCTTGTGAAAAAGAGAAAAGGATGTGAGAAAATCAGTTGGAATAATTGATAATAGGCTTCCCAATATGAGAAAAAAGGTGGGGAGTGAAAACATTGTCATATCAGAGAAAACTAATGCCTAAATATTGATGGATAGTGGGAGAGAACATTGATCACAAGAAAGTGGGTGATCCGAAGAAGATTAATGACCACAAATACATAAAACAAATAGGTGTGAAAAAGGTCATCAATATCATAAAAATGATGATAATAGAGAAATGTTTTATTTATATTTACTCTTCCTAATGTTAGGGAATTAATTTTCCATCTAGACAAAGAATATATGAAAATATAGTTATTTGATATCTTCTTATTTCATAAAAAAAAATTATCCTTTTCTTTTACCATGATCAATTTCCACTTCATCTCTTACTTCATAAAAATAAAGGTAAATTTTTTATTCATGAAGCATTAACGGATCATAAGATCCATAAATAGAATGATAATTCATTCAATCTATCTTTATTTATCATCCCCAAAAAAATCATAAAAAATCTATTCATAAATATTCATGTAGTGAAATAATACATTAATCCCTAAAACCTTTTCCACAATTAAACTAAAACAATTACATAAATGGTTAACCTTATAACCATTCCAAAATATTAAAATCCGAAACTTCTGAAATAAGGTCACTAAATTTACAAAATGAAATTATCATTAATAACCCAAAAACACAATGTAGCCCTCAATTATCTCACACCGAATATGTGAATACATTAATCATGTTATCTTTTAAAACATGGTAATAACCTGAATTACCATAAAAATCAATGAAAAACAAATAATTCTTCCTAATTACTTGATTAAAACCATAAATTATTGAATATATTACATATATCCTATAATTGTTTAAAATCCATCACTGAAAACATAATCGACCTTATAAAACAATCAACTATATGTTCTAAGGACATAAATATTATCCAATTTAATTTATCCATATAAATAATCTCTTTATCCAAAATAAAAACAATTTCCTAGACATTTGTAACATATTAAGGGTTATATTTCCCTTAATAATGTGTTTCCATGAATATCACATTTTTATTAAATCACTTTTCTAGGTCATTAGTATCTTTTAACACATTCATTCAAATCCTTAACAAAAAACATATAATCAACATTCCTTATATATTTCAAATTTCACATAATATAATTATTGAATACAAATACCTAAATACTTCACTCTTTTAACTTTCATTATTCTCATGGGATAGGTATTTCCTTGGTATAGAAGTTAATTCTTGGGTTGGGACATTGAGGTGGGTAATTCCCATGTTCCCCACACATAATACATTGAACTCCTTGCAATTATTTCACTCTATGACTTTATTTTTCACCTAGATGAAATATTTCCCTCTATTTGAGATATTCATCAATGTTCTTCTTCCCACCTTCGTGAAAAGTTGGAATCTGAATTGTCCTTCTACTATGTTCATTAACGCTTGAGCATTTATAGAAGTCCATATTCCTATTATTTGATGCTTTATGAATCTCACCAATGTTCACATTGTTAAAAATTTATTGTTATATATGACTAAGAATAATAAAATATCAATCTCTTTGGCCATCATCCAATTTTATTTCACATAGTAACTTAATTCTCCATAAGATTCAGTGTTAACATGATTCCTTTGAGTTCCCTTCATTGACTAAAACAAAAATTCATAGTTTGAGTAACAATAATCATTGCGGGAAAACCACATAATCCTGAAATATCACTTATAGGATATTTAAAACATGAATCATTAATTTCAATATATGAATCCTTGGAAAAAATATAGGTTAATCATGGTCATTGCTTATTTAAATCATTCATGATGATTCATAAAGGGTATTGGAATTTCCAAATCATATCCCCAAGGAGTGTCCAACTAGGTGTGAATTAAGGCCCATTATTTTGCACTAGGGGGAAATCGAGTCCCGTCCAATGCATCCTTTTTTATGTTTTTACCCATGGGAACCTCTGTGCGGGAGACATATCCACTTATAGTATACTAACATGGATCTAATTTTTTAGAAACCAATTTCTCTATCATTTAAAAAATTCCAGGATATTTTCCTATATTTTGACACATCCTTAGACTTATCCTTATAGTCATACCTAGACATATCCTTAGAAATATCCCTATGGATCCCACTAAATTTTTCTCAACCTAGTTTTTAAAAGTTAACTAAACATTTACTTTGATAAAAAATATAGAAACCTAGGTTTATAATATATGTATATTAAAACGTTTTTATGAATATTAATTACATTAAACAAACACATGCCCGAGGATCATAATAGTTTAGTTCCATTGGAAATTTGGAACACTATCTTCATAATTCGTGAAATATCATTAATATATCCAATAAAGATATTACCCTTTAGTACTCCTACATTAATTCTTTCTTCATAACCTATGGAAGGTGAACATAAGAAAGGATGACCTCGTATTCTTGGTAAGGATAAAAAAGAGATTCATGTAATCATAACATGAGCATTAGATTATGAGAACATGAGAACAACATTTGAAAACCATACCTTTTATATCAAAGATTATAATAATGATTCATGGAATAAAGATCGGTATTTCATAATTCATGAATGATAAGGAAATCATAGAATATGAGAAATGAGAGATTAACATTGGCATTAGACATAAAATTGTGACATGCACATAAATATAGAAAATCATTTCTTATTATTCAAGGCCTATTTACAAAACTCATCAGGGAACTATATGGGTGGATACACCACCTGGGAAAGACACACCACCATATCTAATGGCATCCCTTTCCTCACAGTGGAATGGGTTCACTCTCCAAACCATCATTGTAGTAAAGGTTCACTCCCAGTACCATCAAATCAAAAAAATCCCTTACAAAATCGGGTTCATTACCCATTCCATTAATGCCTATCTAATTATATATAAATATTTAACCAATGCATTGGAGATATATATAAGTCTCAATATTTTTTGGTTATAATGTAACCACTATCCTTGGTTATAGAAATAATACAGATGTATTTTATAAGATCATAAAATCGTCATCATATTAAACCCCATGGAATGAAATGGGTTTCATAAAAAATTAATCCCATCATAGCCTGTGGAAAATACACAGGTTTCATAATCATTTCTTAATTTCATCATACCATAACCTGTATAAAAATAAGAATTATTCGTAATAATTTCTTCATGGTATAACCCATAGAAGAGAAGCAGGTTTTATAAACATCTTTTCATGATAAACCATCCAGAGAATAAATAATAATGGTATCCTTGGTTCATATACCTAGAAAATAACAAGTTACATCAATGTATATCATCTTAGATTTATGTGGATTTTAAAATATCACATGAAAAAATTCGTAAACAAAATAACCTTTCTTTTAAAACCAATTTTTAAAACATAAAAAAATTTCAAAATCCTTTTCTTTGAAAAGAACATTTAAAACCTATAAAAGAAGATTTAAAAATAATTTTAAAAAATTCTTGAGGAAAATATCATTTCTGACATAAATTTTTTTTTAAAATATTTAACATTTTTAATATATTTTTATTAGAAAATAAAATTGTAAATATATAAAGGAACATTCAAATAAAATAATGTTTGTGATGGTTTGAAATTATATTCATTTCATACTCGTTAAAACAAATATTCTTTTCACATTTTCAGTAAAATAAAAATGGGAATTGTTTTTAAAAAATATAATGAAGATATATTTAAAAAAATTTGTAAAAATTGAAACATGGTCAACATTTCTTTAATAAATCATTTTAAATAAATTTTAAAAACATTTTTATAAAACATGGTTTTGGAAGAAGTAAGGTTTTAAACTGAAAGGATAATTTTCCATAACAATTTTCTTTTTAGAAATATTGAGTACATAGAGGAAAATTAATGGAAATGTGTATCATCATGACATAAGAAAAAGATAAAAAATCATGTGTTTCTTGAGGTATAGATCATAATATTTCATCAATGTAAGCATAATTATTATTAATCCTGATTAACAAAGAGATTGTAACATAAAACTCCTTCCAAGTTGGAAACATTAAAACATAAGACTTATGAAAGAATAACATAAAATGAAAAATAAAATATCTCATTTATAAATAAATTCATTATATTACATGTTAAAAGGGCTCTATATATTCCTCGTGAAATGATATATACATACATCTCAAAGAAAGAAAACTGAGACAAAAATATCTTGCTAATTTGTAAACTTTTGAACCATAAAACCAATGAGATAAAGATTATCAAATGTATATTGAATAACAAATAGTTTTCTGGATAATAATTATTATATAAATTCAAGGTCATTATATACACCACATTAAATAAATATGTTTTTAATTTAACTTGTGTCACATGAAATTAAAAAGTAAGATGTGAATCCCTTACTGATTTATTAATATTTTGAATCATATTCCACAGTAACTTATAAAATAAAATTAAACATTAAATATAAGTTAAAGGATTATATTCATGATAAATCATTCCAAAGTTTCATTACATAGGCCACAAAAAATATACAAGTGTTGATGTTTCATAGGTCTCCCAAAAATAAAGGGGAGATAAAAAATATGTTATTGTAAGTCTCGACTTCCTTCATACTAATTTCAACATCCTGTAGAATAAATATAATTTTATTATATATATAATGGAACCAAAATTAAATATATCATACCATATAATATTTACTTTTTGTTATTTTATTACCCATTTATTAACAATTTCATGCTAAAGTCACGTTTTGAGTAATGACTGCATTGTTTTTCATATTTATTTTGATTCCTTTTTTTCGGTTCTCTTACATTTATAATGGTTACACCATATCTAGAATAATTATAAAGAAATAATTATAATATTTAAAAGTAAATTATACTTTTTTAAGAATAATTAAATTTGGTTTTTTGAAATAAATTATGTTTCGATCGTTGAGACAATAGGTCTTATGTGCGCATTACTAACCTCTCCAATTATTAATTATCATTATAGAAAAGAGGTAAGTAATATATTATCTTTCCAAAATTATCATAATACCATACTATTAATTTAAATATACTTATACATATTATCCATTTTGTTTTATGCTGAAAATAGAGAGTCACATTGCTTCGGGAAGGTGGTAGTCCTCACGTACACGAACAATCTTATCTTCTTTCAGTAAAGGAAATAGTAAGAAATAAAATGATGTATTGTCTTTTTATAGTGATAAATATGTCACCAATATCATTATTAGATCATTTATATTACATATTTTCATAAATTGTATCCTTATTATTTTTCATGTAAAGAATTAGTGAAAATGAATCAAATGGTTTCGGTAGGCGGTAGTCTGTCGTACACACGAACGATATTACCACATCCTCTAAGAAAATAAAAGTAAATATATATATATATATATAAGATATAATTACTCCATAGGTATAATTATATCATAAATATCATATATGTACTCTATATCCATCATCATACCCAACCATGAGAGGTGGTAATATAAAACAATAATGACATCAGTTGGTGATGCGAAAGTCCAACATACACACGAATGATGATTTCATAACATAGTTCATGAAATAGGATATGGTTTTAGGTGATTTCCCATAAGATAAACAATTCCTATAATATGTAATATTATGAGTTATTTATATCATCAGGGATAAATAATAATTAAAGCAGGTGGAGTGTGGAGTAAATTAAAAAGACTCATTGATGATCATTACATATTATTTAGGTAATCTCCTTTTTTTTACACCAAAAGTATTTCTGGGATTGATTAATAAAAAAATAAGGCTTATAGGATAATATTAGGTAATTTGGGAAGTTATTTGGATAGGTGTTATAAAGAAATGTTTTTAAAATGTGATTAAGAGAGGATAAGGGTGGATTTTTATAAGTTATGTAAGTGGAACCCTTGTAATATTTTAAAAATATTAAATCATATCCACATTTTTATTCATTTTTAACAATTCTATTCTTAGTTTAACCTCCCAGTAAATCCATTTTTACCTTAAACGTTGTAAATAATTTTTATTGTTTTCACTATTCATTTTGGTCAAAAAGTTTGTTTACCTTATCAAAAATTATAGATAATTATTATTAAAAATATGGAATCCATTTTTCCAAATTCAATTCACCTAATTGGAAAATCTTAATATAAAATTTTTCCCTCATATGTGACAAAAAAGCGTGTTTTAAAGTGAAAATGTCAATCATTTTACAATTTTTTATATCCAATTTCAATATGAAAATTATTCCAATTGCCAAAATTGGATTAATTGATATAAAATTGAAATAATTTTACATTAAAAACATTTAAAAATATATTTTATCATTATAAATTATTTAAATGAAAATGTATCTTTCAATTAAAATTCTTTATTTTTCAGTTCTAATGAAAAAATTAAACATTTTTAAAAAATCCTAAAAATTAACCCTAAGATAACATTGATATTGGGATTAAAAAATGAATTATTTCTCAAATAAAGTTTATAAATTTGAGTAAAATTGATTATTTTTTATGTGAGAAACGGGTGACTAGACCATCTTTAGAAAAAATATTGTTTCTCAGAAAACATTTCTTTTTCATTTAAATGATACTTATTTTATTTCTAATCAATAGATAACTTTAATTTTAAAATTTTATTTAGTAATATTCATACCCAAAAACATAATGTATAGTTTATAACTATAATATTCAATAATAATATTTTAATAATAGGTCACATTTCATTTAAACTCATCGTTGTGTTTAATGCAAGCTAAACACATTGTTGTGTGTAATGAAAATTTTAAAAAATCCTAAATTTGATTTAAAAACATAATATTTTACAAAATATAGGGGTGTTACAAGATAATTATCTATGTATACCATTTCATTTAGTATTTTTATTTAAGATGAAAACCATGATATTTATGTTATGGTGAGGTAACTTGTGTTGGGTATGTCATCGGTGGAATGGAATTTATTGAATGATCAAGATAGAATTTTTCACTTATGAAAAGGAAGAGATATATCCAGACCACTTTACCAAAATTTTAGTACCTTTATTAAATCAAATTAGATTGTAAATGAATCCAATTTGATCTTGTATGGTCATTAAATAATAAAATAAGTAATAGTGATGACATGAAGTGTTCATCCTACTTTATAAGATATTTCAAGACAAAAAAACTCTATTAAATAATGTGTATTCATAGTAGGTTTTCATTACTATGTCTAATCCATATCTCTATGGTTCCCTAATGGGTTGCTAAACTCAACTCTTTCTCTATCTATATCACCCTCTATTATTGAGGTAAAGGCCTAGAGGATCACAAAAAAACATTTTTAGAGGCTTGTCCAATTCTAGTGAATTGAATTTTATGAATGGTGGGGGCTATGGAATGTCCAAATTTATAAGATATAAAGGAAAATAAATAAATTCAATATTATTTTAGTTTAAAATAATTACTATTTAATTTATACAATTACCATAAAATCTATGATTTAGTGGAAACTGGTCCTAAATAAAATATATATATAAAGAAATAAGGGTTATGTGTTACAAGAGGTTATTACAAATACGTGAGTGAATTTTGCCACACATTTCAGTCTCCATCATTGGGGAACAATAGAATGGGTTCATGAAGGAACACATCATATTCATGTATGTAATAGCTTTCTTCAATAGGTCATCATCCATATGATTATCCTCCCTATAGGCATGTGAGACCACCAAATTAATATGGTAAACCTTTTGCATACATTCAATCCAATGATGTAAAAGTCACCAAGGTATATTCTATGTTCTTCTTCTAAGAACCTGCACAACAATTTCAGAGTCAAATTCTATCCATTAAAAAATCTATTTATACTATACAACATATCCAACTACATGTATTATCTCCCATGGCACAGCTTCCTAAGAAACCAAAACACCAGTGTAGTGGTAGAAGCACCCTTAAAAAAATTAATCGTAAGTTCGAAAGACACCTCCACAACCATATGGACTTGGTATTCTACAGGCTTCCCCTTCAACATTCTGTTTGATCCAGGTGTAGATTGGAGGTATCCACCATATGTAATTGAAATTTTTTTGTGTTCTTGGCCAACCTGATACACCCAGGAGGAAAAGAATTCTTAATCCCTACAAGTTGTTATGCATAATCCCTATTTGAACCATAGCAGCAGCATAAACTTCTCGATGAATGGAAAGCATGACCAGTTTTGGAGTGGTGTTCTTGGCATAAAAAAAATCATGTTACAGGCTCTCCATATAGAAATAAAAAAAGTTTGGGTAACTGATAATAGGAGGTTGTGAACCTGTATGCTACAAATGGCATTGCATAGTGAGTTCATGAAAAAATATAGTGAATAACCTATTTTAAGTTGTATTATAAACAGGGAACCAATGTACCCCCATAGAAATTGGGAAAATATGAATTAGTGGAATACATTTTGTATATTTTACTCATCATTCCTACATAAGCTATAAGAAAAGGCAAGATGAAGGCTAGTCTGTTTGAGTTGATCCTGAGTGTGAAAAGTGGTTTTTCCTAATCTTCTATCTGAGAGCATACCGGGAAGGCATAATAAAATTAGTTTGAAAGAAAATCGTCCAAGATGGTGGTTGAGGATGTCCCCCACATTCCATTCTATATAATTCCTTGGTGTTGAAGTGACCAACACAATTTGGTTTCAATAAATGAGTATCACAGTTCATAAAAGTATATTGTTGTATTTCCAGTTGGGCCTATGATGGGAGAAAGATGGCAGATACATGAAGCTATAGTAATAAATCATTGATCAAAATGTTTCTAGAAGCATGTTGGTGACTCATGTAATTTGGAAGTGGATAATCTAGCCATACAGTGGTCTGTGAATTTATATTGGAGTTCGAGCTAATAATCCATTTAAAGTCACACATGATTCTATTGAAAGAATACTCTATAGGGGGCCATACAGATGAGGGAAGATAATATCTATATCCTTCAAGAAATATCTTTTTAAATATTATAATAAAAATTCACCATGTGAAGAATTTAAAATCATTTTCCATATAAATTCTTTGATAAGTCCATCATTAAAGACTCATAGGTCTTTGATCCCAAGGCCACCCAAATCCATTGGTTTAGTTTAGTCCATCCATGCAACAATAATTAGTTTCTTTTCATGAATAGATCCTTTCCATAAGAATTTCCTTGTCGTACTTTTAATCTTCTTAATAATACCCCTTTTCCATCTATAAATTGAGAAATAATCATCTAACTTAGATGTGACAAAATAATTAACAAGGAAACCCCTTCCAACCTAGGACATTGATTTCCCATTCCAATTTTCCATCTAATTAACAATACCAGAATATATGTTCTCCAAGTATTGTATTTTTACCTTTCCCCAAAAAATGGAAACACCAAGATAATTGAACTGAATATATCCCCTCCTTACCCAAAGTCATTGTGTTATTCAGTTTCACTTTCTAGCTGAAATACCATCCCCGAAGACTATGATTGATTTATCACATCTAACAGCTGGCCCAAAAACTTTCTCATAATGTGAAAAGAGATCCTTTACAGAGGAGATTATATTTTGGATGATTTTCCAAGAAGAAATATCTCATCCACTTAATGAAAATTTGGGGGAACAAATTCATCCTTCCCCGCTTTAATCTGATTATAGATTCCAATTTGAGTATGGTCATTAATGCACTTACTCAAGTAGTCTTCAATGATGAAAAACAAAATTCTTGAGATCAAATCATTCTTCCGCACACACGTTGAGAAGATGAAGAAGCCTATGGGTGATCCATTGACAAGAATTGATAGCTTAGAAGAGATGATAATTCCTTCAATAAGCATGATAAATCATTCTAAGAATCCATATTTCCTGATCACTTGAATAATAAAACTACACTTCAGTGTATCAAAGGCCTTAGAGATATCAATTTTGACTGCAAAGTTTATATCCTTTGATTTCTTCCCCCATTATGTCTATAATATCTGAGGCTTCAAAGAGAAAATTATGAATACTTCTCCCATGTACAAATCCAAATTGGTTTGGAGTAATGAAGTTCTGAACCATTCACACTATCTTCTTCATGATAATATTACTAATGATCTTTGGGATTTAGTTATCTAAAGTCAAAGTGCTGATGTCTTTAATATAGAGTGCATTTTCCTTCTTTGGAATCAATGTAGTGAAGAAATAATTTTTCCCATGTGGAAAAAAGTAATGATCAAAGAAATCCTTGACTGCTTGGGTAACATCATCATACATGATATCCCAAAAAACATGAAAATTTTGTTAGTAAAACCATTAAGGCTAGGTGTACTATCCATGTTGGGAGAGAATAAAGCCTCTTTGACTTCCTCTATATGTGGAGTCCTAATAATAGACTAATTATGATGTTCATCAATACAAGGAGTGATATTCCCCCTCATTTTCTAAGTGTGTGGAATACCATCATCATAGTATAATCCCATGAATTTCTCCACTACGGCCTGAGAAATCTCTTTGTAATAGGTGTGGAGTTGCCTATTTTTCCGGATAACACTAATTCCATATCTGACCCTCTTCTCCTTATATAATTTGTGAAATAACCTTTTTTACCATATTTATGCCACTTGACATTAAATAGATTTTTATCTAACCATTATTTAGTCATTAAGAGACCATCCCACTTTACATGTGCCTCAATCTCCCCCCTAGATAAGGAATTTTGAAGTTTATTTCTAATCTAGCTACATGAAAATTTTTCCTAATTATTTATAAAGTCTAAATTCATCTTGGAGATCATGTTTCTACTCTAGATTTTCAGTAGCCCTTTTATGTGTTTCAATTTTCCATAAAACCTACTAAGAGGGCTTCCAACAATATCAATTTTCGAGGCCTATAGAAAAATTTCCATACAACTAGGCATAATAAGACACTGATTATTAAATCCAAATGGAAGAGGAGATAACCTTTCCATTTTCGTATGCACATCCACAATAATAAGATTGTGGTTGGATTGATGCATTGGGAGAGTAAATCTGAAACTTCATAAGCATCACATTGATCATCCATCTAAACATAAAAACCTATAGATATTACTTATCTGCATACCATTTAGTGTATAACGACTCCATGTTAAATCATCCCCCACCATTGGGACATCAAAAATGTTACAATGATCAATGCAAGTGGAAAATTACAAAGAAGCAGTACGATTGATGTTATCCCCAATTTTCTCATCCGGCTAAAGCATAATATTAAAGTCTATGAGAGCCACCCATTTTTGATTCATGTCATCAGATATAAACATCGTCTCTCCCCATATCTTCCTTCTCCTAATGTAGGAAGTGGAGGCATATACAAATGAGAAGGATGTGTCATAACATGACACATTTTAAGAGAATAAAACGCTTTGAAATTTCTTGATGAACGAATTAATTTTAATGGTATCATGCCTAAGGATTCAGAAGTGGTTCATATTAGAGTCATGTTAGTTTTGGGACACAAATTTTTAACCAATTGATTACATTACAAAATCTATCAAATTAGAAAAAAAGGAGTTCAGTTCTTCGATGCCAATAAGCCAAGGTTTGTAGGCCAAGAAAAAATGGTGAAGGGCCTTGACTATTTGGGTATTCCCTATCCATTAATATTTCCAATTATGTTTTTTTATTGAAGATGTGTTATATCCCTTGTTTCAGGGCCACATTGCTTGTCCATGGTCACTTGATCTTTCCCTTTCCCCCTTTAATCTTATTGTTACTTTCATTGGGGGATTTAACAATTCCTATATCATGATTATATTTCTCTATTGCAGATACCCCCTCCTTAGCTAGATTGGATTTGATAGTATCCTTCTTATAATCCATGGAAACATCATACTAGAATACACCACTAAGTGGTTTAAATTTGTTCACATAATTCTCAAGCTGAGCTTGAGAATCCTTAAAGGCCTTCTTTCGAGCAATCATAGAGGTAGGATCCTGATGATACTTCTATTTTCACATATTTTATTCTATAATTAAATGTTTTTAAAACGAACATAGTCTCGTTTAATGGGAATTTTTTACATTTTTAGGTTTTTGTGTTATTTTGAGCTTAAATGCAAAAATAGACTAATTCTGTAATTTTAACAGATTTTTATGTATTTGGAATTTCAAAAATATCCTGTTCAATTTTAATCCAAATATTGTGACACAATATTTTTTGTAACCCATTTTTTTTAAATATATGTAAAAGGTACCATATCATGAATCGTATATCTAAGTCCCCAAATGAATCATTCTTTGAGGAAGATTTTTCTGAACAACATGGTGGACCCTACGTCACTAATAGAGCCATAAATCTGGATCAACATTTCTAAATAAATTGATTCAACTTTTATTTTAAATTCAACTTATAGAATCTATACCAATTTAAATTTAAATTAATGATTCTTTCATTATGGAATTCATTTAATTAGTCAAACATGGAGAAAAATTAGCAAACAAACAGACAAAAAATGTTGTGTTCAATAATTAAATCATAACCATCTAGACACAATTCCAAATGATCTGAAATGTTTAGGGTCAATAAGAAATTAAATTTGGAACAACTCTCAATAAGACTCCAGAGTAAGATTCGTCCATTCAAAGTGGATACACAATGTGTAACCCAACTACACATCATGTACTGATTGACATGCAGATTGCGATGTAGATGTGGATTTAAAGGATGTAGAAGAAAACTCGAAGCTAAAGTTCATGACGTGTTCCTCAAGTAAATGTTATGATGACATTAGAATGCTGAAAAATTAATGTTATTCTACAAAGTTTCCATGGGTTGTTTCCTATAAATTGAGGCCCTGACCACCCTTCCAAAGGATTTTGGGCATTCTAGGGGGATCCTGAACTGGAGGGAGCCATTTTACTAGAGATATGCTCAAGAGGAGGAGTAATCCATAATCTAATCAATTACATGATGTGATAAGCTCTAAGATGTGGTGGTTAACAATGATCTAACGGAGCTTCCCTTTTCATTTTGTATTCTCATTGTAAAATATATTCTTTTAAACTATCTTGGAACCTATTTGCATGAATGAAGGAGGACTTTTTCTCTCATTTTTTCAATTTTTTTCTAAATTATTCTAGTTTTATTATCATATAATGAATTTAAAGTGGTTTCCATCGTTTTTTAAATTTCATTGGTGAGTTATCACCTTTGATCATGATGAGTTCAACCCATTTTGGTTTTTTGGAGGTCTTCAGGTAATTAGAACACTTCAATAAGATGATATGTACCCATGTACGAGGTTTCAATATGATATATAGATAATTTAGGTGTATACATTGAGGTCTTAAGGTATAAAGTGGATAATTTAATTGAAATGCATTCATAAACAATGATAAAGAAAGTTTCCAACGATCAACGTTTTTCCACCACTGCTATCTTTAGCTTGTTCTTTCTAGCTCAGTCTGCTTTGGAATTCTAATTACTAACGTAGATTTATTGTTGCATTTTGATTTTTATAACCTAGTTTAAATCATTTCAAATTCCCCCTGATTTATATTAGTCTGTTATTTTTATATTAGTGGAAATAGGAAAAAAGTGTATGTGAATGGCCTCCTTGAGATCGACCCTAGGGTGTTCCACTATGGTACATTTTTATGAAAATAAGAAATTAATTGAATAGAAGTTCATGAAAAATCACTCCAACAATTTTTTGCCATTTCCAGGTAGATGAAGTGCTTACACACACTATTTTTCGTATATAAAAAAACCCTAAAAATCAGATTTTTTTAAAAAAAAAAGATGGTTTAAATGCATATATTTCATTTTTTCATCCATATGGATTTTTATGGTGATCATTATACTTGGAATGTTGATAACTTTTTTTGTGAGACAAGAAGGGAAGAGTCATTGAAGATGATAATGGAACATAATGCTTTGATACTCTAAAACAAAAGAAAGATGATGTCATTTCTAGACACCGAAGTTAAAGAACTCAAAGTCCTATGAATGGAACGACAAAAAAGACACGTTGAAGAGGATGAAAACCATGTTCCACCAACATTTCAAGAAGAAGTCATTGAGGTTGAATAAATTATTGAAGATCAAATTCCCTATCCAACAAATGAGTTCTTAGCTTCCTTGCTTGAGGAAAAAGAGTATGAAGTTGAAAATTTTGAGGGAGATTTATTTTAAAAACCTTATTTTTATTCAAATTTATTTGATTCTAAATTAGAAACTAATCTCCCTTGTGATTATACAATTGATTCAATACCACTAATGCATTCTTTAGATGATGAGGACGAATAAGGTGCTCGTGTCGGAGAGAGAATAGATGATCTAGTCATGTTGTACACTAAAACAAATGAGGATGATGGAATGAAAGAATAAATACATGAAGAATCTTTTGATGAACTGGATCAAGATGATGAGACACTTCCTACTCAACTACCTGCACCACCTGTGGACACCACTCCTCTACATGAACAAACCAGGGAGAACCCTTTTATCATTTTCCCTCCCCCTCTGCAACTCAAATTCTTTCCATCATCTCTTCTGGGGGTTGGGGCTATTCTTATTTTCATTGGGGGTTGTCACTTCTAGAATCCACTGATGGATGTTGGAAGAAATATTATGTGGTGGTTCTTTAGAAAGAAACCACATCCACCTTCGGATTGGTGTTAACCTACTACAACTGCCTAACTAAGGGCAGTAAAAAACTAGAACCTTCTTGGGGGGTCAAACCAAGCATTATCCCTTTCCTATGCCAATTATATTTTATTTTTTTATTTATATGTCTCATGTTTCTTCATTTCCTACATTTAGTTTTAATGTGGTAGCAGCTATGAGCCTTACTCAAGGCTACCACTCCAAAAATAAAGTTAGGTTGTGTTGTTCCTTCTCTTTTGTTTTCTACCCATATTTATATTTTATCAAGATGAAATAAAGGGTGGTAAATTTTAAGTGTGGGGGGAGATTCAACCTTCTTAGTTCTTTTTTGTGTGTTCTTTTTCATTTAATTTTTTTAATAACCTTTATTTTTAATTAATATTCATATCACTTTTACAAATTTATTAGTTTCGAAAAAAAATGAAATTATTTTGGAAAGAGTGGATTTTAAATGATTGTTGATGTGAAAACATTTTTCCTTGAATTGGATTTTCAATTATTTTTATGAATTTGACTGATTTTTGAAATCTATTTCTATAACACCCCAATATTCCACGGTATGATTCTCTTTGAATAATACAGTAGCATGAGTTGTACGCAACTTCGAGATTCTAACACACCGCGACCAATCAAAGTAGCTGTTATGAATAATAATACCCAATTTTTGAAATTTTATAAATTTTATCGCTCAAAATGGACTTGATTTTTTGATTTGGAAAATATAAATTAGTCTAGTGTGAAATTTTGGTACTTTTCGGATAACTTTTATATTTTGATGAATAGTGAAAATTACTAAATTTTAATTAAAAACAACTTTTTTAATCAAAATAATTAATAGTGATAAATTATGAATTTGAGTGGTTTTAAAGTATATTTAGAATATATTTTTACCATTTAATACAATTTTTGTCATTGGACATAATTTCACAATTAAACCGGACATAAATAAGTTTCAATCTTTTGATAGTTATTATTTTTTTAAAAACACGCTTTTTTTACAGTGAGAATTAATTTTAAATATATTTTTGACACTTCTGTGTTTTGAATTTAGAAAAATAGACTCCATTTTTGGAATCAGGAGGTACAAATTGTGTAAATAGGTAACTTTTATTTTTAGACATTTTGAATAATTACTTCGGTAAATATTTTATTTACTATGGTTAAAGGGTAAATTCAGTAAATAAGGGTAAAGAAATAATATTATAATAATATTAATTTACCCTAAAACGTGTACTAACTCTATTGGTTGATACATATCCGACCATGGGCATCTTTGGGTCGATTTTGGTACCCCATGGAGCCACTTGTAGGTGATAAGGACACTTTATATTAATTAAGTTAAAATAAATACAAAAATGACATAAACATATATATTTTAGCAAAACAATTTTTACATAGGGTTATATATGTTATATTTTGGACTATAAATAATAATTATAAATCTAAAATAATTTTCTACATAATGGTATTTTATTTATAATTTTTATAAATTTAATAATTAATTTTATTGATGACACAATAATGATGCAGTATTTTCCTTATTAATGAATGAATCAAACAATTGGTATTATAAATGTTAAAATAAATATAATTTGAAATTTTTGATGAAATCCACGAATTTTATTGGTTAATATGACCTGTTAGTATTGATTAAATTACTTTTTTTAGAATTAATAAAGTTTTTATGACTTTAAAAAAAAATCAATTATTGAATTGGGTCAAAATTGACATAAATGAGTTTTTAAAACAAATATTATATTATTAATTGATATTCTATTCCTAAAAATATAAGGTTCAGCCAAATTACTTATATCATGATAGGGGTATCATTAATGGACAACTTAGGGGTCAGCTGGATGTGTATAGTAAGTTTATTAACTATATAATATAAAAATACAAAGTGACGTGGTAAATATCAAACTAATTAACTAAGAGTTAAAACTAAAAGATAAGGATAATATAATGACCCAAACCTATCTAAAATATATTGGTTGAAAGGATTTAGACCTATCTCCACCTTATACTTTTAATAATCTACTTTGGAGCCATTATAAACTGAATATTAATTTATTATAAAATAATAATTTAAGTTTTTCCTAAAGAGCCCCTCCTCCCCCTTATAAAAGGACACAACTTTTAACCAATTCTTCACACCCTCAAAGCCTTTTTTTTTTGGCCAACCCCTACCCAAATACTCTCTCAACATCCATAAATTAAACCTAGAAGCCTTATTTTGATCATAAATCCAACTTAAGGATCCCTTTTGACAAAATCAAAAGGAAGAACCCGAAGAAGAGAAGGTTAACCTACCCTCAACCAAGGAAAATTACCAGGTAAGGGTTTATTTCACAATATCTTCATTATCCGAGGTTGTTTATACTTAATTATCTTCTGGGACCACTTTATCATCCACATCCATGTTTCTTAAAAATTTATTTCAAAACATTCTTACTATTTTACAGAATATGGGTTAAATTCATTTATACCCTTGTTTGAATTTTTATAAGAAGTTTATAAAAGAATATTTCCATCGTTTTCCAAACATGGTCCTTTTTAAACCTTTTCGATAGAATTAAGGTGAGAATGTCTTTTTTTAACTTATACAGCAGGGGCAGCTATTTTCCGCCCTTAAAAAATCTTTGAAGCTTCCCTTACAGGATTATAAGAATATTTTCAAAGTAAATGCTTTCTTTTATAATTATGTTACTTTTAAATGATTTCAAAAAATGAGATATTTCTCTCAAATAGTTTTGATTTCATCTATGTCAATATCCTTTGATAAATTTTACACTTGTTTGAAGTTGATTTATTATGATACAAATCATCCATATTGTATTTAAGGTTTTTTGATATGTTTGACTATGAATAAGTTATTTTTATGCCATTAATGGTTTATGATTAATGTTTTGGCATTCTGTATGCTAGATTTAATATGAATGTTAATTTTATATTTCATCCTCTTCTTAAGATGAATGTGTTGGACTAGTATGTTCCGGGTTGGGGACTGGTAAAAGTAAGCCCTCCTGGTTGGGGTCTGGTTAAAGCAGACCCTCCGGGTTGGTGTCCGGTTATTAGAGGCACTCCGGGTTGGGGTCCAGTTATTAGAGGCACTTCGGGTCGGTGTATGGTTATTAGAGGCACACCGGGTTAGAGTCTAGTTACAGAGGATCTCCAGGATGGAGTCTGGTTATAGAGGCTCTCTGGGTTGGGTTTTGGATACAGTTATCCCTTAGGTCTTGGCACGAGGCCTTGACAAAGAAATTAAAGTTTGGCATTATGCATTTCCTTCATTATGAAAGAGGTTATTGATATTGCATGTGATTATTTTACTAGCAGAATATCCATGTGAATAATTAAATGGAATTATTTCATTTTATCTTTTCCATATTATTCTGAAGTTCAAGTTTAAAAGGCTTTTGTTTTAGTTATACATTGCCTTAAATTTTTTTCCTTATTTATGAAAGTTTCCGCTATATTGTTATCCTTACTGAGCATCTGAGGTCACCCCTTTCAATGTTTTATTTTTCCCAGGATGTGAAGAAGTAATTTATGAATGACCTGAAGGGATAGTATGAGGGGATATGAAGACAAGATGTTGTTGTAGTAGTTTTCACTTTATGATGTAATGTAAATTTATGAATGTATCTAGTGTTTCCCAGGCTACTAAACTAATCGGTCTTTCGAGACTTGATCTTTTGTGATCATGACAATGTTATGTAATAATGCACCGACTCTAGGTAACTGGGGTCGGGGCATTATAGTTGGTATCAGAGGGAGGTTTAGTACAAACCTTGGAAACAAGATTTAGATAAACTTTGATTATAGAACATAGACCTAAGATGGAATTTGAGGATTAGTATAGAAGAAATTCCTAGAATTTTGGTATTGTAGAAAATTTGTGAGTTTTCCGAGAAATACATTCCTGTCTGGATACAAGCAGGTAGAGGCGGCTCTAGCACAGATGTACCTAGGGGTAAAACACGAAAAAACAACTTTGAGCTAGACTCGAACGGGAACTGGGGAACGACAATGGGCCTTGTTGCACTCTTGGTTACGACACTCCCGGGGGATATTCTTAGGATAATTCTCATTTTCTTTACAAATAATTATGAAGGGTTTATGAGTATAAACATCCTCGAAGAAAACATCTTTTTATGATTATGGATTATATCCATAAATAGTTCAATTTATGTAAAGTGTTTTACAAGTATGGAATTATGTATTTTGATTCATAAACTGATCTAGTTTATGCCATTTGTTTAGAAATGGATCCTAGTGGAAGAAATGAAAACTGTATCAATGCACACACTCCATGTAGGGATTTCCCTCCTACTCATGATAATTATAGTGGAGCTGGTGATGCAACTGGTGCTGATCAGCTAATCACCATACTGGTACAACTCACTCAGGTTATTAATAATAACCTTACTCGTATAGAGCACCCTGATCCGCAGTGTGGAGGATCAATTTTAGATCCCTTAATGAGGAAAAAACCACCAACATTAAATTGGAGTACAAATCCCTTAGTTGCTGAGTAATGGATAAATTACTTAGAGAAAATATTTCACGGCTTAGGGAGTAGCGAAAGGCTAAAAGTTGTAATGGAAGTTTACCGCCTCACTGGAGATGCTGATCAATGGTGGTCGTTGATTCAAAACAAGAAGAAAGATGATGAAGTATCAAATATGGAATGTAGGGAGTTCAAAGAGCTTTTCTTAGAAAAATACTTTCCTCATGACCATCGAGTACATATGGAAAGGTAATTTCTGAGTCTGAGACAAAAGGAGAATGAAAATGTCGCGAAGTATTAAGCTAACTTTACAAGGTTAGCAAAGAATGTAGCAGATTATATACGTAACCTAAGAATTAAGATTGATCATTTATTTTATGTGTTAAAACCATTTCCTCATCGAGCATTAGTCTCACCATCATTCTCGTCGTACGAAGACATCGTATCATATGCTATCAAGATAGAAAGGGAATTCTCTAAATCTTATGACAATAAAGTAAAGAAAGAGAAAAGGAGAACGATGGTGAAAGAGACAGATAAAGGGAAACGGGAAAGAAGGATTTTCCATTATGTGACAATTGTAGGACGAAACACCCCGGTACTTTCCTAAAAGGAATGGGAGTTTGTTACAAATGTGGAGAAAAAGGTCACTAGACTTGTGATTGCAAGGGAAAGAAGGAGGCTGTAAATGTTGAATGCTACAATTGTAGAGAGATTCAGCATTATGAAAATGAATATCCTAAGAATCAGGGAAAATTACCTCATAAAAGGCCAAGGGATCAAGGCCAAGCATATGTTGTTATTACAGTTGAAGAGGAATAATTAATGTATTTGTGTTTTTGGACTCAATGATTATATTCCGGTTATGAGAATAACGTTGTATATATAAGGATTGTACTGAAGTACTTTTTGTTTTCATTAGGGTTTTAATATGACTAAGGTAATCATATTTTCAGTATGTTACAATAAGATAAACTTTACTTTGTCTGGGGAATCTGATTTAATAATTGATTTTTGGAATTTAGATACCTTTTACAGAGAGTCTGGATAGAGGTACTTTGGATAACTATAATATTTGGAGTAAATTAAGTTGAACTTTTGATAGTATTTTTTAGGGATAAAACAATTATTATGATCAATTTTTGGAATATTGTGATACTATAGTTTTAGGAAAAGGATAACCTGCAGGTCGGGCGATAACCCGTCGCGTCGGACAAAGCTGCAGGAATCGAACCTACATCCATAGTGCAACGGGCCTTTATTACCTACCACTAGCCTGCAGGAAGTCCCTGGTCATTACAATGAATTTTTCTTCATTTTAATGGTATATGTTAATGTTTGGATCCTTATACGATTAGGATAAATATAATATTTTTGAGTTCTATTATCTTTTGGAGGGAAAGATGAGTTTGTGGTAGAAATTAGTTGATGGATGAAACACTACTTTTCAAGTATATATATATACCTCTCTCTTGTTATATGAATAAATTAATTCTTAAAATTTAGTAAAGGGAGATTAAAACAAAAAATGTGTTATCCTAATACCTTATGTTTTGTTGAACTGATGATATTTTAAATCACCATAGATTGATGGCTTTGAGGCCCTCAATTTTACACTTGTTTGTGATTGATGACCTCAATCGCTCCCTATAAATATTTACATTTTTCCTCCTATTATGTGTATATAATTGCCACTAATGTTCTCCTAATTGAGATCATAATTTCGTGGTGACTTTTTCATTTCTCTTTCCCTCTTATTAAGGAAAAATTTTATTAACCTTATTTCTGATGTGGTGTTTCCAGAAAGGTATTTTCTATTTTTAACCTTTTATTTTCTAAGAACAATTTCAAATTGTGAGGATAAAATATATTTAAGTAGGGGAGAATGTAACACCACAAGCATCCACGGTACGATTCTCTTTGAATAATACAGTAGCGTGTGTTGTACGCAACTTCGAGATTCTAACACACTACGACCAATCAAAGTAGTTGTTAGGAATAGTAATACCCAATTTTTGAAATTTTATAAATTTTATCTCTCAAAATGGACTTCATTTTTGAATTCAAAATATCGAAATTATCCTAGGGTGAAATTTTGGTACTTTTTGGATAACTTTTATATTTTGATGAATAGTGAAAATTACTAAATTTTAATTAAAAACAACTTTTTTATCAAAATAATTAATATTGATAAATTATGCATTTTAGTAGTTTTAAAGTATATTTAGAATATATTTTTACCATTTAATACAATTATGGTCATTGGACATAATTTCACAATTAAACCAGACATAAACAAGTGTCAATCTTTTGATAGTAATTATTTTTTAAAAAACACGTTTTTTGTTTTGACAGCGGGAATTAATTTTAAATTAATTTCTTCCACTTCTGTGTTTTGAATTTAGAAAAATGGATTCCATATTTGGAATACAGAGGTCCAAATTTTGTAAATAGGTAACTTTTATTTTTATAGATTTTGAATAATTTCTTTGGTAAATATTTTATTTACTAAGGTTAAAGGGTAATCCGGTAAATAAGGGTTAAAAAATAATATTATAATAATCTTAATTAACCCTAAAACGTGTCCTAACCCTATTGGTTGATACATGTCCGACCATGGGCATCTTTGGGTCGATTTTGGGACCCCATGGAGCCACTTGTAGGTGATAAGGACACTTTATATTAATTAAGTTAAAGTAAATACAAAAATGACATAAGCATATATCTTTTAGAAAAACAATTTTTAAATAGGGTTATATATGTTATCATTTCGACTATAAATAATCATTAGAAATATAAAAATATTTCCTACATAATGGTATTTTATTTATAATTTTTATAAATTTAATAATTAAATTTATTTATGACACAATAATGATGCAGTATTTTCCTTATTAATGAAAGAATCAAACAATTGGTATTATAAATGTTAAAATAAATATAATTTGAAATTTTTGATGACATACACGAATTTTATTGGTTAATATTACATGTTAGGATTTATTAAAATAATTTTTTTAGAATTAATAAATTTTTTATGACTTTAAAAAAAATCAATTATTGAATAGTTTTAAAATTGACATAAATGAGTTTTTAAAAAAAATATTATATTATTAATTGATATTATATTCCTAAAAATGTAAGGTTCCCCCAAAGGACTTATATCATGATAGGTGTATCAGTAATTGACCACTTGGGGGTCTCTTGGATGTATATTGTAAGTTTATTAACTATATAATATAAAAATACAAAGTGACATGGTAAATGTCAAACTAATTAACTAAGAGTTAAAACTAAAAGATAAGGTTAATATAATGACCCAAACCTATGTAAAATCTATTGGTTGAAAGTATTTCAACCCATTCCCTCCTTATACTTTTAATAATCCACTTTAGAGCCATTATAAATCGAATATGAATTTATTATAAAATAATACTTTAAGTTTTTCCTAAAGAGCCCCTCCTCCCCCTTATAAAAGGAAACAACTTCTAACCAATTTTTCACACCTTCAAAGCATTTTGGTTCGGAAAAACCCTGCCCAAATACTCTCTCAACTTCCCTCAATTAAACCTAGAGGCCTTATTTTGATCATAAAGCCAACCTATGGAGTCCTTTTTAACAAATCAAAAGGAATAACCTGAAGAAGTGGAGGGTAACCTACCCACAACCAAGGAAAAGTACAAGGTAAGGGTTTATTTCACAATCTATTCATTATCTGTGGTTGTTTATACCTAATTATATACTGGGACCTCTTTATCATCCACATAAATGTTTCTTAAAAATTTATTTCAAAAAATTCTTACTATTTTACAGAATATGGGTTAAATTCATTTATACCCTTGTTTGACTTTTTATATGAAGTTTATAAAGGAATCTTTCCATCGTTTTCCAAACAAGGTCCTTTTTAAACCTTTTCGACAAAATTAAGGTAAGAATGTATTTTTTAACTTATACGGTGGGTGCAGATATTTTCCACCATTATAAAATCTTTGAATCTTCCCTTACAAGCTTATAAGAATATTTTCAAAGTAAATGTTTTCTTTTATAATTATGTGACTTTTAAATGATTTCAAAAACGGAGATATTTCTCTCAAATAGTTTTGATTTTATCTATTTCAACATCCCTTGATAAATTTTACACTTTCTTTAAGTAGATTTATTATGATACAAATCATCCATATTGTATTTAAGGTTTTGTGATATGTTTGATTATGGATGAGTTATTTTTATGCCATTAATGGTTTATGATTAATGTTTTGGCATTCTGTATGCTAGTTTTTATACGAATGTTTATGTTATATTTCATACTCTTCTTAAGATGAATGTGTTGGACTAGTATGTTCTAGGTTGGGGACCGGTAAAAGTAAGCCCTCGGGGTTGGGGTCTGGTTACAGCAGACCCTCCGGGTTGGTGTCCGGTTATTAGAGGCACTCTAGGTTGGTGTCCGGTTATTAGAGGCACTCCGGGTTGGTGTACGATTATTAAAGGCACTCCGGGTTAGAGTTCAGTTACAGAGGCTCTCCGGGATGGAGTCCGGTTACATAGCCTCTGTGTGTTGGGTTCCTATTACAATTATCCCTTAGGTCTTGGCACGAGGCCTTGACACATAAATTAATGTTCGACATTATGCATTTCCTTCATTATGAAAGTGGTTATTGATATTTCATGTGATTATTCGACTAGGATAATATCCATGTGAATAATTAAATGGCATTATTTCATTTTATCTTTTCCATATTATACTGAATTTCAAGTTTAAAAGACTTTTGTTTTATTTATACATTAATTTAAATGTTTATGCTTATTTATGAAAGTTTCCACTATATTGTTATCCTTACTGAGCATCTAAGCTCACCCCTTTCAATGTTTTATTTTTCCCTGGATGTGAAGAAGTAATTTATGAATGACCTGCAGGGATAGTATGAGGAGATATGAAGACAAGAATTTGTTGTAGTATTTTTCACTTTATGATGTAATGTAAACTTTATGAATGTATCTAGTGTTTCTAAGGCTACAAAACTAATCAGTCTTTCGAGACTTGATATTTTGTGATCATGCCAATGTTATATAATAATGCACTGACTCTGGGTAACTGGTGTCGGGGCGTTACAATGTCCATGATACACATAATCAAAATATTTTTCCCATCCTTTGAGGTATCCTAAACAATTTTGACATATTCTTTCAAACACCCACACTTTCATGATAGAAACAAGGATTTTGTTTGAGAACCAGAACTTGTGGTTTTTCTCTTTCAAGGATTTGGAATTTATGAAATTTTTTTAATATGATTGAGGCACTACTTTGGATAGACAAAAATTAACCTTATACCCACCATTACATCTATCTTTAGTTATCCCATAGATGCCATGAATTGCCTTATAGGTTTAAGCCACATTACAAGCCTATTATTCCTTACCTTCCTGTACTATTAGTATTTTTTCACGGATATGTCATGTTTGAGTGTGGGGGAAAGGCCTTTCATGTGCGCTAATTGGGATATGTTTAATTTGGGGGTGGTGTGAGGTATGAGTCATCATTTTGGTCTATCTATTATTTGAGAATTTAGAATGTGTAATCAATCCATTACACTTCATTTTCATCATTTAGTTCTCCTTATAAAAAAAATTAAAAAATAAAGTAGTGCCTTTCTGGAGCTCTAAAATATATATTTATATAAAGAGTAAAATAAGGCTCTTCCTTTATGAATCTTTACAAAAAAAAATAAGAATAAAATGGGGAGAACTTGGATGATATAATTCTTTGTAATAACTTATTGGATCATGATCTATGTAATAAATAATGTGGTGGTGGTGTGTTTCACATTCTTATGGAGTATTAAGTGTGTAATTTCATGTGTTTTCAAATGATTATTCATGCAATGTGATAAAGAGTCAAAAATCCTCTTTCTAGACTTGAATTTTTAAAACATTTTTCCCACCAACCCTAAGACATGGAGTCATTTTAATCTTTAATTAAAGTCCTCATGATTGAAATTATTTTCATGTTTCACACTGTGCAGAAATGAGAATTCTCAAAAGCCTATGGTGATACATGCAATTTCCATGTATGAGCATAACTACATAATTAATTTCTCTTGAGTAAAGAGTGATGTAAAATTAAATGTGAGGTAGGTTATGATTGGGACATAGATGTATTTATGAGGTTGAACAAATATAAGTGTATGGAATAAAAATTATGGGGAATTGTTTTTCATATAAGATATACGATGAAATTTTATTTTTGATAAGATCACAAATGTTTTCTCATTTTTAATTATCATGTGGATTTTTATTTGAATATATGATGGTTGCACAGAAGTGCGATTCATAAGTGTTGGGGATTTATGAAGCTCATATTTTAAAATATTTTATTCTATAATTCAACTTTTTTAAACCAACCATAGTTTCATTTAATGGGTAGTTGTCATGTTTTTTGGTTTTTTTGTTTTTTTGATCTCAAATGAAAAAATGGCCTAATTCTATATTTTTATGTCTTTAGTCTTTCAATATTATATTATTAAATTTTAATCTAAATCTTATGGATTTTTTTTCAAACCCTTAATTTTTTTTCTAAATATTTTTCAACTAGACCATATCATGAATCAAACATCTAAGGCCCCAAATAAATCATTATTTGTGGAAGGTTTTTTTAAGTAGAATGGTGGACATCACATCACTAATAGATCTATAAATCAAGATAAATGTGTCAAAATGAATTTATTCCACATTTATCTGAAATCCAATGCTGATATTCTCTTCCATGTTAAATTTCAATTAAAAATTCAATCATTATAGAATTAATCGAATGATTCAAACATGGAGATAAATTAGGAAAAAAAGAGAGAGAAAGTGGTGTTCGGTAATTAAATCATAACAATCTAACCACGTTTTCGAATGATTTGAAATTTCCAATATCAATAGGAAATTTAATTTGGAACAACTCTCAAGAATACTCTAGATGAAGATTCATCCATTAATGGGGGGTACATGATGTGTAACCCAAGTACATGTCATGTACCGAGCGACACGCAAGTTTCGGCGTGGATTTGGATTCGAAGAATGTGGATAAAAACTCAGAGCGGAAGTACATGATGTGTACCTCAGGTACACGTCATGATGACATCGAGACTCTAAAAAATTAATGCAACACTGCAATATTTCTGCGACGTTTTGCCTATAAATTGAGGCCCTATCCACCCTTCCAATGTATTTTGTGCATTCCAGGAGGAGCCTGGACCAGAGGGAGTTATACCGATGTAGATCAAATTAAGATAATGTGTATTCCAATATCCAATCAAATTCATGAAGGGATAAACAACATGAAGTGGTGGGAGACAATGATCTAAAGGTGATTCCCTTTTGAGTTTTTATTTTCATTGTAAAATATATTCTTTTAAACTATCCTGGAACTTGTTTTCATGAACAAACGTGGTCTCTTTCTATAGTATTTTCAATTTCTTCTAAATTATTCTTGATTTCTTATCAATTGATGAATGTAATCTTGTTTACCTCAAGATTTAAATTTCTTTGGTGAGGTATCACTTTTGATCATGATGAGTTTAACCTGTTTTGGTTGACTGGAGGTCTTCAAGTAATTAGAACACATTCCTAAGAATATTGAAACCCATGTATAATGTTTCAATATGATATCTAGATAATTTTGGTGTATAATATTTGGTCTTAAGGTATAAATTATATAATTTAATTGAAATAAATTTGTAAAAAATGATAATAGAGTGTCCAACAATCAATGTTTTTCCACCGTTGTTATCTTTAACTTGTTCTTTCTAGATTAGTCTGCTTTGGAATTATAATTACTAATGTAGATTTATTGTTTCATTTTGTTTTGTATAACCTAGTTTAAATCATTTTAAATTCCCCCAATCTATATTAGTAAGTTAGTTTTATATTAGTGACATTAGGAAAACAATGTGTGTGAGAGGCCTCCTTGAGATCGACCCTAGGGTGAGCCACTATGGTACATTTTTTGGAAAATAAGAAATTAATTGAATAGTAGTTCACAACAAATAGCTCCATCAGAACTTATTAAAATTCCCCATTTATATCACTGTGTGTAGCAGAAAGGTCATGTTGTTGCATCTCCTTATGCTGAACCTTGGGTGTAGTCACCTCTAGTGGAATGGGTAAGATGCCCTTCATGGATAGCTCCTATCCAGAAGCACCAGGTATAGGAAAAGGGGATCCATTAGAGTGTGACACCACCATATCATAAGGTAAAGGCACCTATAAGAAGTCCTCAGATTGGACATATTAAGAAGGAGATACAACCAAACTGGGTGTCACAGTAAACAAGTAGTCTTTCTCATTTTGTATCTCCTTAAGAGGGCATGCAGTCAGTTTGGGTTAAACAACCATGCCATATGATACTTCCATAGTGAGAACATCCTTTTGTGGACCTTCTGCTTCCATGAGAGCCTCAACGAGCTACTTCCCATTGATTCCATCTGTAATTATCTCCTTTGAGTTTTCCTGCAATGGAGCAGGAACCTAATCACCTTCATAACACACAGCACCAGTGCACAATTCTCTAAGGAGAACATGCCCCTATAATTGGGTGTTCCCCATGGTAATTACTTCATTAGAAAGAGATGCATGTGCATTCAAGCCATTTCCCTGCCTAATATTAGTAGAAGTAGAATCCAAGTGGTTGTGTTCCTCTTCCTTCTCCATTGAGATAGCCTCTTACTTATCTATAGTAGAAGGACCAGTGGTCTCTTTTCTCATTAGGTCAATAAATATAGTAAAATACTTTCCCATTCTCCTTCGAAAATTTGAGATATCATGACCCTTTATATTGCAGAAAGAACACTCCTTATCCCTATTGCATTCTTGAGAGAAATGGACAAAAACATACATTTATTGTAGAATTTTGATTTCCTATCATTTTCAATCAGCAACATGAAAATATCATACCTCGTATATAAAACTACTTCCTTCACAATTGTTCTTGACATATCAACTTCGACATAAATTCAGGCATAGTTTCCAAACCTTGGATTATCTATTTTTCTATCCATATGAATAGAATTCCACATAGATGAAGAAATATCCCATAATATATGTGGGTGCCAATAAATAAAATTTAATTTGAAAATACGATTCCAAACCAGTGCATGTGTATTTCTGACTATGTCTAGGTAAAATTTCCTATCCCACTTCTAGATTCTGAGGAAACTAGGATAAAAGGATAGAGACCCAAGACCCCAAGCCCTTCTATGGAGATCATATTTTGTTTAGACTATGTGATAGTACACCCTTTATATAGAATTCATCCTCCAATCACTGAAACTCCATAGATCAACAATTACACTTGTGAGGTATTGTAATTTTCTGGGCCGCTCACTTTTCTGAACCAAGACCCTAGTTATTATTAAATGCTTGCACAAATAACCCCTTCCTCAATTGCTTCTGGATTTATAGATACATGAGAAATCCTTCCTTTTTTGGTTGGTTCTTCTAGGGTTGAGGTAGATCAAATTCAGTAAATGATGGATTGGTAGCCAATTTCACCAACTTAGAAAAATTCTTCTTCACCCCCACTAATTCATCTGGTGCCCATTCTTCAACATTCGTATTTCTTAATGAAATATGAAAAAACTCGATGTGGCCAACTTGATCCTCCAGTGGGTAAAACTTTATAAGTTCAGTTGTATTTGAGATTTCACAAGTTTATTTACCACCGAGTCTATGGAATTCTTCAATTCCCACTTTCTCTGCTATCTTCATAACCTAATTACTTATATATTCACCAGTTATTTAGTGAATATGAAGAAATATATTTTCCCAAAAAAATATTTAATATTAAATATTATGTATTTACAAATTATTTTTGAGATAGACTATTTAATATAAATACTTTTATTATTTTATCAAACATAAATTTAATTTTACAATAGAGTGAAAAAAATTTCATGACATTTACAGAAAGTCCTATGTGTTTTTTGTTTCATTTCTGGGTTCTTATAATAGGTTAACTTCCAAAAGGTCATAAATACAATTTATAAAAGTTATAAACTATACATTTTAACATTTTAGGACCCAAAAATGAATTCTCTAATCAATTTCATGAATTTTTACACCACTCCACATCTCCCTAACTCCTATATTAAGAAAGTGAAGGGAATATCTAGAATATTTTGATCGGTGTTAGAGGAATGATAGATTGATCTCTTGTGATCGTGACAACATTAAATAACCTTCAATTCTCTATGATATCACCGAGAATTTTTTTGGATAATATTTATCAAGATTATGGATTACATATAGATGATATATGGGGTTATTATTTTGGTTTATTTGAGTGAAAATCATCAACAATGAGTGAAATTAATTTTAGATCACAATATGGAAATGTATGGTTTTAATAAATCATTATTTATTAATTTAAAGTAATCAAGATACTAGGGTGGTATATATGTTGGAATTATATTAGAGATGATGTTAATACATTGATCATGATATGAAAA